>CAUYUJ010002881.1:30000-84719 GCA_963575745.1 Prorocentrum cordatum | reverse complement strand
CCTCCTCTTCCTCCTCCTCCTCCTCCTCCTCCTCCTCCTCCTCCTCCTCCCCACCCATTCCTACTCCTCATAAATAACCCTGTCGCACCCCGAGGCCGGCAGCGCGCAGAAGGCGGGCACGTTGACGATCGCGCGGCAGATCCCCAGCAGCGCGGCGTCGGTCTGGTCCACGACCCGCTGGCCAGGCCGCGGGCCCCACCAGTTATGACCACGAGGAGCTGAGGGCGGAGGAGGCCGTGCGGTACTTCGGCGAGGGCGGGGAGGCCTGGCTGCTAAAGGCGTACTGGGCGGCCGACGACGGCGTCGACGAGGTCTACTACGACGACGCGTAGCGTCGACGGCGTCGACGACGGCTCCGGGCGTAGCGTAGCGTCGACGGGCGGCCGACGACGGTGCCGACGACGGCTACTGCGACAGCGCCGACGAGGGCTACACGGCCGCGCACAGCGCGCACTACGACGATGACGCCAAGGAAGGCGCGTGCGCGGGGGTCGACCGCGTGGGGGCCGGTGGCGAGGCCCCCCCCCCACAAGGCCCGCGCGGGCCTGCACCGGGCGCGCAGCAGGTGCCGCCGGTGGGCCCGCTGGCCGGGGGTAGAGGAGGTGGTTGAGCAGGGACCGAACGTCCCGGCAGTCCTATAGCTCTAGCACGGAACGTTCCCAGAACCCAAACGTGTATTCTAAGAACAGAAACGACGTTCTCAGAACACATGCCCCATGTGCTAAAGCAAAGCAGTCTCAGCCAGAAACGTTTAGATAACATTTCGTGCATACCACATAACGTTTCTTACAACATGTATCGGTAGGCCTGTACACAAACCACAACGTTTCGCCGCTGCTTGAGGTGGGAACCCGCAAGTGCCCAGAATATCCAGAGGTGTCTTGGATTGGGGGCCAGGGTCTCGGGGGCATCTTCTGGAGGGCTTTCGGGTACACCACCACTGTCTGAACGTTCGAGGGGGTGGGAGGAGTACTTCCCAATCCCCAGTGGGCCAGAAAACAAACGACACCACCCCACCTACGGCCCCAAGGGCCTTAGCGTATACTAGGCAATCTTGCGTAGGCTTTAGCATTGTATACGCTACGGCCCCCGATGGGCCGTAGCGCAACATGGAGGGCCGTAGGTGGGTGGCGCCGTTTGTTTTTTTGGGCCGATCTAGGCAGTCAGTCTTACGCAGGCCTCCTCAACCCACGAGGCAGGCGGGTGGCTTAGCACCGACGGCGGCTAGGCTCCTAAATTCATGCTCACGGGCGTGCTGGCGCTGGTCACGCACAGCCTGCGCGGAAGCTCTTCGCCCCGTGCAACTGGGCGGCCTGGGTCCTCAGCTTCCTCCCGGTGCTCTTCACCTGCTGCTGCCCGCGCAGGAAGCCGCCCAGCGAGGTAGAGATCGACAAGCTCCTGCCGGCGGCGGCCCCCCCTCTCGTGGACGTCAACTGGCAAGGTCCCGCCACCGGCCAGGACACCACCACGGACTACAGCAAGAAAACCAAGGAGGGGAGAGGAACGAAGAAGAGTCCGAACGACCTGCTACTTCGAGGAGGGCAGGAGGTCGCCAGACTCAAGCTCGACGTCTCGAACCTGGAGCGCAGCAACAGGCACGGCCTCTGGGTGCAGTGCAGCAGCATACGCGGGGCAAGCACCAGGGCTCTCCGTCGGCAACTCGAAGATCGAGAAAGCAAGTGGGTGCATTTATGCAGTTCGACCAGATGCACGTGCAAGCCTTGGGCGGGACCACTATCAGGAGTACACGGCCGTCGACAGCGGGGCGATCACCGAGATTGGGGCGCACGCCAAGCTCACCCCACGCCGGGTCTTCGTGTGCTCTTCTGGGGGACCTGCGCGTGGATGGGCCAGTGCTGGCTCACTGCCCTGACCTGCTGCGGGTCGTGCATCTGCCGCCGGCGTCGGCGCCGCCGCCCCACGACTGGCGGAGCTACGCCTAGCGATCGACGAGCCGAAATCCTTCACATCAGTAATTTTGGGTCTCGGAGCCCACAGGGCGGTTTTTCATGTTGTCCATTCGACGTTCCATGAAGCCCGATGTCATTCCGAGGCAGCGCGTCGAACGTTTTCGATTGCGCGTCGCGTTATGCGATGTCACGTGCGTTGGGGTCGTCAAAGGCTTGCGTGCTTGTTGCGGATCGGTTGATGTGGGCTGGGGTTTTCCAGGATTGTACATTTGCTTTGCGCTGGGGCGGTTTCGACCCCCATCCCTGGCTTATCCACCCCGCGGGTAACGTCGCAGGAAGAGTTCGATCATTTTGTTCGTAGTGCCAGCGATGCTGTCGCGGACATTGACCGCGCCACGGGGGGGGTCGTCCAGAAATTTCCTACCATACTGCAGTGTTGGTTCTTCGTTTTGAAGAGACACCGCCCCGCGTCATTCCTTCCGGCCCCCTCCCTCGTCCTCCCTCTTCGCGTATCTGCCCCTGCTCTCCGCGTGTCTCCGTCGTCATCGTCCATCGTCATCGTCGCCATCACCATCATCATCAGCATCATCAGCATTCTCGCCGTCTCCATCATCAATACCACCACCATCCTCATCAACATCATCAAAACACCCCCCTTGTTCCCCCGCGTCTCTGCTTCGCCACATCCCCCGCAAGTCTCGTGGCCTTGTGAGGTGCTCCACCGAAGGCCCCATCGGCAGGGTCCTTAGTGCGCCGCCCAGCCCATGTCGGCACGCCCCTCAGACGCTTCGTGTCCCCATGAGGAGCTCATCGGAGGTCCCGGCGGCAAGGTCCACATGCCGTCGCCCAGGCCACATTGATGACACCCTCAAACATTTCGTGCCCCTATAGGCAGCTCCACCAAAAAAAGGTCCCAGCGGCAGGTTTCCCAGGCCGCCGCCCAGCATATTTCGGCATACGTTTCACACGCTTCGTGGCCCCACGGGGAGCTACACCGACGGCCCCACAGGCAGGGCCCACAGGCCGCCGCCCAGCCCATTCCGTCATACGCTCACAAGCTTCGTGGCCCCATTGGGGAGCACCCCCGATGGCCCAAGCGGCAGGGTCCACATGCCGTCGCCCAGCCCATGTCGTCCACGAGTGGCGCCCAGCACGGCTCCAAGAGCGCCCCAAGAGGCGCCGAGTAAGTTGCACCCTCATGCAAATAGTTTTTGTCACTTGTGGGGGTCCTCTTGGGGCCCTTTTGGAGCATTCTTGGGGCCCTCTGGGAGCGTTCTTGGGGCCTTCCCGGGGCCCCAGTGGGCCCTCGGAGGGCCCCAAGAACGTTCCCCGAGGGCCCCAAGAGGGACCCCCCAAAGTGGTACAAAGAATTCGCGCGAACGTGCAATCTGTTGTAGGCCTTTCGGGGCCCTCTGGGAGCTCTCTTGGGGCCCCCATTGGTGGCGCCTTGGGGCCTTGGGATGGCTCCAAGAGGCTTCGGGATTGCCCCAGACCGCCACAAGACAGCTCCGAGACGGCCGTCGAGCACCACGGGTGAAAGCAAGTGAGGCTAGGGAACAGGGCCTCTGGTAAGCCGCCACTGCGCCCCCTGGACTACCCAGACAGCGAGGGGACCTGAAACGCCCTGGGGCTCCAGGGGCCCCAGATTAGTGAAGTGAAGGTTTTTGCCATGCAAGCACCCCGAAATTCTTCACTTCACTAAACCGGACCCAGGACGAACTCGCTACGCTCCAGTCCCGCGGGAGATCCAAGACTCCCGCCGCCGCCCGGGGACGTTGCTGCATTGCGGTGCTCTGGTCACTGTTAATGGCTTCCGCGGGCTGCAGCGGCTCACTTCCATGACTACCCCGACTCACGAATCCAGTGGTTGGTCTGGCTCTATGGGTTGGTTTCGTTGTGTCGGTTGATTTTATGCTTGGTTGGCGGTCGGTGGATTTCGCGTTGTTCATTGGTGTCGTGAAGTGATTTGTCGTTTGGTTGGTCAGTGCCGTTTTGTTGATTCGTGCCGTTTTGTTGGTTGGTGTCGTTTCGTTGGTTGGTGTCGTTTTGTTGCTTGGTGTCGTTTTGTTGCTTGGTGTCCTTTTGTTGGCCGGTGTCGATTTGTTGGTTTGTTGGTTGGTGTCGGTTTGTTGGTTGGTGTCGTTTTGTTGCTTGGCGTCGTCCTGGCGGCGTGGCCGATAATCGGCGGCCTGCAATGGCGCCAGGATTTGTTTCGGGCCAGCCTTGATCGCCCTCATCATTCTCATATTCGTCAGCGTCAGCACTCGTCGCCCCCATCCGCGCACACATGCGGCCCTGGTACGGCTCTCACGCGGCCCTGCGAAGGCCTTCACTGTGCTCCCCAAAGCTTTCTGAGGGGCCCCCCAGAGGCCCCAAGAGGGCACTGGAAATTGTCGCTTCCAACTCCGCCAGGCGGAGGTCAACAAGGGTCTCACTGGTGCACTTCCAGGAATCGTCGTTCGATCCTCTTGGGGCCCTCCTGGGGCCTTCTGGAGCCGTCTTGGAAGCTCCGAGCGGCTCCATGAAGGCGCCGGGCGATATCGCTTCCAATTCCGCCAGGTGGAGTTAGACCAGGGGCTCACTGAGGCCCCTTTTTGCGCCCTCCTCTGCCTTTGAAAAAGCCCCGATGGGGTTCTTCAGTGCCGTCTTAGGGCCCCTAAGAGGCCTCCAGTAGGGTATTGAAGTTATCGCTTCCAACTCCGCCACGCGGAGTTGAACCCAGGGCGGCTCTCTATGGCCCTTTCGGGGCCTTCTTAGAGCTTTTCTGAGGCCCTAAGTGGGCCCTGGGAGGTGTCATTTTCACGGGCGTTGAAAGTGACACCGCGGAGGGCCCTCTTGGGCCCTTCTTGGGGCCTCTCTTGGGTCCCTCTGGGAGCCCTCTTGGTGCCGCCCTGGGGCCTTCTCGGGGCCTTCTTGGAGCCTTTCTGGTGCTCTTTAAGTGGGCCCTGGGAGGTGTCACTTTCACGGGCGCTGAAAGTGACACATCGAAGGGCCCGCTTTCCCTCGTAGCGCTGCCCGTGGCCGGGGCATTGTGCAGCGCATCCCTCGTCGAACGTATTTTGTCGGACGCGTGGTCGAATTCCGCCAGTTCGGTCGAGATGGTGGTCAAGCGGTTCGGTTGCAATGTAGCCATGCGGATCTGAGCTTACCATTTCTTGCCATTTTGGCGGGGATCGCAGGAGCGTTTGTGTTGTGATCAACTGTGCTCGATATATCCAGCGGCAGCGTTTCATCCCACTATATTATTTTGAAAAAAGTCAGCAGGGGCCAAATTGCTGATGTGAAGCAACATAGGTCTCGGATAGCGAGCAGGTCGAGTCCGAGGTCGCGCGGACCGCCCATGCCAGGCACTGAGGGTGGGCATCATGAACAACCGCGTGATGAGGCTGCTCGCCGCAGCTGGGTGCCGCGACGCGGCGGACACGGAGCCCGCCGCGTCGCGGCGCCTCAGATCTTCCGGCACCCAGAGGCACGAACACGAAGGCATGCCTCTGCCCGCACCACAAGCAGGTGTACGTGGCGGCCAGGTACTGCGGCAAATTCCCGGATGAGCTGAGAGGGCTTCAGATTAGAAGCCGGCAGCGCCAGGTAGCCCGGCAGCTCTTTCCGGCGCCGGGCAGGCATCCTCGGAGCTGCAACTCGCAGCGTGTTCCGGCAAGCGCTTTCCTACTCGTTTCCAATACGTGTGCCGGAAGCCTTTCCGCAGCTCCTTCGAAGCTCCTTGGGAGCTCCTGCGGAGCTCTCTCTCCCCAGCTCGCAAGCTCCCCAGGCATCCTTTCCAGCGGCCTGGCAAGCGTCTCCCACAGACGATTCCCGCGCCTTGGATTGCACTGCTATCCAAGTCTTGGAGACTTGCTTTCGTTGTGGATGCCACGACACTGGACACTGTAACAGCCCGATTCCTAACGTGTCCTTAATGCTCTAACCCTGCATACAATACAACATGCTTCACACATGTGTGCTGCATGCTTCAAACACGCTTCAGGCACTTTATGGACACCTGGGAACTACTTGACGGCATGCCTCCTCTTCATTGATCGTCTTTTACCATGCTTCTGGTAGGCCGCCGGGGCAACTTCCGGGGCGCCGCGCTGCCTCGCCCACGCGGGCGGGGACGCGGGCCGTGCAGCCCGAGACAGCCGGAGTCCACGAGCGCCCCGGCCGCCGCTCAGAGAGCGCCCCTCGCGAGGGTGGCGCGAGACGGGGTGCCCGTCCGGCGCCGAGCCCCCAGGCGGCGGCAGATCGCCGAGCCCCATGCGTCCGCCCGAGACCGTGCCCTCGAGATGCACGAGAAGGCGCGGAGAGGCACAACTCACGGCGCCACCCTCTGGACCACGCCGGAGGTGGGAGAGATACTCGCGGCATCAGCGGCCATCGAGAGTCCTTCGGAGCGAGTGCCCAAACTGTTGCCGAAGCGCGCCCTCAGCGGCGAGGGCCGACCGATGCTCGACACGAGGGTCGCGACCGGGGGCTCGCCGAAGGAATGGCGCCACGTAGGCGCTGCCACCGCGCCGTGGCGACCTCGTGAGACTGCCTCTCTGGAGGGCCACGCAGGCGCGCCCCGGGCGGTGGCGAAACGACGCGTCTCGAGGGCCTTCGCGCGGCACCAGACCCGCGACTGCGACGCGCCTGAACTCGGCACGTCCCAACCCGAGGGCGCCCGTCGGCCGCCCAGGCCGAGCGGTGCTCACCCACTGCGTCGCGGTCTTCGGGTGCTCTGGCAGCCCTGGAGACTGCATGTCCTCCGCGCGGGGCGCCGAGTAACGACCGCGAACGGAGGCGGCCGCCCAACCCGGACGTGAATGACGTCGTGCGCCACGCGTCCAAGTGACTTCATCATGGAGCCGAGGGTCGGGCTTCGGCCTTGGCTCTCAGGGGCCGAGTGCGACGAGACCATGAAGCGCGCGTGGAGCCCCGCCGCTATCAACGCCGAGAGGTTGGGCGAGGAAGGCACGCTCGCCCCTGAGCAGCTCGCGCTCCTCGACGTGGAGAAGCAGATCGCGCGGCCCCCCCGGAGACGAACTGTATCGGAGCTTCCCACCTGCTCGCGCTGAGCGAGCTGCAGCCCAAGCAGCGCCGAGCGCCACTGCGGCTGGCCCAAGAGCTCCAGCAGAGGGAAACAATCCATCCCCCACAACGACCACCCCGACGAGCGCGGCCGTTCAGTAAACGCACCCAACGCAGGAATCGAACGGGGCAAGGCTGTTCAGTGAACGCCCAAGGCCGCTTGGCAAACGCCAAGTATCGGGTCCGGGTGGTTTTTCCTCCCTTGATTGTGCTCACGTTGGACCGAACCACCCCTTCAGGCCTGCCTGGCCGCCTCTTTATCTCGGCAGTCCGACATCTCAGCGCGGCTCGGCGTCGCCATGCGACGTCGTCGTCGTCGTCGTCGTCGTCGCTGCAGCCGCCGCCGCCGCCGCCGCCGCCGCCGTCGTCGTCGTCGTCGTCGTCGTCGTCGTCGTCGTCGTCGTCGTCGTCGTCGTCGTCGTCGTCGTCGTCGTCGTCGTCGTCGTCGTCATCGTCGTGGTCGTCGTCGTCGTCGTCGGCGTCGTCGGCGGCTCGGCGCAGTTCTCAGCAACGGCGCAGCCCGCCATCGGGCCCGAGCTGCCCACGCCCGACCGGCTCCTGCCCGATGCGGCATCGGGGGGGGGCCCCCGCGGGCAACGCCGCAGGGCGCGGAGGCGAACGTCGCGCTCGCCTGGGACGAGTGGGACCACGCGCTGGAGATGTTCCGCGTCCTCCTCGACACGGCGGAGGCGTGGGCCACCACCTTCACGTCGGGGTTCAACCAGGCGCTCGCGCCTCGCCCTCCCGGGCGTGGCGCGGAGGATCCGCTGGACGGGGAGAGACGCCACCAAGGAGATGGTCGGCTGCATCGACTGGGGCCTCGCCACTCAGGTCGTAGAACGCCGCTCCGCCCCAGTGCCTCGGGGGTGGAGGCCGCCGACCTCCTGCGACAGCTCGAGGACGTGCTCGCCCACCCCAATCCGGAGGATAGGTGGGCGATTTCAGTCGTGGAACTGCTGGCCTTCGTGGTCCTGGCGGCCACCCGGGGGAGAAAGCTGGGAGGGGCAGCTCGTGTCCTACGTCACGGACAGCACGAGTGTCAGGTCCCGTGCTGGAGAAGAGGAGACCCCAAGCATCTCATTGCCAGGCACCTGATCCGACTCCTCGAGCGTTTGGAGGCCAAGCGCGAGTTCAGCGTGGCGTCGGTGTGCGCGAGGACGCTCCACAGCGAGATCGCAGACTGGATCGCGCTCGAGGAGCTGCGGCAGGTCCACGGCGAGCTCGGCCGCCGCGGGTGGACCAAGCTCGAGCCACCGGAGGCCCGGGGGCAGCTGCTCGCTGAAGCCTCAGGACAAGCTCGGGGGGAGGGAGGAGGAGGAGGAGGAGGAGGAGGAGGAGGAGGAGGAGGAGGAGGAGGAGGAGGAATGAGGAGGAGGAGGAGGAGGAGGAGGAGGAGGAGGAGGAGGAGGAGGAATGAGGAGGAGGAGGAGGAGGAGGAGGAGGAGAGGAGGAGGAGGAGGAGGAGGAGCGCCTACCCGGGGGGAGATCGGCGGCATCGCGGACGCAGCCCGTCGCCACCGCGAACTGCGGCGCCCGCGGCAGCTGCCGCCAACCCTCTCGCCCTCCGAGTGGCCAGGGGCCTGGAGCTGGGCAGCCCGCTCGGCACCTACGTGTAGGTCGGGCATGTCCTCCTACAGTCGGGGCGTTGACCTAAGGAACCCTAAATAAGGAACGAGGCCCCTTTTTTCCATAAGTTAAACTTCGATTTCCGATCGAAAGCATAAGGAAAACTTGAGGCAAGCTGCGAAACACTTAAGGAACGCGGGGCCCCTCCCCAACCAAAAGGGTTCCTTCTTCAGGGCCCCGACTGTACAGGGGGGGGGCTTGGAAGAAAAATAAAAACAATCGAAAAAGACTCACACATGTTTATGAGTATTCCTGAAAGGGGCCCCAGGACACACAAATAAATACACACAAATAAAAGGATTCCCCATATTTTCCCATATTTTCTGGGTTTTGCCTTCCCCCCACTTCCCATATTTTCCCATATTTTCGGGGGAATCGACGATTCATTGTGTCTGTGTGTTTTCTCCCCTCCTGAACTCCTCCTGTTGAGGGACATGGCCGCGCGCCCAATGCCTCCAGAGACAGCGCGCGCGCTGTTGGGAGCCGCGGTGGCCGCGACCCAGGACGCCGGCTTCGGGCCTGGCCCGAAGGGCGGGCCGCCAGAGCGGGAGGAGGACGCCGACGGCGCGAACGCCCACGCGGGGGCCCTGGCCGACGAGACCCACACGGCTCGCAGGAAAGCCCAGGGCGTGCGCTCCCGCCAGATCGAGCACGACCTCGCACAGGGGCCGGCGGAGGCCCCGGCGCCCGAGTCGGCGAAGCGGGAAGCCGAGGGCGAGGGCGTATACCCGAGACCAAGAAGGCCAACAAGGCGTACCCAAGAGGGCGTACCCAATATTCCCAAGCCTGGGGCGGCCGACATCGGCCCCCGGCGCCCCCCCGGTCACTCCGCGGGCGCTCGGTCAGGGAAGGGCGAGTCCCAGGGCTGAGCACCCCGTGCCAGGAGGCGGAAGCTGTGCCTCCTGGCTCGAGCAGCAGCAGCGGGAGGCGCTGCTGCAGCGTCTCGGTGAGGGCGGCCGCGAGGGGCACGGCGCCGGCTGGAAGCAGCGGCTGCTGTTCCGGGGAATTGCCCAGCAAGGGTCCCCGTGGCTCGAAGGGCGCAACCGAGACGAGAGGACAACGAGGGCGCCATGACCGGCTTCATGATCGTGCTGGCCCGCATCCCGAACCGCACGGTCGGGGCGGTGAAGCAGAAGCTCTTCGCGATCAGGTGCGCCCACGTGGTCGTGGGGCACGGCGACCCTCTGCTCCACCGCGCGAGGCTCTGCTCTGGCCCACGCTGGCCAGCTTCCAGCGGTGGCAGGGCCCTGGGGGGGAGGAAGAAGCCGGTGACGCTGCGCCACAAAGAAATAAACACAAATCCCATGATTCCCCACATTTCCCCATCTTCTCTGGGCTTTCGTTTTCCCCCCACTTCCCATACTTTGCAACTTTTTCCTGGGAGTCGACGATTCATTTTGTCTGTGCGTTTTTCCCCTCCTGAATGTTGCTGTGGCTGCGGGCTTTCATCCAGCGGCAGTCTAGCTGACCTTACCCGACGCCGCGGCCCTTTGGGCAGCGCTGATGGCGGCCTTCTTCTTCGTGCTCAGGGCGTCGGAGTACCTGGTGCTGGCGGGCCGGAGCTGGAACACCAGAGCGCGTGCTGCACGGCGACGACACCGAGGGCCGCAGCGCAGCGAAGGAGCAGGTCCGCATGTTCAGCGACGCCTCGGAGATGGTGATATTCGTTAAAAGGTCAAAAACGGACCACTAACGTTGAGTCGGGCATGTCCTCCTACAGGCGGCCATTGACAGAAAGACAAAGACTAGTCAACACATATTCATGAACACTCAAACACAATCGAAGTCGTCCACAGACTATGTTTGACTATTCCTCCTGTAGAGGGACACGCCCGAATCAACAATAGGTCGAAGACGGACCACTACAACCTCGGAGGCGTCCGCAACCAGTATCGGACAGGGTCACCTTATCGGCGCGCTGCCAGGTCCAGGCGATCGAGAGGAGTTCCAGGCCCCCTTCCCCCCCGAGCGGCTCCATGGGAAAGCTGGCGGCACCTCCCGCTGAACCGCTGGAGCAGTGGAGAGAGCCCATCACGCGGGAGGTGCTGCAGCACTATACCTCCTTCTCATCCGAGGAGCTGTGCTCCCACCGCGGCGATGGCCGCCGGCCCGGAGCCCTCCGAGGTGGGCCCTCGCTCGCTGCGCATCAACGGCGCCACGTCGACGACGCCCGAGGGAGCAGGAGCGCCGGCCCGCAGGGAGGCCAGGCGCGGGTGCTCCGCGAACACCAGCCAGCGGCCGCGCTGGCAGCCGAGGGGGCCGCAGCGTCCGCGGGGAACGGCGGCGTCGCGGGCGAGGCCCGTGGCAGCCCAAGGCGAACCGCCGGGGAGCCGCGCCCTCCGCGCGACGGAGGAAGGGCACCGCGTCGTGACCTCCCCCCCGAGGAGCACCGCGGTCATGGGCCTCGTCGGAGCGGCGCCGCTGGCAACGACCGTGTACATGATCTACGGGGCCCTGAGAAAAGCCAAGGCCACCGCCCAGATGGTTCGCGACCGATTTTTTTCGGTAGCGATATGTGGCATGATGAGAATTCGGTCGTACCGGAAAGAGCCGGTGATTTCGGTAGCGGATGCCACTTCCTGTATCATCAAATTCGGTAGCGAAATTCGGTAGTGAAAATCGGTAGCGATACGCAAACGAATTTCAGTAGCAAACGCTCGACATCGGCTGAAATTTCGGTAGCGAAGAATCGGTCGCGACCGAATTTCGATAGCGATGATGACGACAAACGTTTGACAAACGTTTGTCAAACGTTTGTTTGCGTGGTCTTGCCCCCCACCCAATCGTCGACAAACGTTTGTCAACAAACGTTTGTCAAACATGTGTTGGTACATAATTGGCACTCGTTCGATGGACGATCCTCAATATCACCGTCATCATACCCATCGTCATCATCATCACCGTCATCGCCGCCATCAGCATCATCATCATCATCATCATCATCATCATCATCATGTTCATCATCGTCGCCATGAGAGGGCTGGGATATGAAATGAAGTGGGGACGAGTGCATGAATTAGTGGGGAGGAAGAAAGAACGCAATCAAAGTCTCGCTCCTGAGTCGATCTAGTTACACCTACAGCTTAAAGGAACAGCAGGGGTGAATGATGGAATTACCCAAGTATGCCCTCGCCCCTCCCGCACGCTGCTTTTGATTTTCTTATCATTTGATTAGGGCTGTGATTATTGCGTTGACTTCTTACGGTGCTATTCGGCGCCATCAATCCGCATTCCGCAGTGGCAGAAAGTACGATCGCACTGCATTGCATTGCAAACCTCGCGAGGTCCAACCCAACAAATCTCGACCATGCGGGCGAAGAAACGATGATGATGAGGACGATGATTATGATGATTATGATGATTATGAGCACGAGGGCGGCCGCGACAGTAATGACGTCGACGAACGTTGTTCATCGCAATTGCTGCATCCTACTGCTGCGAGGGGCGAGAGATCTCGAAATCCACCCCCTCAAGATACGAGGGCCAGGCCATTGGCCCACTGGTGTCTGGTAGTATGTTTTGCCCATACTCCTCCCTCACCTCCTCGTTCCCATCCTCCTCCTCTCACCCTCCCCCATCGTCTTCCTCCACGTCCTTACCCCACCAGGTCCCATCATTACCTCTTCCCCTCTTCATATTTCCCAACCCCTCCATCCTGCACACCTTCACCCCCTTTTCATCGCCAACATCATCCGGACATCCTTTTTTGTCACAATCGTCACCCTACATCGTCATTAACACTGTCGTCGGAATAATCTCAATCATTCCTCCTCCTCCTCCTCCTCCTTCTCTTCAGTATCTCTTTTCCTAGTCCTCATGCTGCTCCTGCGGTGGAGGAGGGAAGGGGGTGGGCCACGGGGCGCAAACGTCCGACGGCCACGGGCCAACCGAGCGGTCTACCACCATCGGAGATTCGGCAAAGCCATTGGTATACTTTCCTATGCGCCACCTTTCGCACAATTTCTGGCTCAAAGCTAAAATTCTAGATCCTATCATTGTGGTCGCAGCCGTCTTAGTGATATGACGCATGAAATCCTCAGACATGTAGCACCACGACCAGCGCGGGTTTACAAACCGCGCTCCCTCTGCAGTATGCCACAAGAAATGCATTTTGTTTACTATCGACCATTTTTTTCCTCTCCGAGTTCTTTGCGCATGACGAAAGGGCATGGTAAAACACGAGGGCTTTTTCGACTGAATCCTGCAACTTATCAGCACACTCTTTTGTCAGGTACATGCCAGATGCGTCAAGGCAATCGTAATATGTGCACAGGTGTCCTACCATCATCGATCGCATCCGTTTGCGATCGGTCCCGTCCTCGTATTCGAGGCATAGCTTGTAAACCACTGGCACGAGCCATCGCTGCTCCGCAGCCTTGACACTCTTTTTCATCACTGGGTAGTCTCCGTGGGGCGCCTTGGGGTCGAGAAAGTATTTTACTCCGAAGTGGGTGATCCTGTGGGGGATCTCGAGTTCTCTGTAAAGCTCTCGGATTTGTTCCCATACTGCAGCGCAAGCTTTCGACGCTGGGGCGGGTAGCTGTTCGTAAATGATCTCCTTCAACACGTTTCCCAACATGTGGCTTGTAATTCCCAAGTCGACCGTATGCATACTGTCTATGCTGATCGTCTCGCCCGTGACTCCCCAAATATAAAAAATGGGGTGCGTGATGATGATGATGATGATGAAGCGCCTTGAAAGGTCGGTCCTCCCATAACACAAACCTGAGAAGCCACCAATACGCCAAGTGCGTAAGGTAGAGAAAGAAAGAAAAGGGGGGAGAGGCAGGAGGGGAAAGAAGCGGAGAATAGGTAAAGCCCAACCCAGGATTGAAACCCATGATACTGAAAGAAATCATGAATGAAAGACTGTCCAATATCCCAAATGAATCCCACCACTAGGTCCCTCTTGTGTTGAATGAAGATGAGAAACATAATGAAATAAGTGCCCAAATTTGACTAACAAGATCTTGAGTGACAATTGGGTCCCAACCTTGGAAGCACATGGTCCCAAGGTCTAAAGTAAGAGGTGAAGAAACTTCCAAAGTCCCATGAAACCCATTGAACATGAGTAGTGGTCAAGGCTGATATATATGACTAAAAGAGAATCTGAATGATAAACTGAATGTCCCAAGCACGCAATG
Organism: Prorocentrum cordatum; assembly: GCA_963575745.1. Taxonomy (NCBI): domain Eukaryota; class Dinophyceae; order Prorocentrales; family Prorocentraceae; genus Prorocentrum; species Prorocentrum cordatum. Next base: position 70,972 of record CAUYUJ010002881.1, on the reverse strand, counting down.
AGCCCAGAAGATACGGAGGCACGAAAGATGAACTGTCAAAGCTGAATGAGATCCCAACCATGAGAACCCACACCAGGCATGTCGAGGAATATGGAATATGGGTGAATTCAAACTAATATGGAGAGCGCAAGGTGGCTGGAATTGTTTATAACCTTTTGTGTTTTGCAGACCACCATCGTAGGCGAGCCGCCGACGTTTGAACTTTAATGTCTGAGGACCCTACCCCAGGGCATAAGAAATACATGCAAGAGAGATTGAGAGAGACTGAGAGTCCTCCAAGAAGCCGCAGGCCCACGCACCGCGGACACCAGAAGATTCCCGTCTGAGGGAGTCCCAGGAATGCTCTTCAGCCGTACTTCCAACGCCACTTTTCCACGAAGAAATCTCCATCCCACCAGTAATCGGACAAGTGCCACACAACTGGGTGGGGCCAGCCCGAATCGGGATCGATCCACGTGTCGAAGTACTCCGTATTCCACACTTTGGTGTAGACTTCGTCTACTTCGCAGTAGTTCCACATTCCGCCCGAGCCATGTGTCCACTTGAGACGCTTCTTGGCAGCAAGCTTGACTGGAAGGCAGCGTTTAGCCATCCACTGGAGTTGGAGGTTTCCCAGCCGTCTCAGACAAGAGCTCCTGACCCGCAACAAATTCTGTCCAAGGAACTCTACGAACCCTCTCATCGGGGCCCCGAACGTTGACATACAGACCATGATAGCCGCTGTCCCGGCAAGCTTTGAAGTATGGGATTTTGCACCAGTCATATGTGAAATGAGGACCACCAAGGCCCGACGGTATAAGAAACCGAGCCGGCAACTTGACCACCCTTCGGAATAGTAGCGGGGAGCAGTATGAAAGTGCCTCAAGATCACGTTTAGACAGGAAGCAGACTTTGCGGTTAGTCCTGCAAAGATTCCCCTGAAAGATAACGTAAGGATCCGAAGCCGTGTGATGTAGCATACCGAAAGCTTGAGCCCGAGACTGCAGGAGCCGACAGGGGTCATGGGGAGAGAAGGGGCCCATCCCCCCAAACCTAAGGGAGGAAAACAGACGCCGAGGCCCAAGGACTCAGAGGCTTCCTGAGGAGGAAAGGATTGTTGCGAAGCCACGGTATCCTTAAGATCGAATGGATCGAGCGGGTCCCAGATAGAATCGCACAAGTGACATCTCCTGGTGTCAGCCAATCCACTAGGTGGTAGGCAGAAGAAGGGAGTGGAGATCCCAATGGGGTCTCGATTCAGACCCAAATGCAAATTCCGTGAGGCGTCAAATGCCCCGGCTCCACTAGTATTGAAGCCTGTTCTCTGAGGCCGCAATTAGGTAAGAGACCCAGACCTCTGAAGATTCCGTAACATTAAATTTGTGCACTTGCATTCCGTGAAACATTGCCACGGCAAACTTCCGAGTATAGGGCGCACATGGGCCACGAAAAAGGCGACGGTCTTTCCCGGTCCTAGCAAAAGACCCATGTTGACCGACAAACGTCAAAATTGACCGAATGGAGCAGATGATGGGAGAGATCCCCTGAATTACGTTCCAGAACCGATCTGGGTCAACATACCCCGCTCCCAACCCAAGCTCCATCAAATCTCCAATAAGCTCTAGCCACCGAGAAGTGTCGGGTTCCCTATTCCACCGCTCGCGGACCATCCTCTGTACATCGGTGACACGACCAGCGATTGAGCGAAGCTCCTCCATGGATTTAGACGAGGCCCTGGTAGGCTGTCGTCTTTGAAGATACCTGGCCATTTGACCCCATATATTCCACCAAACTGTGTAAATGAAATTCCCAGGGTCCGACCAGCGATTGTCGTAGAACACTGCGCCTTTGTATGACATCGTCTTGATCTGTACAAAAGACATAGAGCGCACTGCGATTCCCACGATCCCAATAAGGTTCTTGCATGCCTCACTTGAGAAGAATTCCTCAAAGAGATTCCATAGCTGCCTGAGAGGTATCTCGAATTCACGCCCCTTCTCACACATGTGGAGTGTGACGCATTTCTGTGGATTGTATGAACCTGAATTTACAGGAGCGATCTCGGAACTTTCAATTGCCAGTGCACGTGGGCAGGCGGATGCCCATGCCTCGAAGACACAGCACTGGAGAGATTTTGAATTCCATGGCCTGACGACCCTCTGAGGGGCAAGCATGAGAGTGTGTTCCCAGATAACTTGAGAAGGGGTTGAAGCAGAACGAGGTAAGCGGATTGAACCAAAATGACTACAGAAAAGCACCAGGACACCAAGACAACCGACAGGGAAGGCACCAAGACACCAAGACAACCATGACACCGCAGAAAAGCACCAGGACACCAAGACACCATGACTACAGAAAAGCACCAGGACACCAAGCACCAGCACCAGGGGTGCGTGAGCGGGAAGGGGACGCGCCGCCTAAACCGCATCCAATGCCGAAGGTATTTGTCCTAGAAGGGCCACTACCGCGCTGCCCATGGAGCAGGAAGGGGGGATGGGAGTCGGACGGGGGGAGGTGGTCTGGGCGTGGTTTGGGCGGGCAAGAAATTGTAAGGAGGAAGGGGAGGAACGGGGGTCGATGAGGAAGAGGGTGAGCTAGGGGGGAAGGTGGGCGAGGAACGGGAAGACGAGGGCGAATATGGGGACGGGCAGTCGGACCAAGTGCAATAGGATCTTGCCCAGGGGCCACCGCTATGGGGATTAGGCTTGGGGTAAGGGCTTGGTTCGGGCCTGAGGTCTTGCACAGTGGGTCACTGAGCACGCGCGGTAGGTTCCCCCCAAGCTTTGCGCACGCGATTTCCTTGAGGAAATTGTTCCAGGGCATTGTCGTGCGGTTGGCCTCACACAGCCAGCACAGCTCGTCGCACGCAGGGGCCGGACAGCCGAGATGCTGGCTAAAAAATTCCAAATCGCCTCATGGCGTTTCTCGCAATGCACAACAATCGCATTTCCCCACACCACCCGTAAAGTCTGCACCGCCCTCATCTAAAATAGCAAACACAAACATGGTTCCGAATGCGGGGCACGAGCGAAAAACGATTGATGTGCATTGCGACCGCAACCTATAATCGAGTACACGAACGCTCGGTACGGGTACTCTGAGTTGCACAGGTAAGCGCCAGCCTGCTGCGCATGGCGAGAACCCTCTTCAAACTCGTCTCCGTTCCAGTCCGCTGCAGCCGCCACGCGCTGCCCTAGGTTATGAGATCCAATGTCCTCCCCTCTGTCCCAGTACGTCATCCTCGTGCCTCATGCCCCCTCTCCTCAGCCATCGCTAACAGTGTCCCCAGCGAGCCCCCCTCTGTATATGTATTTGGGAACAGATGTATCCACCAATATGTAGATGCACGTATGTATGTGTGCACACGTATGTGAATATGGCTATCGTAAGTTTGCGTGCATATGCATACCTATGTAAAATCACATCAGTATGTACTTGTACAGTGCATATGCTTGCCCAAAAATACATTTTTATTCGTGTGTGTGCGTGCAGGTGCGTGCGTTTAAACACCTAGGTAGGCGGGAATGGCGAAGCCCATAGATCTCTGGTAGGAAATTTCCCACTCGCTAATGCATTGAAATAACCATGTCAGAACTTTCCATATTTCACGCCACGTGTCAACATGATCGCGCTTCTGCTTTGCTTGCGTTGAATACGGCCACCCCGCAGTGAAGAAATTTAATTGGCGAGTCGATCCAGTTGCCAACAAACTTGTGAATGAGACTGCCATGAGCGAATCATTGTTTTGCATTTCTGCGCCGTCTCCGTGGACGCGAAGCGGGATGGAAAAAAGAGCGTGATTCCGAACTTTCCACACTGGGTGGTTCTTCAAACGTGGATCGTCTCGTTGGGCGCCTGCCCAAAAATCAGACATTGGGTCGAGGCCCATCGTCTCCCTGAACTCTTCAGGATGCGATCTGAACATGGACGAGAACAGCTCGTGAGGTAGTAAAACGCTGCATGGCGACTCAATCATCTTCAAACTATGCGGGTGCTTACAGTGCACGTCGAACTCTACGGGCTCTGGCAATGTGTTACTTCGTAAATACCTTTTCGTTAGTTGTTGATGCACATTCGATGGCCATCTCCCCCACGACCCCATCTCTGCTAATGCTTTTAATTCTGGGCTAGATGTCAATCCGTCTCTGAATGCCGCGTGGGCGTATCGTTGAACCTCCGACCCGTAAAGTCTACCCCAGGCCCAATCTTTTAGCAACATCGAGCTCAAAGCTGCATGCTCTGGCATATCTTCATCGACATCTGGGCGAACACTACTGCCAGAATCATCAGAGTCGGGGGGCGTGTCAGGGAAGAGGCGTCGTTTAGTGCACCGCCGCATGGCTGCACAGCACCTCGAGCCGACACGTCGGCGAAGACTCTGGGGCTCGAATTCAATCAAGCGTGTCCTTCCCTTAAACAATTACCCTCCTCCGCACCCTCCTCCATTTAAGCCTCCTCCTCCATTCGTCTTCCTCCCCCCCCCCCCTCCTCCTCGAGTCTCCCCTTCCCATAGATTTGGAATCTCTCTTCACATTACCGAAATATTCGGAATCTCCTCATAGATGTGGAATCCCATCGAATTCGAGAGGCCATACTATACTGTCGACCTCGCGTCTCTCCCAGACGCGGCGACGACCATATCCTCTCGCCAGCTCATGCATTCAAATTTAGCCCAGCGAGCGCATAGTTTACGAACGTCCTGAATGGGTTGGCCTTAAACTGCCACGGCTGCTGCCAACAATTGCAGCGCCGCTCTGCTGGCTCTCGAGCCCTGGGTGTCTGGCCTCCTCTAGCCTCCTCATCCGCTTCGTCCCCTTCTCCTAGAGGCCAATGGAGGCCTGTTGGCCTCCGTGGGCCTCTGGAGGCCTTTTCCTAGAGGCCCATGGAGGCCTCTGGAGGCCCTTGGAGGCCTATGTAGATTTCGTTGTCCTGGGTAACCCCCCAAACGCCTCGTCGGCGCGCGACTCCGCAAGCCGCCCCAGGGCAAGACGAGCCAAACGACACACCGTGCGGCCATATATCTCAGACCAGCAAGCTCAGCTTCGTCGCCTGCGAAAAGGCGATGGACGTCTTCGCGCAGGCCTTCTGCATCCCACGCAACGACGGGCTCTCCTCGAGGCTCAGGTCCTGGATGAGGTCGCGGGCTTTGCGGATCTCCATGAGCACCTGCAGAGGGCGCCCCCTCCTGTCCACGGCCCCCCCCCCCCTCCCCGCCGACGAAGGATGGGGATGTGAACGAGAGAAGGGTGAGGAGGAGGAGGTGGATGAAGAGGAGGATGAGGAGGAGGTACTGGAGGGGACGAGGTAAGACAGATGGGCGAGATGGAGGGGAAGCGGAGGGGAGAATCTGAGGGGGTGGGCAGGATATGGAGAATGATGGGGAGGGGGAGGAGAGATGAGGGATTAGGTGAACCACAGGCTGCGCCATATGTTGCGCCATCTGTGTTCCCCCCATGGTTGTTCACAGCGATCCGCAATCGGTTGTACTATAGGTTGCGGCCTCGCTCGCCGACAACAAGGCTGCCTGCTCATCCAGAAGCCAGCGAGTCAGCCAGTGCGGCAGTCTGTCAGTCCGTCCGTCAGTCGGTCAGTCAGTCAGTCAGTCATACCGCCTGTCAGTCAGTCAGTCAGTCAGTCATACCGTCAGCCAGTCAGTCAGTCAGTCAGTAAGACGGATGCCAAGGAGACGTCAGTCAACCAGTCTGTTAATCAACAAGTCGCACCTCGAAACACAACTGCCCTTCCCACCAGAATGTTCTCGCACACTTGTTGGTAACAGACCGTCTCCGAATCGGATTTGAACCCCACCCCCCTCTTCCTTTTCAGATCTCTGCGGGCCCCTACTCTGAGCCGTAGTCGCCGCGCCCCGACTCGACGCTGCAGAGGGAGGGGGAGGGAGGAGGAGGAGGAGGCGGAGGAGGAGGAGGAGGAGCAGGACGAGGAGGAGGAGGAGGAAGAGGAGGAGGATGAGAAGGGAGGGGGAGGACGAGGAGGAGGTGCGCAAATACCTTCCAGAGTAGGGGTTGGCAGCGACTCGAAACGGAATACAGGAAGGAGGAGGAGGATGAGGAGGAGGAGGAGGGGAATTAGGAGACCTTCTTGGCCTTGTCGAGCTCAGGCTTCTTGGCCCATGAGGACGCCTTCTTGATGCAGATCTGGAGCTTCTCCACGAGGTCCTGGGCTGGGGGCGAACGCGAAACAATGGCGAGGGGTCGATCGACCGATCGACCAGATGGGAATTCGTTGGTGGCGGGTGGTCTGGCACGTGCGATGATATTTAAAAACGAGGCCAGGATGGGAAACGTCGGTTTAGAAAACCAGTCGAACATCGCACTGAAACCCAGTCGAACATCGCATCGATCATCGGTTTCGAAAATCAGTCGAACTCGAAAGACGTGTTGCCTAAATGACTGCCGAGGGCGCCAGGGAGTTTGAAATGCCAGGGCGCCTTCGAAGCCATGTCGCACTTCTTCATGTGGTTGGTGGCGTCCTGGTAGTTCATCATGTGCTCCTTGCCCGAGTCCAGCAGGTCCTTGTAGCTCACGGACTTGGTGGTCTTGGGGGCCTCGTGGACGAGCGAGGGCAGACGACCCTGCGGCCCCACCATTGGCCACTGGGTCGTCTGCTGTCGGGCCGAGCGGACCGAGTGGGGAGGGGACTGGGGAAGGAGGGGGGCGAGGTGGAGGAGAAAAGGGGGACGAGAGAGATACCTGGGGATCGGAGGCTGCGGGGCACTGTGGGGAAGAGGGGAGGGGGGGAGGGGGTGGGCGCGTAGGACGAGGAGGAGGAGGAGGAGGAGGAGGAGGAGAATGAGGGGGAGGAGGGGGAGGAGGAGGAGGAGGAGGAGGAGTGAAGGCTAGGAGGAGGGTGACGACGGAGACTCAATCACCCGAGCCTTCGGCGGGATCGCACCACTGCCAGACCCCCTGCTGCGACCGCGCCCGCGGCCCCTTGTCGTTGGTGCCACCTCCTCGTCAGCAGAGTTATCCTCGTCCTCGTCGTCATAGCCCATGTTGTCAGCATCGCCTCTAGGTGTTGCTATATACAAACGCGGCTATGCCAACATTCGAACATAATGTTTGCACGACTTCTGGAGCAGAGCACTGCGCAACCGATGGCGAATCCAGCATGTGGCCCCAGAGATTGCGCCGTGAGCGCCCAAGCAGAAACGCCATAGGCTGCACCATGCTTTGCACTAAAGACTGCGCCTTCAGTTGTGCCATAGTTTGTGACATAGGTTGCGCCGCTCGGGCGCCAAAGGTTTCGCCCCCTTTCGTCAGCCAGCCAGCCAGCCAGCCAGCCAGCCAGCCAGTCAGTCAGTCAGTCAGTCAGTCAGTCAGTCAGTCATGTGAGCAAAAAAACACCCAATTTCGCACGCGAGCCTCTGCGAACGTCCTGGAGCATCTTGGCACCGTGCACGCTGTCCATCAACTTCCCGAAATCCTCGTCGCCGATCGCTTTCGAGCCCTTCACCTTGCCCACCTTCGTCCTGTCGAACGATCTGGTATGTGAGTCCTCGATGTCGAGGTATTTTTTCCATTTTGGATGCGAAGGATCACGTCTGACCTGGGCTGCAGGTGGAAACGACATTGCCCATGCGCAGATGCAGGAGGACGAGATATGAGGACGGGGGATGATATGATGAGGAGGAGGGGCATGATGGTGAGGAGGAGGGCATGATGATGAGGAGGATGATGATAGATGAGGACGAGGATGAGGAGGAGGCGGAGGAGGAGCAGGAGGAGAAGGACGACGACGATGACTCATCCCTAACCCCTTGTGTGTTCACAAATACCCAAGGGGACTTTGATGGCTCCCTCATGAAGCCGCTTCTCCGCCTCCTCCTCGCCGTACTTGTCGGTCATCCCCTTCCACGGCTTCCAGGCGGATTTCCTGCTGATCCCCTCGCCAGTCGTGACGGTGGTCGCGATGCTCCAAAACTTCTGGTCGAACTCTGGGTCCTGCAAGGGTGTCGAATCAAGTTTTCTTTCGGGGTCCTCGTGGCCTTCCAGGAGGAGGGGACATAGTAGGGGCGGCCAGATGAGGGGCGGGAAGGAGGGGAGGATAGAGGACTTGCGATAGCGGCCCAAGGCTGGCCACCAGAACATGTGCAGAACCCGGGCGGCTAGATGGAACAGGAAATGTAGTAGGCCAATTGCTCCTCTGGCTAGGGTCTAGGGTAGGTCGGGACAGGGGGTGCCAGCAGAGTAGGTCTTATGATGAGTTAGTACTTGGCTAGTACTTGACTGAGTAGAGTAAGTTAGTTCATCTATGGAAGTTCACATTAATCTAAAGGTAAAGCTGTCTGAAACCAACAAAACAAACCATGCCCGATGAGTTGCTTTTTGTTCGGGGTCGACGCTGGCTGGAAACTCCTTCAGCCACGCCATCAAGTAGCCGATCTTCGTTCTGTTTTTCCCCTCCCTCTGGCCCTTCTTGTCGTTCTCCTCGAACGCGTCCGAGACCTGGGTGTTCTTCTTCCTCGCGCTCCTGAACTGGCCGTGAAGAAGCTTCACCTCCTCTGGCGAAAAGATGACGCGCAGCTCGTTGTCGCCCTGCCCGTCGCTGAACTGCCTGGCGACATTTTATAAGGGGTTCAGCTCGGGTGGAGGAGAAGGCGTGGAGATAGGGAAGGATGGGGAGCCGAATGAGAAGGAAGAGGATGATGGAGGGGCGGGGTGAAGAAGGCGAGGATGCCTGTGCAAGTCCTTGCGCTTCTCGAACGACTTGCCCTCGCACTTCCTGACCAGCTCGGCGAGTTTTTTCCTGCAGGCATTTTTTGTCAAACGGGGACCTGAAACGAAGGACGACGCGATCAAGACTACGGGGATGCAGGGAGAATGAAATTTGAGAAGGAATTATTGATAACACGTATTACTAAGAAACGGATCACCAGGGAGGAGGAACGGGAGTGGTGGGCAAGGCACGGACAAGACGGGGCAGTGAACTTAATCCCACCAGCCCTCTGGGCGTAGGTGGTTAGACCAATTTGGTCTTCTCCCTGCCGAAACCTTCTCCTTCCCCTGCTCGGGGGAATGGTTTACCTCTCCCCATGCCTCCTCCCCTGGACCCAAGACGGCATGTTGGGCCCTCCGTGGGGGACCTGCATTCCCCCCTCTCTTTTTGAGCGATGGGGCCCACGACGGCCCCAATAAGCCACCCAGACCCCCCAAAAGAGCCCCAAGAGGGCCCCCTCCCAAACCCCCAACCGAGCCCCAATATAGAGTTCCAATATGACCACAATATGCCCCAAAGAGTGTTACAAGAACCCTTGTCACCGACTCACCTGGCGATCGTGTCTGGATAGGTTGACGGGGGTACGCGAAGCGTCAAGCATTTCCCTAGGTAGTGCACAGGGACGACGAATTTGTCTGCCCACGTGTCCCCTTAGCAGTGTCCACAACCAAGGTAGTGTCCTTGACCTTGGCCTTCTTCTTGATGGTCTTCATGGCCCCGAGCGGCTTGGCCTTGGCCTGGGGCTTAGTTTCATTATTCAATGAGTGGTGCATTCTGGAAGCCGCTGCAAACGAAGCCTTTAAGTGATATGCCCCATGTTGTTGAAACTGTGGAATGTAAAACTGGTCGCAGCGCCTCCCGAAAACAACATGGGGACAATTGCATGACCCAAGCTCGCCTTCGCGGCGCCACGCTTCGGCGCCATGCCGAAGCAGCACATCTGCCAGCACAGCTGCCAGCACGACGAGGCCGCGACTGGAAAGTCGGGGCCGAACTCGCGCCAAGAACGGCTCTGGAAAGCCAGACCAGTTCCTACTCCTCATCCTCCTCCTCGTCCTCCTCCTCGCCCTCCTCCTCGTCGTCCTCCTCCTCCTCATCATCCTCCTCATCGTCCTCGTCCTCCTCATCATGGGGCTGGAGACTAGTGGAATTCGGAATTCCGACGCTCGGTTTTGATTCATGTATTCGGTCGAATGCTACGTTTCTGTTCCCTATGGTATCGAGCTGAACACAAATCTGCCACGGGTCAATCATAATTACATGCCAACTAAATTACAGTTTCACAAAAATCAACAACATTATTGCACCAAAATGTGTGGTTTGTATGATCAACACAACAATAAAATCACAATAGTTAAATGGTTTATTTTTATATGATTTATTTGCGAATCTGGCTGACAAACGTTTGACAAACGTTTGCCAAACGTTTGTCAAACGTTTGACAAACGTTTGTCATTGCCGACAAACGTTTGTCAATAATGACAAACGTTTGTCAGAATGGCAAACGTTTGTCAAACGTTTGTCAAACGTTTGCCAAACGTTTGACAAACGTTTGTCACGTCGTTTCCGACAAAAAATAAAAATAACAAGTTGTAATTGTTATTTTTGATTTTTAAGCCAATTAGTTACACGTGGAATATATGTTACTACATTCTAATTACTGGTTGTACACATAACCCGCAGTGCAGTTTGTCATGTTTGTAACTTGTTTTCACATATTCGCAATACATTTTAGACACACATGGCCTCATGCAACCCACTTATTTGCAATATGCATTCGGCATTGCAATTTATTTACTCACATTTCATACGCGATACTAGCCATCGCACCTAGGACGGGGAGGAGGCTGATGAGGTTGAGGAGGAGGAGGATGAGAAGGCCGACGGCGATCGGGACAGCGAGCCGTGCCCGCGGCGACGTTCGGGGCGCCGCCGCCGCCAGCCCACAAGACCCCAGGGTCATCAATATTCCAGTCAACATTACTCCTCCTCTCCAATCCACAGCCCCCGCCCCCCTTCCCCCTTCCTCTGCGCCTGTCCAACCAGTCCACACTCCTCCTATCCTCCATGAAGGGTCCTCAAGACTCAGGAGGGGGGCTGGGGTTTGGAGGATGCCATGTGGCATCATACAATCCCTTGCCCCCTCCATCTTCCCCCTTCCTGGGGGAAGGTGGCAATCCTGCCCATGTCCGGCTGGCAACATTTATCGCGAGCACAGGTGTAGATGTGCAATCCCGTCAATTGACCAACGCAAGCTTGAATCAACCTAGAACGAACACTCAATCACACAGAATGCAATGATACCTGCGCAGCTCCCTTCGCGACAGTTCCACCGTCGCGTCGCTGAAAAGTACATTCCGCATCTGGTGAACGAAACTTCAAATCCACCAAGCCCTCTGGGCGTAGGTGGTTTGGCGAACTTTGTTTCCCTCTGCCGAAACCTCCTCCCCACCCTTTGCTCGAGCGAGGGGCTTACCCCTCTCCCATTGCCTCTGCCCTGGACCTGGACCCAGGGGGCGCGAGGTGTCAGGGCGCTCCGCGTTGGTCCAAGATGGTCCCAAGAGGGCCTCAGAGCTCCCAAGATGGCCTCCAAGATTGCCCAATATATCCCACGATCTATCCAGATAGCCTCCGACGCACATCTAAGAGACATCAAGACTGCCCCAAGGAGGTTGCAGGTGCCTTCCGAACCCTCCAAGGACCCTCGCCAAGAGGCTAGAATTCTTACAATACCCCCTCACAACATTATATACCGAATGGGCTGGTGGGGATCCGCAAAGCGTCAGGATTTCCGAGAGCTGCATCAATCGGCCATGTTTGCCAATAGCTTGGCGCGAAGGAAAACCGCTGCCTTTTTTGTCTAGCTTCTTGGCGCAGGACATTCTCATGATGTCCTGCAGAAGCTGTGCATGGCGTGGACTCTGTTACGAATTGACCTCGATGAAAAGATGCCGCTTCTTCTCACTGTCCAGCCACAAAGCGTAGCTCTTCTGAGAGCCGTAGACCGCGACCAAGTCGCCAACAGTCGGGTGTTTCCAGGACCTCGGAGGGTCGAGCTCGTCTGTCGAGGGCGAAGCAGCAGAAATGATCTTGGCCTTAGACTTAGTGGGCCCCATGTCCTTGTCGACAGCAGGCCCCTTGCTCTTGTCCCCCTTGGAACCCGTGCCCTTGTCCCCCGCGACCCCCTTGGATTTCAGTTCCTTCTTGACTGCCTTGGGGAACGAGCGGCGGGGGGGGGGGAGCGTTTTCTTTTTTTAGGCGGGAGAAAACCAGCGAGCATAAATGTGGCGACGCCTTGTGGGTACGTGCAGCAGTCCCCTGAGACCGTCGTCTACTAGGTGCGACGAGCCATCCAGTCAGTCAGTCCAGCTAGTCAGCCAGTCAGTTTGTCAGTCAGTCAGTCCAGCCAGTCCGTTAACCCTGGGGTGGGTAGGGATCTGGCAATCGATCGGGAATCCAGCTGCGGCGACGAGAGATCTCCAATGCCAGAATGCACCGAAAACATATAATGCCCTGTTCAGGGTCACGCCTTGATCTTCTCCTTACGGGATGGCATCTGATCAGCATCCTTCGCCAAGGCGAAGAGGCGGGTAGCATCTGGGGCCTCGGGCTTCGGGGGCGTCTTGACAATCTCATTCTTCTTCCCCTTCGCGATCGGCGTGCGGCCCGACAGCCACGAGCATATGTCCTGGCGAGGCGGCGAGGCGGGGGGGACAGATCCTAATCATGCCCCTCATCGTTCTGAGCCTCCCCGCCATCCTCATCCTCCTCCTCATCCACCTCCTCATATTCCTACTCATCCTTCTCCTCCTCCTCATCCTCCTCCTCCTTCTCCTCATCATCCTCCCCCTATACATTCCCCCTCCTCCTCCTCCTCCTCCTCCTCCTCCTCCTCACCCCTATACTCACTCCCCCTCCTACCTAGTGGCCTTCTGCCCATCCCGAAGTTACATACCTCAAGTGGTACTTGGGGTCTTATGTTTGGCCTCCTGGGTACCTCTTGTGGCTTCTTGGGGGCCTGTTGGAGCCCCTTTGGGGCCTCTTGGGGGCCCCTTGGGCGCGTTTTGGGCTACACTGGGGGCGGGGGCTGGCAACGGGGGGCTTTTGGCTATGCATTGAGGCGTGGGAAGTTCCCCAGCCTCCCTGATTCTGCCCTTCTCCCCCCATCCATCCTCGAAGTGAAACTCAGCATCCTTTCAATCACTTCTTTCCACCCTGAGTCATGCTCCGATGGTGATGGGGATGATGACGACACGATGGCGATGGGAAACGTGAGGATGTTGATGACGACGGCTATGGCAGTGCTGACGATAAAACTACGACTCGTAACTATGATGATGACATGGTTATGCGCATTGATGATGCTTCTAGCGAAGGTGACGCTATTTTTCCCCATCAGAGTTCGAATACACTCACGTCAATCTGAGTGCATGTAAATCGCGTTCCCGAAACGTCCAGCCGTGGAGCTGCGCAGCGAGCCTCACCTCCTGAAGTCGCCCCACTTGAGCCAGTGAGCGAGATCCTTCATCTCCTCGCGGTTGATGTCCTCCTCGACATCCGTGTTGGCCTTCACCCTCGACTGCGGCGTGTGCTTCGCCTCCGCCTTCGGCTTCGGCTCAGCTCGCACGCGCACCTTCTTCTTTGGCTCAGCGCGCGGCTTCTCCTGTGGCTCAGAGCGCGCCGCCTCCGCTGGCCCCGTGTGCGTCTCATTCTCCTCCTCTGGCCCAGCGCTCGCCTGCATCGTCGGGCTATCGACTTTGGCGCCGAGAGTCCTTGCCATGATCCGCTCGGCGGGCGACTTGCTCTTCCAATCGATGAGGCCCGTACCCTCGCTCGAGCCTGCGGGCGAGGGCCGCTGGCTCGCCCCACCAGGCGCCCCGAGGGGCTTCTCGATCGGCGACTCCTCGTTCGGCACCGAGTCGCTCTCGTCGATCGTCGGCTGTTGGCTGGGCTTGTCGATCGAGGCCAGGCTGGGCTGCTCGGACGGCGCGGGGCTGGGCTGATCGGTCGGCACGTTCGGGTCAGGCGTCTTCTGCCTGATGCGGCTTCTCTTGCATGGCGTTCCGTCCTGGCTCGAGCAGGACAAGCAGCAGCAGCAATAACATGAGTGTGAGTGTGAGTGAGAGGAGGGGGGGAGGAGGAGGGCGAGGAGGAAATGGTGGGGGAGGATGCGGTGCGAGTGGAACAGGAGAGAGGGAGAGAGAGAGAGAGAGAGAGAGAGAGAGAGAGAGAGAGAGAGAGAGAGAGAGAGAGAGAGAGAGAGAGAGAGAGCGAGAGGAAGGAGGTGTAGCGTTTAAATGAGCACACTGTCCTCCGAAGAAATAGATGCGATCATCGCGTCGTCTGGGGGGGTCTCTCTTCGGGCTTGCCTTCTGGATCGGTGCTGCCTGGACCTCATCGGACTTTGGGTTTCCCTGGAGGAAGAGCTCGTTCACGATTTTGGCGGCCTCTCGAGCAAAGACGGTCGGGATGCTCGAATGTGCTGAAAGTGGTGAAGCTTGAAGGTCCGAGTGGTTCTGCGGCTTGTCCTCGAAGGGGAGCAAACATATTCAAAGGCACACTGGTGCCCACCATGCCCTCGCACTCTCCCCGAGGGCGTGGCTTGGGATGGGTGTCAGGGCAAGGCAGGCACCTGTGTGCGATTGAATATATCGAATTCCCCTACGCTGACCTTCTCGAGCCTCCGAAACGCCACGTTGTCACTGAGAAGGTGGACTTCCCCCAAGGCCTCGCCCCCGAACGCCCCCAGAAACGTGTGATTCGCGTAGCGGATGGACATCTTACGCATGGCCCAGAGGGCAGGGTACATCCACAACCAGGTTGGCTTTGGGTGAATCCATACTTGGTGCACCTGGGAACGGAAAGCAAACATCAGCATCGCACCCTCAGCTCCTCATATTCCCCCCCCCACCCCCACCCCTTCCTCCTTGTCCTCGCTCTCAGCCTCCTCCTCCTATTTTTGTTGTTCTGCATCCGCCTGCCCTCCTCCAAAGGGGTAGGAGTTTCGACCGATGGCGCCCCGCGAAGCCAACAAACGAGGCCGACCACGGCGCAGCGAAGGACCTGGAGGTTCGCATGATGTACTGGCTGGACGTGGTCGTCTCCTGCAGGACGTGCTGAGGTCCTTGAGCCCGAGTCGGCGGTGTCATAGACCCACGGGTCCGCTGTCGGGGCGATCCACACCGTGCCTCCCTGCTGAACGCGAAGGGCTAGCGTGAGGAGGTACCCGAAGCCCTCCTCCGACAGGATGTTCTGCTCGTGCCCGTAAACGTCGTTGAACGGCATCGACGGGCCGAACAAGCTGCACTCCTCTGCAATGGCCGAGGACCCGAGCACCTCCAGGCACAGCAGGTCACGCCGCTCGGGCTTGAGCGCGGAGAGGACTGGGATGCAGTCTCCGAGGATGAACTCGAGGATCTTGTCCTTCTGAAGCTTGAGCTGGGCCCAGCGGTCGGCGATGAAGAACTCGCTAGCGATGGCGTCCAGCCCGCCATCGCACGACCCACTTGCCGCAGAGGACATGCCACTGCGGGCGCGGCGCTGGCGGCGCGGCGCTGGTGCCCGCGGGGGCGTTGCGCCCCGAAGCAGGCCAGAGCCAAAATGGCTACGGAAAAACTGCGTTGTACTGATTTCCGTACGCCTCCCTTGCAGGAGACCGCAGGAGACCGAATGGGGTCCCAGGAGGCTTCCAGGTGCCCTCACTCATGCTCAGACTCACTCATACGACTCATACCCAGTTCCGCGCATGCCTCACGCGGACTCATCCACTCATCATCAGGAGGAGGAGGAGGAGGAGGAGGGACGAGAAGGAGTAGGAGTAGGAGTAGGAGTAGGAGTAGGAGGAGGAGGGGGAGGAGGAGGAGGAGGAGGAGGAGGAGGGAGGATGGGCGAATAGGGGGATGATGATGACACGGCCACTGGGGGAAACCAGAGTCGCCTACATAACGCTGGCGAGCGGCGCGGAGGATAAGGAGGAGGAGGGGAGGGAGAGGGGCAGGTGGAGGAGAAGACATCCAACCACGAGCAGGAGGTGCAGGACGTGCAGGTGGAGAAGCCAGAGGAGGAGGAGGAGGAGAAGGAGGAGGAGGGGGATGATGAGGAGGAGGATGAGGGGGATGATGAGGAGGAAGAGGACGGGTAAGGGAGAGGATGAGGAGGAGGAGGACGATGATGAGGAGGAGGAGGAGAAAGAGGAGGAGGAGGAGGAGCGGCCCCCCTGGCCGCGGCGATCCTTCAGCTCATCGGTCGGCACACCGAGGTCGGTGAGCCTGGAATCGAAGAACTTCTTGTCGGAAGCCTGGGGCAACGGATATTTCCATCGTCGTCCTCAATATCATCTCATTGCCTTCTTCTCCTTACCAGCCCTTCTCCCCTCCTCATCCTTCTCAATCTCCTCCTCGTCCTCCTTATCCTTCTGCGTTCTCCTCGTCCTCATCTTGCTCCTCTTCCGCAGCCTCTTCGCCCCCGTCGCCCTCCGTACCCCTCTCTCCCTCTACCCCCCCTTTCCTCTGCCACATCCTTCCCCTCCGTGCCCCTACCTCCCCTCTTCTCCTGGCCTCCGTCCCCTCTCCCCCATTTCCCCCACATCAATCCTAAGGTGCTACCCCGCTGCTCAACTCACATATTCCTGATCCGCCTCCTTCTTCCTCCTCCCCCTGTGTTTCTTCACGTGCCGCTCCCACTCTTCCCCCTCATCCTCGTGCTGCCTTGCAGTCGTTCCTCCTTCTACTCTTACTCCCTACCCCTCCTCACCATCCTCCTTCCCATCATCCCCTCCCTCTCTCCTCTCTTACTCCTGCCGCATCGGAAAAAAAAAACCCGATCCTTGAACTCGATGTCCTCGCCCCCGCTGGTGCGCCCCTCGTCCTCGGCCTCGCTGGTGAGCTCCGCGCCCTGGTCCTCGTGGTCGGAGCCGACGTCCTGGAGGTCGTCCTCGTGGTCGGAGCCGACGTCGCTGGCGCCCGCCGCGCCGTCGGCGATCGGCACCTCGAGGTGCCGACGACGACAGCGGCGACGAGACGACTACGACGACGACGACGACAAGTGATTACATTTACGATGTGGGCCAGGATTAGTGGCACGAGTGGGATTAGTAACGTTTCTGGTGTCACGACTCGGATTGGAACCCAACGCACTGGATCGAAGCGAGATCTGCGCGCGAGAGGCGCAGCCGACGACGCTCTTGATGACGCCCTCGGGGAAGGCATCGGGGATGGAATATAGGATGGGCGCCCCATCAAGTGCAAGAAGTAGTTGATCGAGTCGGCCTCCTGCGCGTTGCAACTCATCATGGCCTCTGCGGCGCAGGGGGTAAAAATGTTGCCAGGAGTAGGAGTAGGACCAGGAGTAGGACCAGAAGTGGGACCAGAAGAGAACCAGGAGTAGGACCAGGAGTAGGACCAGGAGTCGGACCAGGAGTAGGACCAGGAGTAGGACCAAACTAAGGTCCAGGAGTGGGACCATGACGAGGAGGGGGAGGACAGGGGGGCGGAGGAGGACGATGACATGGGGATATAGGGGCGAGGAGGAGCAGAAGGAGGAGGAGGAGGAGGAGGAGGAGGAGGAGAAGGAGTTGGAGGCAGGGGGTTACAACTACCTATCTTGGCACTCCCCACTCTTGGCGTCCTGGCGGAGACGAGTCTGACAATCACGCAATCTCCGAAGATGTTTTAAAATGACCAGGAGCTTGTCGGCCAGGGAGGCGGCCTTCTCCATGGTCGTGGCGTTCTGTTTTTCCGAAGTGCACTTTGGAAACCTGGGAGCGCATAAACGTAACTGGGGGGGGGGGGGGGGGGGGGGGGGGGGGGGCGCTGTAGGGAATGGAGTAGAAGCAGGATGTCCCTGAACAAAATGGTGACGGAGCAAGGGTAAGAGTAGGTGAAGGATAAACGTGTTTATGTTGTACACGTGTATCGTAACGTGTCTATGGGGTAAACGTTTGTCAAACGTGCTTACGGGGAAAAGGGTTTCGATTAAGAACTCGCAATTTGTACCCATCCCACTCCCATGGTTTCCTCACTCCCCCTCCTCTCGCTCTCAACCGTTCCCTCAACCTACCAGCCATCCATTCGGTATCAATCCCCAATGGAACTTGGCAATGACAGAGAAGCAGGCCTGGCGGACCACAGTGAAGTGTGCGTCGGCGTCCTCGCAGTTCCGAATCAAGAGCTCCACCTATCGCTCGCTTCCTCGTTCCTCGTTCCCCCCATCCACCTCCTCATCCTCCAGCCTTCCTCCTTGTATCCCTCCTTTTCCTCCTCCTCCCTCCTCCTTGCATCCCTCCTCCTCCTCCTCCTTCTCCCTCATCCCTCCTCCTCCTCCTTTTCCTCCTCCTCCAACCCTCCCCCTTGTATTTTACAATCCGGCCACCAGCGGCGCCATCTGGTGTAAAGACCTGGCGTGCACCGCGCAGTCCTTTCTCAAAAACTCATAATGCCCCAATACGAAAGATTTCTTACTGCCTACTTCCAACACGTAATCCTTGAAAGCGTTGCCGAGCTGGGTGCTGTCGACGATGGGCGTCGGCTTGCGCACAAGGGTGGCCATGGTCGAGAAAAATGACACAGGGACGAGCTCGAACAGCGATCGAGAAAAAAGAAAGGTCTGAGCAGACAAATTTGCTATGGGCTCGCGTGTTAGCTGAAAGCAGGAGGAGGAGGACCAGGCAAGAGGAGGGAGGATGATATTCACTCAACCCAGGGGACGCCCAGGGATACCCAATGAGCTTTCGGGGCCTGGAGGCCAGGCAGGACACCCAGGGACTCTCTGGGAGGAAGAGAGGGAGGAGGAGGAGGAGGAGGAGGAGAAGGAGGAGGAGGAGGAGGAGGAGGAGGTATAGCAGCATCGTTACTGGAGACTGTTTCGCCCCTCCTCCCCCTCCCCCTCTCCTTTTCCTCCCCCTCCCTCCACCTCCCTCCATCTCCACCTCCCCCTCCATAGTAGCCATCAAGCGCGTCTTCATCAGCAACACCTCCATCGCAATCATCTCCGTCACCATCGTCATTTCATCACATTCAACAGCACCGCCACCATCATCACCATGTACCCGAAGTTTCATGATCGAAACCACGCGCACCCTCTTGATCATCACCGCAACAGTTTCTATCACCATACCACACACCAACGCCACCACAACGACACACCACCACCACCACCACACACCACACACCACACACGATACACCACCACACACAACCACCACCACACACCACCACACACCACCACCACCACACACCACCACACAACACCACCACCACCACACCACACACCACCCACCACACACCACACACTACACACCACCCACCACACACCGTACACCATGCACCACACACCACACACCACACACCGCACACCGCACAACGCACACCGCACACCGCACGCCGCACACCACACACCACACACCACCGCCACCACACACCGCACACCACACACCACACACTACCACCACACACCACCACCACCACCTCCACACACCAGACACCATACACCACACGACCACCACCACCACCCACCACCACACACCACCACACACCACCACCACCACACACCACACACCACCAACACCATCACACACCACACACCACACACACCACACACCACATCCCACACGCACTACAAACCAAACACCATACACCACAAACCGCACACCGCACACCACACATCACACGCCACACGCCACCGCCACCACCACCACACACCATCGCCACCACACACCACACACCACACACCACACACCACACACCATTCACCACCACACACCACACAACCACCTTCATCACCACTACCACACACCACCACACCACCACACACCACCATCACCACACACCACCAGACACCACTACACACCACCACCACCACACCACACGCCGCACACCACACACCGCACACCACACACCGCACACCGCACACCACACACCACATACCGAACACCACCACCACACCACACAGCACACAGCACACACCACACACCGCATGCCACACCACACACCACACACCGCACACCGCACACCGCACACCACACACCACACACCACACACCACACACCACCACCACCACAACACACCACCACCACCACCACACAACACACAACACACACCACACACCACACACCATACACCACCACACACCACCACCACACACCACCACACACCACCACCACACACCACCACACACCACCACAAACCACGACACACCACCACCACAACCACACGGCTCGCACACACAGACACTCATACATACAAACGTTTGACGCAATGGTGTTGCAAACGTTTGAAGCGCGCCTGTGCTGAAGCGTGATGAACGCCCACGCGATGAATCGAAATTCGGGAGTGGAATCCTGGGATTCCAGGACGCGCGCGTCCGTGAGATTCGGTAGCGGCTACCGATTCCTTTGTCCAAGAATCGGGAGCCGAATACCGATTCTTGTGTGCTCCAATCCCAGTATCGGCATCGCATCTACATCGTCCTGCAATCCCGGGATTCGAGACCTCCTCCTGGATTTCGGTCGCTCCCGATTCATGATTTACGCTACCGAAAAAAATCGGTCGCGAACCATCTGGGCGCCGGCGACGTGCTCGCGGCGCCGGCGCCGCAGGCGCAGGGCCCTCTGCCCAGAACCGCGGCTGAGGGACCCGAGAAGCACGCCACCCAGGGCTTGTGGGAGGGGGGCGAAGCGACGAGGACGGTCACGTCGTGTGAAGCGGCGCCCCCCCTCCGAAGCCTCGCGGGAGAGTGAGGTGCGCGCCGCTGGCCGGGGAGCCAGGCGAGCACGCGCTGCCCGCGCCGTCTCGAGCCAGGGCGCAGGGCAGAGACTGCCGGCGAAGGCAGGCGCCAGGCGGTGAGGCAACGACTGCTGGAGCTGGGCGGCGGGGGCTGCTGCTGGCATGTACAGTGGAGGCCAGTCCACAAGAAACCTTCCACAAGAAACCCAACCCTGAGACCCCAGGAAGTCCATGGGTTTTTGGCGTGGGAGCGTCACGCTCTTCATAGCAGAACCATCGAAACCCAAGAAACCGAGGGCACCCTGGAGTCAGGAGGCGGACCCAGGCCGGCAGGCGACTTTTCAATGAAGAGGCGGCGGAGTTCCGCTATGCTTGGCAGACGCTGCGCCAGGCGCCGACAGGGCGCTGGCGCAGCCTGGAGCAGCACGGCTTTCGCCACAAAAAGGCTGCTATCGTCGTCTCCTCTGAGCCTCCCTGACATCAGGATCTAGGACTTTTAGGCTCAAGGCTGTCGTTTTCTCCAGCGCGACTACAAGAGACATGTAGGATGTTTGGCAAAACGTGTGGATCTCTCCGATCCCAGACCTGGGCGCGGGCTGCTTCCCCCTGCCTCTGTTCCTGCCTCTGCTTGCCCCCCCCTCTCCCCTTCTCCACTTCCCACTCGAAGTGGTTCGTAGCCTTTTTGGGGCCAAGCTGGCCCACCCTGGGACCCTGCTGGGACCCTCGCGCCCTTTTGTAGGCCTCGCCAGCCGTTCGTCACATGCGACTGGCCATTGTTTGGACGTCCATTCCGTGTGTTTTTTTCGGTTTCGTGCGTGGTTTTTCGCAGGGTGATCCAGGATGCTCTTTCATAATCCCCGCCGAGAACAAGTTCACACGTCCGAGCGATACCAAGGCGACGGCGCCTGGCGCAGGCCTGCTCTGCGTGGCAGAAGCTGCGCAAGGCGCCGACAGGGCGCCGGCGCAGCCTGGAGCAGCACGGCTTTCGCCACAAAAAGACTGCCATCGTCGTCTCCTCTGAGCCTCCCTAGCATCAGGATCTATAGAACTTGTAGGCTCGCAGTTGCTGATTTCTCCAGTGCTGCTACAGAAGATATCTTGAAGCGTGGCTATGGATACCACGGCCGCCCTCATCAGATCAGAAGCCCGACAGGGTCTGAAGCCTCCTTGGCAGATTCCTTTGCGAACGCCCAGCCGCATCACGTGCCCTTGACCAGAAGCGTCCACCACGGAGGGAGCCGCTACAGTAAGATTTCGGAACGCACCCTCCGCCCCTCCGAGGCCGACGCACACATGGGCGATTTCGGAAACCCCGAGCCCCAAATTCTTGTCTCGGTGGTTCAAAGATGGGGTCCTGAGGGATGGGGTCCTAGGGACGAGTTGCCTCAGGACCCCATCCAACAGGACCCCATCTTTGAACCACAGATTTTCATCTCTTGGGGGCACACCACATATTTTACTTCCGCCGCCTTCCGCCGAGCTTGCGCCGGCGGAGGCGGCCTCGCCTTACTTCCGCCGACCTTCCGCCGCCCTTCCGCCGCCTTCCGCCGCCTCCCGCCGAGAAACCGGTGACAGCTCCTTCGGATCCTCGAAGGCAGGGCCCCTTCTGGAACGCCCCGCGTGGCACAGGTGGCATGCACGGGCGATGCCGCTCCTCCATCGGCAGCATCGGGTATGGAGACCTCCCGGGATACAGCGGGGCCCGCGCCTCCTCGCGCGCCGCACCGAGGCCGGCCGCCATGGCCGCGCAATCGCGCCCGCGCGCGCCCGCGCCCGTGGCGGCCTGCCTCCTCGGCGCCCCGGCCCGAGATCCTTCTTGAGCGGGTGCGCGGGAGCGAGCGGCAGACAGGAGACCGAGCTTGGCAACAGGCATCGCACCCGCCACACCAGCGGCACCGGGGCGTTCGCCCACATGTCGCAGGCCACCGGTCCGTCGCTCGCTCCACCTGTCGCAGGTTTGCCTTCGAGGTATGAGGAGAAGCAGAGACTTATGACTACAGTCTGTCAAAGCGCACCATTCTTCATAAACGCGCCGCATGGGGCTTACAGCGACTCCCCAAGATCTTCAGCCCGAAGTGCTCAGCCATCGAACCAGAAGCCATGGCGTAAGTGGGCGATCAAACATATTTCGGTAGAGAGAAACAATTACTGAACAATCCCCCTCCCCCACAAACTCAAAGTTGGCACGCGCGGGGGAGACTCTGGTCGAGGTGCAACTCATCAGACCCATCGCCAACTTTGAACATTGGGGGGAGGGGGAGGCGTTGACAGATGAATGTGGCAAGAGTGTTCGCTATTTTTTGTCCGAGGCCTGTACCTCTCATGGCGCCCTCAACTGCTTGCCTCATCGTCATCTCCTTCCGTTCCCTGCATTCGCCTCCACCCATGGGCGGCGACGTGCCGCTGTGCCCCATCCGTTGGGCTCTCTCGGTCGCAGGTCTCCCGCGCCGCCGATCCACGGGCTGTGGCCTGGGGCCTGCGACTAGCCTGCCAGCCCTGAAGGGCCCCCTGCCGAGTCGCGCGGACTCGATCGGGTGGCTAACTCAGTCGGCATCGAGCTGGGGAATCAGGCCGGATCGGAACGTGCATCGGATCGGGCCGCATCGGCACGGAGTCGGGATCGAATCGGATCGGCCGCGCCCAGTTGCACACCATCGCCAAGCGAGCATCGGGCCGCATCGGAGGGTGGGCATGCCAGAACCGGATCGGGCCCACTGGAATCGATATGCCAGGATCGCTGGGTTCAAGCTCGGTCCGCGCTTCCGACTCCGCCCTCTGCTTCGAATCAGGACCCCCTCGCCGTCATCCGTCGCCCGTTGGGAGGGCGGGCGGGCGCGAAGGCTCCTCTCGGCTGCTGGAAGGCAGGGCGGTCGAACACGGCTCGATGGAAAGCCCGTCCTGGGGAAGGGGTCCAGACCTCAAGCAGTCGGGGCTGCGGAACACACACGACGTCGCAGGGCAACCTGCTTCCAAAAACACAGCAGCGGAGAGATGTACTCATCCAGTGCAGCCGGGCACTCGTCCAGCCGAGGGCGCGTCGATCCTGCAGCGGTCGGGCACGAGCCTGGGCAGGGCCCAGCGCGGGCCTGCGATAAAACGCCTTACGAGTGGACCCGGTGCTAAGATTAAGTCGGGCCTGTCCCCCTACAGGGGGATCTTCGACGAAAAACTAAAAATAGTCAAAAAATGCCCCCAAATGGTCGAAAAATGCTCAAAACATAGTCCCCTGACTATTTTTTGACTATTTTTGGATATCCCTCCTGCAGAGGGACAGGCCCGACTTGATGCCAAGAGTGCGCACTCTCATCCTTCGCAGCGGGCCGCAGGAAGGCACAGGTACGGAGGTGCTCCGACAGGTGCCAACCAACGCCTACATGCGGTGGATGGGCTGCTCTCGGGTCGGGCGAAAGGGGGGGATAGCAAAGGGGGGGGGTGAGAATCAGCTCACGTAGCTGATTCTCCCGGCGCCTCCCCGGCGCCGGAGGCGGCCCTGTATCGAGGAACGGGCCCCTCGGTGGGGCCGAAACCAGCTGCATGCAGCAGATTTCGTAACCCCCCCTTTCCCAATCCCCCCCTGATGGTCCGCTACCGAAAATTTCCGGTAGCGCTCCGCAGAGATCGGTCGCTACCGAAATACCGAAATGTAGCGCCCAATACCGGTATCAGACCGTTCTGAAATCCGCTATTTCAACGCCCTCAAACGAAGATCCGGTCGCTACCGAAATTCGGGGTGCGTCGAAATCGCTACCGAAAATTTCTGGTACCAGACCATCTGGGCCCCCTTTCCCAATCCCCCCCTTTCCCCCGGCCCGATGTTCTGCCCGAAGGTCAGCTCACGGGGGAGAACACAGCTGAGGGACGGCCGGCACGCACGACTCTCACGTCTCACGGCCTCGACGCGCTGAGGTCTCACGGGAATGCTCGTCCAATCTGTAGCATCAGGTCGGGCGTGTCCCCCTACAGGCGGATTTTTTGGACGAGAAATAAAACATACCCCCCAAATGCACCAAACACCTTCAAACATAATTTTTTTGTTCTAAAGAAATCGTCCCCAGACTATTTCTTGACTACTTGTGAACATTCCCCCTGTAGAGGGACAGGCCCGACTTGACTGTAGCACTCCGTGCAGTCAGGGCAGCCTCTCGACCGACGAGGGCGCCAGGCGTCCGAGAGGTTGGCGGGGCGGCACCCGCTGCTCCACCGGAAGCGCCCCGACCGGGGAGGCGCCGCGACGTCGCAGGAGCGGCTGAGACGAGGCCAGGACGAGGACGACAACGGGAAAGGGTACATCGAGAATCTCGGGGATCTGCTGGGTCTGGAACATGGCACGTCGGGAGCGGCCAAAAGGGGGCGGTGTCCAAGAAGGGGGGGGTGCAAGTCATGACCGACGGCATGTGCGCGGCCCAGCGGGGGGGCCAGGCCGGGCCAGGGACGTAATGAAAGAAGAAGAGGCGCCATGAAATCTGGAGAAACATCATGGCCCACGCCATGATATCCCCCCCCCTAGTCATCACCCCCCTCTTTGCCACCCCCGAACTCGGGCGCCGCGGCCTCCTCAGAGCGTTCCGGAACGCTGTGGGCCCGATGTATCCTCGTCCCAACCGTGCCCGAACAGTGCTAATCGGAGCCACGAGCGAGGCTGTCCGAGGTCGGCACGGGCTTGGCAGGATCAATCAACATCGAGCTGGAAGCTCGGATCGAAGCGAAAAACGTACGCGAAAAACACGATTATCAATAGGTCGGGCCTGTCCCCCCCTACAGCGGGATTTCGGGGGAAAAATTTAAGAATTTTCCCCCTGTAGAGGGACAGGCCCGACGTCAGGTTGTCCCTGCCTGCGGCCTCGCAGGCTGGGCCCCTGGGACGCGCAGTCCCGGAGGTATGGGACGTTTTTTGTCACGGCTGCCCCGCGCGGAACGCATCCGTGCGACCGCGGGTCTGCTGGGAACCTCATAGAAGACCCTCAAATGACTCCTCGGATAAGCCTGGGTTGGCCCTGGTACGCCGCTGAAAAAGCGTAGCTTTTCAGCGTTTGGAGCGGTTCGAGCTTCTGCTGTCCACGCGATTCCCGCGCGGCGACCCGTGCGCAAAACACCGGAACAACGGGAAGCGAGCTCCCCAAGCAACCGAAAAACCTATGCAGTTGAAAGGTTGCGAACGTCGCGGGGTCCGAGGGGTCGCGCTCGGGGAATCGAGACCGCGAGGGCGCGGATATGGTTACGTTCAGGTCGGGCGTGTCCCCCCAACAGGCGGCTGGTGGACGAAACACAAATACAAGAAGTGATCAAACAAATGCTCAACAACATGTTTAAAAACAAGCAATCGTAGACAAATCGTCCAACTCGAGCGTCGGCAGAACTGGGTTCAGTGGGACCTGGTTTAGTGATGTGTACTGGGGGACGCCCCCAATCCCGTTCCACTAACCAGAACTGCCGTCAGACGAAAAAACACCAGCTACGGCAGACATGGTTTAGTGATTCTGGCCAATTTAGGGGCTCTAGGGGTCCTGGCTATGCCCGAACAACGTCGTGCGAACGTCGGGTCGGGCCGCCTCGCATCGTCGGCATAAGCGTTGCCGAGTCGGGATCTGGCGCGTCGGAACCGATGTCGACTCGGATCGATCGAATTGGGATGGACTTAGGTCGGGCGTTTCCCCCGACGGGCGGATTTTGGGCGAAACATAAAAGATACCAAACACAAATGCTCAAAAGTTGTCAAAGATACTCGAAAACTCGTTCCCAGACTATCTCCGGACTGTTTTTCAATATGCCTCCTGTAGAGGGACACGCCCGACTTAAGGATGGACCCTGCTTGGCTAGGCAAGCGCGTTCCAGTACTCGCAGAGTCACTACTCACAAATGGCTTGGATCCGCCGTGGGTGATCTACAATTTATTACATCGAGGCGAACGTGGGTGTTGTTTTCTAACGTTTGCGCGTAGGTACTCTGCGAGTAGTGGAACGCGCTCGGTGATGCTTGGCGGATCCCAAACGAGCGACGGGGGCGCGCGGAACACGCACTTTTCGAGAGTCGCCGTGTGCCGACGGCCGCTGCGAGCGCACCCGGCGCCGACACGGAGAACTGGAGCGGGGCGCGGCAGCGAGCCTGGCAGCCTCGGCAGCAGACACCGCGGGACTTCCGGCACACGTCTGATGCGGTGTGGGCCACGCCTCGCCTCGTCCTCTGATGAGGAGGCCCAGCCCAAAACCGCAGCAGTTCACAGCATCCTCTCGAAAAATGGGCGGGCACTTAGAGCAGACTGCACTTGGAGAGAAGGCGAAAATGCTTGAGCAGAACGCTCGACTCGAGACTCTGGCGGGTCTGACATGCAACGGCCTGGTGAATTGGAGACAGGAGGCCGGAAGCACAGAGGTGGGCCGGCGGCAGCAGAATCGTGCTGCCGCCAGGGCAGCAAAGACTCCTGGCTGGCATCGCCGTGGGCCGCGTGGCGGGAGCCAACTGCCCGCCTCAACCTTTCCGTGCACTGGGGCCTGGCCAGGTCCAAGCAACGACCTTCGGTGGCAACTCATGGGAGCCTCCAGTACCGTCTTGTCGGCTCTCGCGCATCGACGCTAATCGACGCTGGTCGACGCGAAATCCACGCTGATCGAAGTAATCGACGCTGAGTCGGCGCTATATCATCGATTACCAGACGCCAGTCGACGCTGAAAAGGAATTGCTAGGGAACACGAGCCTCCCACGATTTGCTACCGAGGATGACCCGACCAACGGCCGGCCTCACCCTTTTCGTCTCCTTTTTTGTGGGAAGGGCAATGCCGCAAAGACCAAGACTGGAAAAAGAAAAACCGACATAAGCATAAGCTTGTGGCACTCCGCGCGGATTTCTTGGACACGTGCCGGGCCCCCCGCCCCGGCGCGCGGAGCGCGCCAGGGGCGGCGCCGGAGGCGCCGCCAAGGGGGGGCCCCAGCGCGGCTCCAAGAGACCCGCGCGGAGCGCCAACAGTTTATGTTTGTGGCGTTCCTTCTTCGTCGACGGGTGAAGACTCCAGCTGTACAGTCGGGGCGTTGACCTAAGGAACCCTAAATAAGGAACGAGGCCCCTTTTCTCCATGAGGTAAACTTCGATTTCCCATCGAAAACCTAAGGACAGCCTAAGGCAAGCTGCGAAACCCTTAAGGAACGCGGAGCCCCTCCCCAACGAAAAGGGCTCCTTCTTCAGGGCCCCGACTGGACACCGCGTCTGCCCTGCGGGCGTGGCCGACATGCGGGCCTCGACCCCGGAAGCCGAGGCGAGGGACAGGCGGGCGACCTGGAGCGCCCTACCGCGGCTGCGGGGCGGCCGCCGCGAACCTGCGGCGTTCCCTCCTGGGGGCGCCCAGCCGCCGCCGCCGCCGCCGACGACAGTGACTTACGTGTTCGGCCGTAGACCCCTCGTTACCTCAAGATGCCCCGATACACAACACGCAACACGTAGCGTCTCAGCACGGAGCTCGACACGCGGACCGGAAGCGCAGGTATGGCGCAAAGCGTCCGCCAACACGCAGACCGGCAAGTGCCGGGCCAACACGGAAGAAGGAGGAGGAGGAGGAGGAGGCGGAGGAGGAGGGGGAGTGGGCAGCGGGGAGGGGGGCAGCTGCTGCAGCTGCTCGCCGGGACGGAGCGGACGCGGGCGCGGCCCCAAACCTCGGGCACCCTGCGCGTGGTTGGGGTGGGAATGCCGCCATGGTGCGGCTGGCCCAGGCTGCGCTCCGCGGCTATGACTTCCGAAGCCAGGCAGACTGGGAGACCGCTGGATTTCGGCAAAGTATGGTCTAAGTAAGTATAGGTGAAACGCGGCATTCGCAAGTAACGAAAGTACGAGTGTGGAAAACATACAAGCCGAAATGGCAAGAAACGTACGATCGCACCAACTCACTGTGAAACATATACAATGTGGAGGTACGAGTATGAAACATGTACAAGGTGGAAACACGAGTGTGAATTGTGTACCAACTGAAAGTACGAGTGTGAAAAACATACGAACTGGGATCCGATGTATGAAACAAGTGTGCAAACAGTGTTAAATCAGAACGGCCCCAGATCCAAAGTATGAAATCATCATGCAAATATGAAAATACGAAAACAATTAAAACCTAGATCAAACGTGTGAAAACATACAGAAAATATGAAACAAGTACGAACCCAGATCCAAAGTGGAAAAATATACGAACCGAGTACTTGTTGTATACGTGTTTCACACTTGTACTTCGGTTTGGTACTTTTTCACAGTTGTTCATAGTTGCATTTTGGAATTGTACTTTCTTTTACCTTCAGGTATACTATCCCAGATTCCCCATGCGAGACTCATACATTCAGTGCATATTTTCCTCATACTTCGGATGTTCTGAAATTTCACACTCGTACTTTTGCGAGGCGCACTGTTCACACCTGTACTTTGGCGCGGTACTTTTCTCGAACCACATGGGATACTTTGCGCTCCTCTGGAGGGGCTACCGGTGTAGCTGGCCGGGAACTCATAAAGCTCTGGGGGTCTCAGACGAAGCCAGGACGAAGATAACATCGGGCACGGATAGATCAAGAATCTCTGAGATGCGGCGGCTCTGGAGGATGTCTCGGGCGCCGCGGCCTTCTCAGAGCGTTCCGGAACGTTCTGAGAGCGTTCCGGTTCGCTCTGGAACGGTTTCATCCTCGTCGTAGCCCCGTCCTGGTGCGCATAGCTCAGGGTGCGCTCTGGGAGTCCCCGGGGTTTCCAGCTGCACCGGGCCATTCGTACTTGGCCGTTCGTCCCTGGCCGCGCGGGACAGCCAGAGTGCCTGGGCTGTCCAGAACGCGCCGCCATCCTTACGTCGCGCTCCTCTGCTGCTACCGCCGTCCTCCGCACGAGTCCCGCTCTGGAGCTCATCGCCCGGTCGCTCGCGGGGATAACTCGAGTTTGGGGGCTCTCTCGTGTTTGCCTGACAGGGTTGTCAAGAACAATGATGGAGCCCAGTCTGAACTGTGTGCCAAAGATGTGAGAAAGCGGCGGCGAATCCGAGTTCGGGCAAACTATATGGGGCGAGCAAGCGTGAAAGGAGCGGGTCCTGGAGGAGAGGAACCCTGAATCGGGGATATACTCTTATGGGCGCAATGACAATGGACACCCTAACATAGGAGCCCGAGAGAGAGAGAGAGAGAGAGAGAGAGAAAAAAAAACAAAAAAAAAGGGAATCTCACACAAACGGTTTTGGCACCACCAACGGTGCAACGCATGTGCATACATGCGACTGGATCCCAGGCGATCCGAACCAGGGTTGATGCACGGCCGCGCTCTAGGATGCAATTGACATGTCTGGTGTGGCAAGGCTGTCGGCGGCGACAAGACCCAAATATCCGCTACCAACAAACATTCCATGGTCGTTTGGCACAGCCAAACCACCGTGCAAAGTCAGTTTGTTCATCCGTTGACACGAGCACGCGTCGCGGCAACAGAACGCAGTAGCGCGCGCGGGCGTGCAGGGCCGGCGATGTGGCTGGCCACCTGCCAGTGCGGCTTCGGCAGAAGAGCCGAAATCCACGCAGGATCGTTTTGGGCGTGGTATCCGGCGCAGCTGCATCGCACTGCCAGGCGCCGCGGCCTTGCGATTGTAGCGCCAGGCCCCGTGCGCTCCTCGAGGTGGGAAAGCAAGCTCTACACAAAAGAATCGTGCGTGCTCTTGGGGGGCGGCGAAAACGATCGTACACAAAGGAAATTCCTTTGTGTGCCTCCCGCGTTGGCAGTATAACCAGACCGTACACAAAGGAATTACGCGAGACTTCGTGGCACACAAAGGAATTACAGCAACGCCCTTTGGGTTGCGCTCTTCGCGCGCGGTGACAGCTCCGAGCTGGAAAGGAAGGGAGGGCGGGACAAGACAAAGCAGGGGAAGAGGAAAAAGAAGAGGAGGGCGAGAAAAAAGGGAGGGAAGCAACGGAAGGGAACCAGGATGCGCGCGAGCGAAGCTAACGCTGCGCGCCGAGACAGTTGTTCGTTCATTCGGTTGGCCGGGCGGCGGATAAAAAGAAAAATAATTGTTTGCTGCAAATCGAAGGGACTTCTTGGGAATGAGACTCGCGCTCTCTTCCCAACCCCCTTTCCCACGCCCCGTTGCGCGACGATTTGTTCTGGCCCGCGGGCAGAGGACTGCCAGTTGCTGGTGAGCGGCCTTTTCCACCCCTCACGCGTTCCGAACACATGCGACCAGCTAAACGCACTTGCCACGCAAACCGCTAGATCCAAAGACCGACGCCACACCGATCCCCGCATCCGTGCCAGGCACCCTCTCAACGACGCCCCCTTCCGGCGTAAAACCAATAAAACACTTTGTGTTTGTGTGTTTCTTCCTGTTCTGATAACAATCCTACCATTGAATAAAGATGGTGGTTCATGTGTTTGAGAATGTTTCAAGTATGTTTTTTTTCCCACGCGTGTAGGACTTTTTCACAACAGAAAAAAATGTTTCTGACATCTGGAACTTACTTAGCAACATGCTTCCTCTCCACTGATCGTCGTCCACACATCTACTCACCCGGGTCAGACGAAACCCGGGTCCGTCGGGCCGTGCTGAATCCTGCGCGATCCTGCGAGATCCTGCACGCAAGCCCCGGTCAGTGCGCCTATGGCTTTGCAGCATCCTGCAAAATCCGGCGCTCCGGCTGACCACCGTTTGCGCGAACGCACCCGGGAGCAGGAGGACAAGGAGGAGGAGGAGGAGGGGGAGGAAGTGGGGGAGGAGGACGAGGAGGAGGAGGAGAAGGAGGAGGAGGAGGGGGGCGGGAATGAGGAGGGGGATGATGAGGGGAAGGAGGGGGAGGGGGAGGGGGAGGAGGAGGAGGAGGAGGAGGAGGAGGAGGAGGAGGAGCGAACGACCCCCTGAGAGAGCTTTCATCCTGCTTGCCACGGGCGCCCGCGCGGCCCGGCGCCGCCCACGAGGCAAGACGGGGGCCTCGGGGCGCGACGCGAGGCGGCCACGGCCGCGGCGTTCTTGTTGTACGGGACGATGTCGTTGTCCACAACCCTGAGCTCGTTGGCTGAGCAGGGGGCGCAGGCGATCTGGCTGTGCTGGATGCGGAGGAGGTGTATGTCTTGAAGGCGACCGCCATGCGCGCGATGGCGTGCCTGATGTCGTTTTCGCCGTCGTAGATGTCGCCATTGAAGCCCACGCGGGTGAGAAGGTGGGCGGACACCACGCCTTGAGGCTGGCACAGATGCGACCACAGTCACGGGCATGTGAGGTAGTGTGAGATGTTGTCTATGTTGCGCTTGCTCTCGCTGCACGGGCAGCCAAGCAGGCACTGAAACTTGTACGGGTTGACGTGCATGCGGTAGCTGGTGGTCCAGGCTCCCGACAGCGTCTTGAGCGTGGGCCACAACTTTGGCGGAGGTTCGCGGGCACGGTGGCGACGAAGTGTGGCCCACTGCGCGGTCAGCTACACAGGCAGGGCGTCAATTTCGATCATACCGGACGGCTGTAGTCCCTCTCCGCCCTGCGCGGTATCTTCAGGCAGCCAGCGATCTTCGTCGCGAACGGGACCATCAGCAGTCAGCCAGCGACGTCGGGCACGATGCTCAGCGGCTTCTTCATCACGCTCGCGTTGGACAGCTGCAGAGGGATGAGCGGCGGCGCATAGAGCAACTCGACGGCTCCGCGCACAGGCGGACTTGTGCCAGCTCGTCTCGCAGATGTCGATGGCGGTGCGATGCCTCTTTTGTGCGTCGCCAGCCAAGTCGCCGAGGGCAAGAATCGCGTCGAACTGAAGACGCCGCAGGACTCCCGCGAGGTACGGCACGCACCGCTCCATCCAGTCGGTGAAATCGTTGAAGCTTATGTCCATGAAGATGCTAGGCAACCAGCGGGCAGCCCAAGCCTCGGCGCGCTCGTTCATGTAGACGAGGGGGGCTTCGGCGTTCGTCGTGGCGCTCGTTGTGGACGGGTCGTGACCTGTGGCAGCAGGCTGGTGAAAGGGCCGATCATGAGAGCGCAGTCCAATCAGCGGGAACCAAGCCTTCAGGCGCTCCAGGAAGGTCTTGTCGAAGGAGTCGAAGTAGATGTTGTTTTGGAGCTCGGTGAGGAAGGCTTGCTGGGGTGACTTCGATTTGACCGAGCGCTCTTTTCCATGGGACTTGCCACGTCCCGAGGTCACGCCACGACCTTTCCCAGCATCGCGTGCTGCTGGTACTGAGTGGTTGTTGATCTCTAGCGCCAGACGACCAGCAACGGCAGAGCGACGATAAGCGGCAGTGAGAGCAGCAAAAGCCCGTGCAGGAGCACACAGCGAGCGCATCGCCATCTTGTAGATCGAGCCCTTGCATGTCGGGAACAGTTGGCTGGAGGCAATCAGGTCGAAACGCTGCGCGATCGAGAGTTTGCCCATCCAACATTCGGCGCACCATGCACCTTCGATAACTTGGCATATGGGAAGACGATCTTCCGCAACCTCCCGATGGTCACAAAGAAGAGCAGGCCAGGAGGTCAGAGTTTTAGTAGCCGTCCTCCACATAGTAGCAGCCAGCAGCGTTTCCAGCCCTTGGGGCATTTCCGCACCCGCCCAGCGCTTGAACGAGAAGATGTCCATCTTGGTGAAGCTCGAGGGTGCAGCTCGAATGATCTTGTGCAATCCGTGAATTTCTTTGGCGAGAAAGCAGGGCGAAGGTGGGTAGAGCTGGCCGGTGTACGAGAGGCAGGTGACGGCGGAGTCGTTGTACAGCTTGATGCTTTGCTGCGGCGGAGACCTCGCCTCGGCGAGAATCTGGATGCGGTCCCGCCACTTGCCTGCGGGGCCTTTCCACTGAGTAGATAACGAAGCTCCAGGGCCAATGCGGGCGCCCAGGTACCGCGCGAAGCTCGAGATCTTGAAGTCCTTCCACGGGGCGTGGATGGTGGCGAGTGTGGTCTGTATCGTGCGTGTGATGGCAGGCGTTGGTAAAGACCAGGTAGGGACGATGATGCATTTCTTGGCTTGTAGGCGGAGGCCAGCGAATAGATCGGCAGCTTGCAGATGAGGGAATAGTTTTTTTCGATGTCGTGTAGCGCGGCCAGGATGATGCCGAGGTCGTCAGCACAGGCGCTGATGAGACCGCGGCCGATGCGCTCGAGCTCGTGCTTGACGCCGCGAATGAAGGGGTCGAAGACGAAAGCCCAGAGCGTACCGCTCAGCGGGCAGCCTTGGGCGACGCCCGGGGTAGCGATCAAGAGCGGGCGCCGTGTGTCACCCATCTCGAGGAAGGCTATGGGGCATCTCGCAGCATGCTTTCAGCAGCGTGAGGACCTGGCTGTGGAAGCCCCATCTGCCGAGAACCTTCCAGAGCCAGTCGTGTTTCAGACTGGGGAAGGCCGCCGCGATGTCCATGCTGGCGAAGCACGGCATGAGCTGCTCGGCGTCCTCGGTGATGCTGAGTTTGCGGGCGACGGAGTCTACCAGCACGTTGTTGAGAAACTGCCTGCCGGTGACGAAGCCCTGCTGCTCCTTGGTCGTCTTGGCGGCGACGCGGTGTAGCCTGCGGTTGATGGCTGACGCGATAAGCTTCACGTCGCTGTTCTTCATGGCCAGCGGGCGAAGGCAGTCGGGGCTCCTGGTGCATTCGAAGTTTCCGAGCGGCTCATCGCCCTTGGGGAGCATAGCCATCATCGCGTAGTTCAGGTCGTGTGGAGCAGCGCCTCCGTCGGCCATGTGTTGCATGAGCTTGTGTAGTGCTTCGATGCTGCCAGGCGAGTTGGTCCAAGCACGGTAGGGAAGGCCGTCGGGACCAGGGGCCGAGTCACCGGAGAGTCGGGCAGCATCTTGAAGATCTTGAACTTCGGGGAGTGGTAGATGGAGATGCTGTTGTTGGGGGAAAACCCCGTCCAGGTACTTCTAGGAGGAGGGAGGAGGAGGAGGAGGAGGAGGAGGAGGAGGAGGAGGAGGAGGAGGAGGAGGAGGAGGAGGAGGAGGAGGAGGAGGAGGGAGGAGGAGGAAGGAGGAGGAGGAGGAGGAGGCCGGGGAACGCCCTGGGATCCAGGAGCCGTCCCCCCTCAGGACCGACCTCTTTCCTCGGGGGCGCGCTGCCCCTGGGCCGGCCAGGGCCATGCCGCGAGCACCGTCAGGCCGCGCAGCAGCTCCCAAGCCGGGGTCGGCGGAGGGGCTGGACGGCGGGGGACATGGGCGATTTCGGAAACCCTGAGCCCAAAAGCCTTTTCATCTCTTAGGGGCACATGTTTTACTTCCGCCGCCTTCCGCCGAGCTTCCGCCGGCTTCCGCCGGCGGATGCGGCCTCGTTTTACTTCCGCCGACCTTCCGCCGAGGAAGAGATGACACCTCTTTCTATCCTCGAAGGCGAGGCCCTTTCTGGAACGTCCCACATGAACGACAATCAAAAACGGGTCTTCCGCGGGATGGCCCAGCGACCTTATGCGGCGGCTTACGCGGGCGGCCCGCGCGGCACGCCACTTTTGGAGCGAGGGCGCTCCCGCGAGAGCTCGCGTGATCAGCTCACGCGCCAATGTCGGCGCAGACGACCCCGTTTTTTTTCCGTCGCTCACATGGCTCCCAAACCTGTGTCAGCCAGGAAGAGTCGGACGAGATTGGCTCACCCCCGTCAGCGCTGACCAGTGTCGGCGACGACCAATCTCACTCATTCCTTGAGAGCGGGAAAGGGAGATGGGTGTCGTAGTTCTGTTCAGGGCTGCCCCGTCGGCGCTGACCTCAGTTCCCAGACCTGCAACATCGTGACTGTAATGTGGCCCTCCAGAGGAAGTCTGGACCCCTCACCCCCGACGGGCTTCTCATCCAGAAAATTGACTTGACGGCCCCAGGCTTAGGTCGGGGGGTGTTCTCCTACAGGGGGATTTTGGGCGAAAACTTAAAAGTAGCTA
The DNA here is from genome assembly GCA_963575745.1 of Prorocentrum cordatum. NCBI lineage: Eukaryota > Dinophyceae > Prorocentrales > Prorocentraceae > Prorocentrum > Prorocentrum cordatum. Next base: position 35,712 of record CAUYUJ010002881.1, on the reverse strand, counting down.
AAAATTCAAGAATCACCAAAAATCGTCCCCTCACGATTTTCTGGACTAGATTCAAAAAGGGCCAAACATAATCGAAAAACCGTCCCCTCACGATTTTCTGGACGATCTTTGCATGCCCCCCCTGGAGAGGACCAGGCCCCACTGAACCTCAAGGGCCCGACGGCGGCCCCCCGAGGCCGGGAGGGCTGCCCCGCACGACGCGCGGAGGTCCGGGGGGTGCGAGCTCGGGGCGCCCGCAGCGGGGCACGGGAGCCCACGGCCACGAGGCCCAGCAGCAGGTGGTGTCCAGAACCGCCAGCGTTGGGTCGGGCGCGTTCCCCCTCACAGGCGGGCGGTGGGCGAGAAGTGAAGCACGGAACCCTGCACATGCTGAAACACGGTCAAACATGCCAAAACAAGTCGTCCCCATACTACTATTGCTGGACTCTTTTTGAATATTCCCCCTGTAGAGGGACAGGCCAGATTCAACGATAGCGGCCAGTTTTTCAGCAGGCATCCTCCTGTGTCAAATGGATGCCGTCCGCGGTGGCACCGACAGCGCGTCCTGCTCAAGATGGGCAAGAGTCGCTGTCGAAATGCGTGCCCGTTCTCTCCGTGCCCACTTTGATCGTCGAGACGAGTGTCCCCGACATCCTCCGTGGCGTGAGAGTCAGAAGCCGGGCGAAGGCTGGCAAACCCGTGGCTGCTAAAACGGAGCTCTGGGAAACTGTTGATATTCTTCCGGGAAGCCGCCTGTTTACCACTTAATGCGCTGAGCTCTATTCCAAGAATATGCTTTTTCCTCGGCGGTGGACAAGCCTCCCTTTAGCAAACCTCCCCTCAATGACAACGGCCTGGGACCGAAACCGACGGACCTGGACCCGCAAAAATGACGGCCGCGACGCCCTCTCGCGAACCGAAAACGGCCAATTCCCTAATCGACGTGTCAGGGTAGAGGATGTCGATCCACCTCCGATATTCTTCCGGGAAGGCCGTTTTAGCGGCCACGGATCTGCCAGCCCTCGCCCAGCTTCCGAGAGAGGGATAAAACAGGGCTAGGATCGGGATAAATCGCTCCAGAGCGTTCTGGAGCGCTCTCAGAGCGTTCTGGAACGCTCTGGAGCGGCCGCGGCGCCCAATACATCTCCCAAACCCGCCGATTCTCAGAGATTTCGAAACATCCCGATCCGAGTTTGTCCCGATCTTCGCGTCGTTTGAGCCCAACTTCCGAGACGAGGGAATCGGGGGGCGCGACGCTGTGCAGGTTCGCCGGACCTCCGTGGGGGAGGGCGCCACCGCGGGCGGGCGGGCGGGGCGGGGCGGCGGCTCACTTGTGCAGCCCGTGGAACATGCTCTGCTCGCCGCCCTCCCCCGGGAGAAGTGTGCGGCGCTCCCCCCTCCTTCTGGGGTGGCCCACGAGGGGGTCCAGCTGCAAGGGGGCGGTGCCACAGATTCGGGGCAGGTGCATTGCAAACGTATATTGCGCCAGAGAACTGGATTGCATCGTAGTGCAACTAATGTGTGTTGCACGCGAAAGTCCAGCAGTACATTTGCGCCCCGGAACGCACTGCACGCCCCAAATGTATGGCAGCCCCACAAATCGATTGCCAGGGGGAAAACAAACCTACCTCGCTGTTGACCACCCCCGCTTCCAAGAGAGACCAAACGATGCCAAACTACTGCCTGTACTGGTCAGGCCGCTTGACGAGGAGGCGCGTGGCATGACCTGGTTTTGGCCGGAAGCGAAAGCGGGGTAGGCCATTCCCGCTCTGAAATTGCACCAAACCTAGTGCACCACGCCCTCGTCGCTGGACCCCCTCTCGGGTCGGCCCGGCCCCTCGCGCGCAGCGCGAGGCGACCGGCGGCGCCGCCGCCATGTCGCAGCCTCATCCTCGTCCTGGGGCCGAGGCCTGCGAGCCAGGTTCAGGGGGACGTAAGACCTGGGTACAGGGGACTCGGAAATCCCCGACGAGGTCGTCAACAAAAATGACGAGGCCGAGCCTGCATTTTGACGAGGCCTCCCGCTGCAGACATCCCACGAAACTCCTACTCGTCAAAATCCGAATCGCGGTCGTCAAAAAATGATGGCGAACCCGAGTCCTGGCAAACCCGGGTCTTACGCTCCCCCGACAGGTGCTGAGCTGTGCCCCCCGGCCCTCCTCGAGGATCGAAAGAAGGGGCTCCCGGCCGCCGTTTCCAGACGCTTCTTGGACGCTCTGGGCCCTCGTCGGGCCTCCGGGGCCCTCTGGGGACCTCTGGGGGTCAGGGACTGGGGGGGGGGGAGGAACAGCACCTATACAGTTATACAGTCGGGGGCTTGGCCTAAGGAGCCCAAACTAAGGAACGAGGCCCCTTCTGTCCATGAGTCAAGCTTGGATTGCCCATCGAAAACCTCGGGAGAACCCGAGGCAAACTGCAGAACAATCAAGGAACACCGAGCCCCTCCCCAACGAAAAGCGTTCCTTCTTCAAGGCCCCGACTGTACTAGGAGGGGATACTCATAGGAAGGCCTTTCATAGGGGCCTGTGGCCCCCATCTCACACTGGCGACGGCTGTGGTTGTTCTGACGTCGTCAAGGTCCCGAACACCAGCATTCCTGGTCTGCCCTCCCCCATCCGCTGGCTCCTCCTCCTTTTCTTCCTCCTCCCCCTCGCACCCACACTCACTCGCACGCCTCGCATGGAACTCCAAGACCAACATCCTGCGCACCATCACAAACAATGAATGCTCGCACCCGCCTCTCTCGTGGAGTTCAACAGAGACTGCGCTGCAATCTACCAGTTCACCATTGCACCCGTGGCTCCCTCGAAACTCCCTGCAGCGGGAGGATCGGCGGTGGACAAACCTCCCTTCTCCCAAACCTCCCTTCTCAATGAAAGCGGCCCAGCACCGACACCGACGGACCTGGACCCGCCATGAACGACGGCCGCGACGCCCTCTCTCGCGAACCCACAAAAACGGCCCATCCGCCACTCGAGAGGCCTGCGTTGGCGTTGGAGGGACGCGGGGGCACCCGTCAAAAGCACGTTTTGACCGCCTTCGGTCCCGGATGGGGAGGAGGAGGAGGAGGAGGAGGAGGAGGAGGAGGAGGAGGAGGAGGAGGAGGAGGAGGAGGAGGAGGAGGAGGAGGAGGAGGAGGAGGAGGAGGAGGAGGAGGGTGGTGAATGAGGAGGAGGAGGAGGAGGAGGAGGAGGAGGAGGAGGAGGAGGAGGAGGAGGAGGAGGAGGAGGAGGAGGAGGAGGAGGAGGAGGAGGAGGAGGAGGAGGAAGACGCGTCGGGGCAGGAGGCCTGCCAGCCTCCGAGACGGAGGGGCAGAGGCCGGCCGCGCCGGCGCCCCGCACGCGGGCCGCCGCACGCGCGCCGGGCGTCTGGCGCGCGCCGGCCCGCGGGCCGCGCAAAGGGGGCGAGCCGAGCGCACGGCCGCGTGCCGCGCAGCCGAAGGGGCCCTGGGACACACGAGTAAACACACACAAATACAAAGGCGCCCCTGTATTTTCCCATACTTTTGGGGTTTCTGTCTTCCCCCCCACTGCTCATGGTTTCCCATCTCTTCGGGGGCCGAGGGCCGAAGGGCGGCCCCCAGGAGGCCAAAAGCATTGTTTTCTTATAGGAACAAGTACATTTTCAGCATGCACGGCTTTTCGGCTCTCACGGCGCTGAAGACGCTCCAAGAGGGCCCCAAAAGACCGCCCCAAGACGGCCCAGGAGGCTGCCAAGAGGCCCCCAAAACGGCCCAAGAGGCTGCCAAGAGGCCCCACAGATAAATTCACACAAGTAAAACGGTTCCCCTGCATATTTTCCATATGTTCTGGGCTTCTGCCTTCCCCCCCACCGCCCATATGTTTCCCCATCGTTTCTCGGGGGAGTCGACGATTCATTGTGTCTGGGTGTTTTTTCTCCTCCTGAGCAGCGAGCTGCGCGTGCCGAGGGCCGGAGGGCATCAGGACCGCGCGGCGCGCACAGCCGGCGGGGGAGGCGAGAGCAGGACGCCGGAGTCTGCGGCTGAGGAAGGCAGCGATCGAGCTGGGCGGGGAAATCAGAACAACAAGAACAATAATACTAAGAAAACTAAAAATATTAAAAATAATAAAAACAACAATGCTAATAATAATAACGATAATAATAATACTACTACTACTAATAATAATAATACTAATAATAATAATAATAATAATAATAATGATAAATAAAACAAGTACGAAGAAAAATAAGAGTACTAATAATACGATTTAGAATTATAACAATAAAAAGAATGATAATAAGAATGATAAGAATCAAAAAATCCCAATAATAGTGGACCTTTACTATTATCACCTACAATAATGAATCCAATGGAGGGGTTGGGAAGGGAAGGCGGAATCTTCCCTTCCCAGCTCGGCGGCGGACAGACCTCCCTTTAGCAAGCCTCCCCTCAATGAAAACGGCCTGGGACCGAAACCGACGGAGCTGGACCCGCAAAAATGACGGCCGCGACGCCGTCTCGCGAACGGAAAACGGCCCATTCGCCAATCGACGTGTCAGGGTAGGAGGTCTACCCACCTCCGACCAACCCCCTCCCCGTCCCCTGCCGGGGACGACTGTGCAATGAGAGCACGCGTCGCTTCATAAGGGCCCTTGTCGGGCCCCTTTAACCCCAAACGGCCCCCATTCAGGGGCCCTGAAGGGCAGTTTTTCTGCAGCCCTCGCTACCCCCCATTTATCGCCGCCCAAATATTGCCGAACGTAGGAAAAACGCTTGCGAAAAACATATCCGTATCTGCGGCCTCGTGGGCCAGGCCCCTGGGCCGCGACCCCGCAGATACGGAGAACTTTGTCGCGGATGCCCCACGCAGACCGCACCCGTGCGACCGCGTATTTCCAGGATCGCGCCCAGGAATCGAAACCGCGAGGGCGCGGATACGGATGTGTTCGAAAACATGTTTTCTTCCACGGGGACAGCGGGCGTCATCTATGGGGGGGCGGGGGGCGCGGGGGGGGGCATAATAACGTACTCCCCCCCCCCGCCGTGTGGGTGCGGCACTACAGTCACTACAGCCTGTTCTCCAGACGCAGCACTGCGGCAATGCCAGGGGCGCTCTGGGGGGGGGGGGGGAGGGGGGCAGCGCGTGCTGCTTTGGGTGGGGGACGGGAGGGGAGGGGGGAGAGGGGGGGGGCCTAACGTGTGTTATGGCCCAGAAGGTGACGAAAACACTCTCTTCGCCGCTCTCGACAAAAGAGGCCGTCGTCGCCGCCAACGCGGCGGGCCGCCGTCACCGCCAACGCCGCCGCCGCCCCCTCGCGGCCAACGCGGCCAGCCGCGGCCGCCCGCGTCCGCCGGGCATTGGCCCCGGGGCGGGCTGCGGCCGCTGGCCAGCCTCCTGGCCGACCGCGGGGGGGGGGAGCACTCTTCGAGGGCGTCCGGGAGGGATGTCTCTGTGAGTCGGAGCAGTGGGTCTGATGCGGTTCCCACGGGGAGGGGCGCAATAATACTTGCCAGACGCCTGGGTGTAAATGACCGCGCGTGGATGCAGTCGGGCAGCTTCTTACACACCCAGTAAAAATGGAGGTCTGACCTCCAGAAACCTTCCACAAGAAACCAAGCCCTGAGACCCCAGGACGTCCACTGATCTTTGGTGTGGGAACGTCGCGCTGTCCATCGCCAAGCCATGGAATCCCCTCAAAAAACAAGGCACCCTGAAGGCAAGCAAGGTGCTTCTTGGCATGGGCCTCCACTGTATTCGTCGCACTCAGCAG
>CAUYUJ010002881.1:0-27500 GCA_963575745.1 Prorocentrum cordatum | reverse complement strand
TCGTGGGAGGAGTAGAAGCAGCAGTTGTAGTAGTAGTAGTAGTAGTAGTAGTAGTAGTAGTAGTCGTAGTAGTCGTAGTAATAGTAGTAGTTGTCGCAGTAGTAGTAGTAGTAATAATAGTAATAATAAAAAGAGTAGTGGTGGTGGTGGTGGTAGTAGTAGTAGTTGTACTAGTGTATGTGATAATAGTAGTAGAAGTAGTAGTAGTAGTAGTAGTCGTATTAGTAGTAGTAGTAGTAGTAGTAGTAGTAGTAGTAGTAGTAGTAGTACTAGGAGTAGTAGTAGCAGTAGTTGTAGTCGTAGTAGTAGTAGCCATAGTACTTGCAGTAGTTGTTGTTAAAAGAATGGCGATGGCAGTAGTAATAGTAGAAGTAGTACTAGTAGTAGTAGTACTACTAAAACTACCAAGGCTACCTGGGGTTTGGTGGTCGGACAATCCGTCCGTCCGTACCCTTAAGGGTGGTGATGGAGTTCTGGTGATGATGGTGTGTGCGGTGGTGTGCGGTGGCGTGCGGTGGTGTGTGTGGTGTGTGTGGTGTGTGTATGGTGTGTGTGGTGCGTGTGTGGTGTGAGTGTGTGGTGTGCGAGGTGTGTGTGTGTGTGTGTGTGGTGTGTGTGGTGTGTGTGTGTGGTGTGTGTGGTGTGTGTGGTGTGTGTGTGTGTGTGGTGTGTGTGGCGTGTGTGTGGTGTGTGTGGCGTGTGTGGTGTGTGGCGTGTGTGGTGTGTGGTGTGTGTGGTGTGTGTGGTGTGTGGTAAGTTTGGTGTGTGGTGTGTGTGTGTGTGTGGTGTGTGTGGTGTGTGTGTGTGTGTGGTGTGTGTGGCCGGGGTCCGGTGGCCAGGGTCCGGTGGCCAGCCCGTCCGTCCGTCAGGATGTTGGTGGATAATGGTCATATGTTGGTGGTATGATGACCATATGGTGGTGGTATGATGATCCTATGGTGGTGGTATGACGATCATATGTTGGTGATATTCTGGTATATGGTGATGGTATGATGATCATATGGTGGTGGTATGATTATCATATGTTGGTGGTATGTTGATCATATTGTGGTGGTATGATAATCATATGATGGTGGTATGATGATCATATGGTGGTGGTCTGATGGTCTTATGGTAGTGGTATGATGATCATATGGTGGTGGTATGGTCACGTGGTAGTGCTATGATGATCGTATGATAGTGGTATGATGATCAAATGGTGGTGTTATGATGTTTATATGGTGGTGGTATGATCATCATATGGTGGTGGAATGATGAGCAGGTGGTGGTGATATGATGGTCATCTGATGGTGGTATGATGCGCAGATGCTGGTTGTGTGACATTCATACGCTAGTCTTATGATGATCCGACGGTGGTGGTATGGTGACCATATGGTTGTGGTATGATTTGATCATATGGTGGTGGTGTGGTGATCATATGGAAGTGGCGTGCTGATCATCTGGTGGTGGCATAGTAATCATATGAGGGTGGTATGATGATCATATGGTGGTGGTATGGTGGTCACATTGTGGTGGCGCGATGATCATATGGTGGTGGAATGATGATCAGATGGTGGTGGTATGATGATCACCTGATGGCGGTATGATGATCACATGTTGGTGGTATGACTATCATATGTTTATGGTATGCTTGTCATGTGATGGCGGTTGGATGGTCATATGACGGTGATGTGATGATCACATGGTGGTGGTATGATGATCCTATGGTGGTGGTGTGATCAGATGCTGGTGGTATGATGATCATATGGTGGTGGTATGATCATCACTTGGTGGTGGTAGGGTGGTCACATGGTGGTGGTCTGATGATCATATGGTGGTGACTTGATGATCATAGGGTGGTGGTATGATGATCAGATGGTGGTGGCATGATGATCAGATGGTGGTGGTCTGGTGATCATATGAAGGCGGTATGATTGTCTGATGATGGTGGTATGATCATCATATGGTGGTGGAATGATGCGCAGATGGTGGTGATATGATGATCACATTGTGGTGATATGATGGGCATATGGGGTGTGCGCACACGTGGTGCGACACGAGTGGCGCAACACTCGGTGGGGCCACTTGCGGGCACCGAGCGAAAGCCTGGCAACGACAGCCGACGCAGTGAGCGGACACCAGACGACCACTGGCGGCCCCAGGCAAACCTGGATCATGCTCACCATCACCATCATCACCACCATCATCATCATCATCATCATCATCATCATCATCATCATCATCATCATCACCATCACCATCATCACCATCATCACCATCACCACCATCATCACCATCACCACCATCGCCACCATCATCTTCATTCCCTTTTTCCTCCTCCTCCTCCTCCCCCTGCTCGTCCGCCTCCTCGTCCTCCTCCTCCTCCCCCCCCTCATCCTCCTCCTCCCCCTCCAGTGCCTCTTCCTCCTCCCCTTCCTCCTTCTCCAACTCGGATCGACACGGGTCAGGCACGGGCGCCCGCCGGCCGAAGCCCCGGCACACCCCACCAAGCACTTGGCAAAACCGGCCAGGATCCCGCCGTGCCAGCACTGCTTGAGGACAGAGTCCCGCGCACCCACGCAACCGAAAGCCTGCCCTCCTCTTCCACTGCGGGCCCGCTGACGCCGAGAGTCCCGCGCGCTGCTCCACACCAGGCAACAGCCGAGCCTACACGGCCATCGGCGCTGTAACCGGCTGACCGGCCTGGCAGCCCCTGCGACGGACGTGAGGCCCCCCACCGTCTCCGCGCAGAGCCGCTGCCTCCTCTCACGAGCGACGTCCTGATCCACATCCCTGCGCACGCGGCACGGGGGCTGGGGCGCGACCCCAGGGATAGTCTGAGCCCGTGGACACGCTCCGCGCGAAGCGTCCGCACAACGGCGCCCTGCACGCGTGGGGCCGCGGCCGAGGATATGTGGATCACGAAGGCATGGGAATAGACGTGTGATTACGGGTGCGCTCGCTTGAAATTCTGACGCCCTCTTGAGCTTTGGGGAGGTCGTCGAGGAGTCTGCGGGCCATCAGCCCTCTGAGGGTGAATGTTTGTATGTACGTATGTGTGTTCTTGTTGTTGGAGAGCATGAGTGGCCAGTGTGGCCGCACCCCCCTGTTCTTCGTCTGAATTAAGAAGCCGTGGCCAGAGCGGGCGCCATTGCTATCATGGCCTGTGGGACACCTGGCCACAGAGGCGCTAAAAGAAACATCTACAAATACTGTCGGAGGGTCGCGCTGATCTCCTGGTGGATCGGCGCTGGAACCCCCTCCCTGGCGCCAGCAGCGCTACAAAGGGGGTCCAGCACAGACGGCTCCAAGAAGTCCGCGCGGACATCGGAACGTTCACGCTTACTCCAGATTTCGTAATAAAAGGGAGGGGGTCTGGACCCTCCAAGACAAGCCATTTCAGACCTCCCCCGTGGGAGAACCCTCCAAAACATCGTCCCCAGACCCCCCAGGCCCTCCAAGATAGCCTGGAAGAGACCCCCCCCGAAGTGAGACCCCCCTCCCTTTATTACGAAATCTGGAGTATGCTGATCTCCTGCGCCGATGGAAAAGAAGGGTGGGGTTGCTCAGCGTGTCGCGGCGGCGGCCGCTGCGACACGCTAATTGCGCGCTGATGGCGCGTCGCTGCTCTGCTTCGTGGGGCGGGCGGCGGGCAACCGCTTGGAACCTCGGCGCTCGGGGACTGGGACGTGTTTGAAGGGGCCCTGGGACACACAAATAAATACGCACAAGTAACAGGATCCCCCACTTTTTCATATATTTTCTTGGTTTTTGTCTTCCGCCCCAATTCCCAATGGGAATTGGGGGGGAAGACAAATATTGGAAATATGGGAAAATATGGGGATTTCCTATATTTTCCAATATTTTCCTGGGAGTCGACGACTAATTGTGTCTATGTGTTTTTCCCCTCCTGAGTGTTGAGCGTGTCGCGCCGGAGCATGGTGGGCCAGAACCGGCGGCGCGACACGCTGACCAGACGTTCCTGACCGCATGTCATCCACCGGGGGGACTGTCACACGGGGGGGAAGCATCGAGGTGGAGTCGGCGATGCCTCGCCGACAGATCGGCGATAGGCCGCCCATGGCGAACTCGCACGTTCCTGAGCGGGGTGGGTTATCGGGCCCGTTTCTGACTACCTACCAGACCACCCCAACCCAACCCGAAGACCCGAATTTCGGGCTGGGGGGGGTAAGGGTTACACATGTGTTTTTTCGATGTTTCCCGACCCCCCCCACTGGAAATCGAGGGTAAATCTGAGCCTTCGGGTTGGGTTGGGGTGGTTTGGTGGGTGGCGAGTTTCGGCGATCCACAGGCGATTGGGGGTCGATGCATCCCCCCTGAGCCTAGTCCCCCCATATCGTTGCCCCTGACCAGGGGACCAACCCTTCCTCCCCAGCAGTTCTGTGGACGGCCCCAGGGCCCGAGCAGGAGGAGGAGGAGGAGAAGGAGGAGGAGGAGAGAGGAGGAGGAGGAGGAGGAGGAGGAGGAGGAGGAGGAGGAGGCAGGGGCCCGAGAGTCCCAGGGCGGGGCAAAGACCTCTGGTCCGCCTGCCACGGACCTCGCCTGCTCCGCGGCGAGACGGGTCTCCCGCACACGCACCCTTCTCTTGCGCAAGGCTCCGAGGCGATCCGCCAGAGGCGGCAGTGGCAGGACCGGCCGCGAGACCCTCGGCCGACGGGCAGGGCGGCCTCCAGCTCGATGGGGAGGCCGTCGAGCGCAGTGGGAGCTCGGAGGTGCCAGTGGCAGGGTGGACCCTGGGCCGCCCCAAACAGCCAAGCAGCCAGAAGGACGCCCGCGATCCTCCGCCTCATCCCCTGCGAGGCGCCCCCCCTCCACCGACTCACGCCGCCTGCCCCCCTCCACCCCCCCCTCGTGGACCCGAAGACGAGCGACACCACCCCACCTACGGCCCCACGAGGCTCGGCGCACACCAGCAAAGCTGGAGTGGTTCGTTGCGCAGTATACGCCACGGCCCCCGATGCGCTGTAGCGCTACATGGAGGGCCATAGGTGGGGTGGTGTCGTTTGTCTGCTGGTCGACCTCGGACGGGCCGATGTCCGCTCCTGGCCCGCGGGCTGCGGGTCGTCACAGAGTCCGTTGGTGGAGATCAGGCTGCCTATCTCAGGCACGTCACCGTCCATGCCGATGTCCTTCCAGGGCGGCGCGGGGCGACGGGCAGGCTTTCGGAATGAGGCGTCGCACCATTCTTCCAGGGGGTGGGATAGGGCGACGAAACACACACACACACACACACACGATGATACACCTGTATATACATACATACATACATACATACATCCATACATCCATACATACATACATACATACATACATACATACATACATACAACTCATATCCGCTGCTCCCTGGCCAGGCCCATCCTGAACCCAGGAGCTGTGTATACGCCCTCCTGGCCAAGCCAAGCGGGAATGGGGTACACAATGCTGCAGGGTTCAGGATGGGCATGGCCAGGGAGCAGTGGATATGTATATATTCCGTCGCCTTAGAGGAGGCGAGGCAAGGTAACGCAATGCCGCGTAGGAGGGGAAGCCAAGAACCAAGGAGGGCCTCTGCGCAACTCATGCAAGGCCCAAGCTCTCGCCTGAAGCCTGCCTGGACTGCCGCCCTTGGCCTTCCTTGCAGCCGCGAGAGGACCCCCGGTAGATTACAGCCAGACCAAGGGCATACATAATCACATCCGTCAAGTGCACGAGACCCTCCGCCGGCCAGGACACCTCGAACCAGGAGATCACTCTGCCCTCCCCGCGGATGCACAAGAACATCCAGCAGGCACGCAGAACAGTAGCGCACCCTCCCCGAACCGACCTCGATCGCATACCTTGGTCCGCCCGTGCTGCGCTCCCGCGTCCCCGAGGGCCCCCCTCCGTGGCAGAACACGAGGCGCTCGCGCTCCCGATGTTGCACAACGCCCGGGCTCCAGAGGCCACCATCGATACGGCAGGGCAGCGCCGCTTCCCCGAAGCCACCATCCCGTGTAAGCCACGACCCACCCATATGATAAGGACGCACGGTAAGTCATGAGGACAATCCTGGAGGCCTCGCGCGGCAACTCGAGACCCGATTTACGTCGGACCCACGTCGGATTCACGTCGGATTACGTCGGATCCACATCCGATGTCCGTCGGACTCGGGTCAGAACATCGCCGCGCGAACGTCGTCCCGTATCTGACGGGGCGGCCGTGCGGACTAGATACTACAACCATTGCGCGGCGCGCGAGGCCTCCCGGATTTTCCTCTTCAGGTAAGGATGCAGGGGCCCTGGAAGGCCATGTCGACACTCTGAGGGCGGGGCGCGGCCAGCGAGAGTTGCCAGGGATGGGCCGAAGGGGCAAGGATGCCAGGGTAAAGTTGGAAAATCGCTCATTCTTGCTATGCGGGTTGACTGTGCGGCGCGATAGCGTTCCCGAAGCCAAAACCCCTTGCACAGTTCCAATATTTCCGCGCCCCCGCGGCAGCAACCCTCTGCAAATGATGTCGCAAGTCGCGCTTCCGCGGCCACAGGACATTCAAAAACACAACGCGGTCGCGCTTCCAAGGCCACAAACCCGTTGAAATGACGACGGGTTCGCGATCCCGAGAGAACGGCCATGTACAACCCCTTGTAAGTTAAACAAATTCGCACCCCAAGGGTCAGGTCGGGCATGTTCCCCGATAGGCGGATTTTGAGCGACAAATGAAAACATACCTAACAAAATACCCCAAAATGGTCCAAAACTACACCAAACATCGCCCACAGACTATTCCCCAATCAGTGCTTGCATTGAAGGGGTCCTCGCGGAAGTTGAAGGATTTGGAGAAAGTGTCGACGATTTTGGTCGCACGCTGGGTTCCCAGGTTCCCGGTTCCGGGTTCCCGGGTACCCAGTTCTGGGTTCCGGGCCGATTTCAGCGGGCGGCGAGGTTCCCGGGTTCCTGGGTTCCTGGTCGATCTTCTTATCGATCGGTTTCACCATCGATATCATTACCCACTTCTCTATCGATCTCACCATCGATCTCACCATCGATTTCACTATCGATCTCACGAGCGATCTCACGAGAGATCGCATGAGCGATCTCGCGATCGATCTCACAATCGATCTCACTGAATCGATTCACTCACGGTCTCACTATCGATTCCACGATCGATATCATTATCAATACCACAATCGATCTCAAGATCCATGATATCAATGTTCAAATCATCCACTGATAGGGGTTTTCTCGGGTGTAATTCCCAACCATCCTGTGGTGTTGGGTCCTCGTTTTGAAGAGACAGTGGCCCGCGTCTCCTCTCCTCGTCTCCTCCTCCGCCTCCTCCCCCCTCCTATCATCCTCATCGTCTTCATCATCATCATCATCATCATCATCATCGTCATCATCATCATTATCATCATCATTATCATCATCATTCCTCTCCTCTCCTCTCCTCTCCTCTTCTCCTCTCCTCTTCACCCACCCAGTACACTGTTTCGTGGCTCCATAGGGAGCTCCACCGAAGGCCCCAGTGCCCGCGCCCGCATGCGTCACCCACACCCATTTCGGCACACCCCTCACACGTTTCGTGGCTCCATAGGGAGCTCCACCGAAGGCCCCAGTGCCCGCGCCCGCATGCGTCACCCACACCCATTTCGGCACACCCCTCACACGTTTCGTGGCTCCATAGGGAGCTCCACCGAAGGCCCCAGTGCCCGCGCCCGCATGCGTCACCCACACCCATTTCGGCACACCCCTCACACGTTTCGTGGCTCCATAGGGAGCTCCACCGAAGGCCCCAGTGCCCGCGGCCGCATGCGTCACCCACACCCATTTCGGCACACCCCTCACACGTTTCGTGGCTCCATAGGGAGCTCCACCGAAGGCCCCAGTGCCCGCGCCCGCATGCGTCACCCACACCCATTTCGGCACACCCCTCACACGTTTCGTGGCTCCATAGGGAGCTCCACCGAAGGCCCCAGTGCCCGCGCCCGCATGCGTCACCCACACCCATTTCGGCACACCCCTCACACGTTTCGTGGCTCCATAGGGAGCTCCACCGAAGGCCCCAGTGCCCGCGCCCGCATGCGTCACCCACACCCATTTCGGCACACCCCTCACACGTTTCGTGGCTCCATAGGGAGCTCCACCGAAGGCCCCAGTGCCCGCGCCCGCATGCGTCACCCACACCCATTTCGGCACACCCCTCACACGTTTCGTGGCTCCATAGGGAGCTCCACCGAAGGCCCCAGTGCCCGCGCCCGCATGCGTCACCCACACCCATTTCGGCACACCCCTCACACGTTTCGTGGCTCCATAGGGAGCTCCACCGAAGGCCCCAGTGCCCGCGCCCGCATGCGTCACCCACACCCATTTCGGCACACCCCTCACACGTTTCGTGGCTCCATAGGGAGCTCCACCGAAGGCCCCAGTGCCCGCGCCCACATGCGTCACCCACACCCATTTCGGCACACCCCTCACACGTTTCGTGGCCCCATAGGGAGCTCCACCGAAGGCCCCAGTGCCCGCGCCCGCATGCGTCACCCACACCCATTTCGGCACACACCTCACACGTTTCGTGGCCCCATAGGGAGCTCCACCGAAGGCCCCAGTGGCGGCGCTTACATGCGCATGCGTCCCGCACGCCCATTTCGGCACATCCCTGACAGGTTTCGTGGCCCCATCATCCACCGGAGGCCCCAGTGGCGGCGCTCACATGCGTCACCCACACCCACCCAATTCGGCACACCCCTCACACGTTTCGTGGCCCCATAGGGAGCTCCACCGAAGGCCCCAGCGGCCGCGCTCACATGCGTCCCCGCCACCCATCCCGGCACGCCCCTCACAACAACAGGTTTCGTGGCCCCATGGGGAGCTCCACCGAAGGCCCCAGTGGCTGCCGCCCGCATGCGTCACCACCCGCACCCAATTCGGCACACCCCTCACACGTTTCGTGGCCCCATAGAGAGCTGCACCGAAGGCCCCAGTGGCGGCGCTCACATGCGTCCCCGCCACACATCCCAGTACACCCCTCACGCGCTTCGTGGCCCCATAGGGAGCTCCACCGAAGGCCCCAGTAGCGGCGCTTACATGCGTCTCCGCCACCCATCCCGCCCCCCCCCCCGCAGCAGCATCATGTTTCGGGGACCCATAGGGAGCTCCACTGGAGGCCCCAGTGGCGGCCCGCACATGCGTTTCCGCCACCCATGTCGGCACGCCCCGCGCGTGTTTCATGTCCCCATAGGGAGCTTCGCCGAATGCCCCAGTGGCACCCATCTCGGCACACCCCTCACACGTTCCGTAATCCTATGGGGAGTTCCATTGAAGATGAAACCCGCAGCTGCGGTACTGACAACTGCATATGGCTGGGTTCTTCGCCAGGCTAATTTTTCTGTTACAGCATAATTTCGAATCTTCCTCCTGTAGACTGTAGAGGGACAGGCCCGACTTCACCCAAAGGGCCACGGCTCGAGCTCCCGAGGCCACCGAGCCCGCCCCACGGAGGCTGCCCGGAAAGGCGCCACACTCCCTCTCCGGAGAGCAGAACTCTAGCGTGCCGTGCCGGGATCTGTGCTCGGAAGGCGCTGCCTCCCGCGCCGTTCCCTTCAAATTTCTGCGCCGGGCCCGGAGCCGCGAGCCCTCAAGAATAGCAACGTGGTGCGCGCTGCCGAGGCCGTGGACCGCGGTGGGCTACAACGACTGCGCGCAACCCACCAGCCCACACTATGTGTCACGAATCATGTCCGACTGCCCATCGGTCGGAATAAGCAGGTAGAAACACGCAGCAGGAAGGCGGTGAAAGTAGATTGGGTGTCCGCCCGCCCCCTAAGGAGGACGGAAACGGTGAAGCCACTGGATCATTGAAGTAGGAAGGTGCTGAAAAAAGATTGGAACCTGGGAATCGGAAAAATACCTACTTTCGGCGACCGAGGAGTACAGACCAACCAGCCGGGCTGCCAGCCTGAAGGGGCCCTGGGACACACAAATAAATACACACAAATAAATGGATTCCATATATTTTATCAGATTTTCTGGGTTTTCGTCTTCCCCCCCCCCACTTCCCATATTGTCCCATATTTTCCTGGGGATCGACGATTAAAATTGTGTCTGTGAGTTTTTCCCCTCCTGTTTAAAATAGATTGGAACCTAGGAATCCGGAAAAATACCTACTTTCGGCGACCGAGGAGTACAGGCCAACCAGCCGGGTTGCCAGCCAGCCGCCCGACAGGCCAACAGACGGATCAAGCGACCAGGGCGAGGGCACGCAAAAAAGCAGTCGGCCGGGGGACCCTGCGGCAGAAGGCCGAGTCCCACGGAGAATGCAGCTGCCCTCCGCTTTTTTCTGAGAGAGCATACATATCAGTGTGTATCTGCATACTCTGGGTGGGATTAATAATCGAGCGGTGGGCGACTAACATTCCGACGGAGCTTGCCATCGCCCCCTCCATCCCCCAGCTCCTCCTCCTCCTCCTCCTCCTCCCCCTCCTCCTCCTCCTCCTCCTCCTCCTCCTCCTCCTCCTCCTCCTCCTCCTCCTCCAACCTCCCCTCCACCCGTGCCGACAGCACGTGCGCAACTCCCCCAGCGGATTCCAGAGGTGGGGCGACCCACCCAGAGTGCACATTAGTGCGTATGTATATATATATATATATATATATATGCACATAGAGTGATGTACTAGAGCCAAGCGTGCTTCGCGCGAGCTTAGGTTCTAGTGCAAGCAGTCCGAAACAACTTAGTGGACTGGGTGAGGATGGCCATCGTTCCGCAAGGGTCGCCATCTGAAAGTATTCCCTGATGAACGCTTCAGGAGTCGCTGAATAAGCGAACCAAAGAGACCCTGCTTATCTGAGAAGATACAACGAGCAGCTGCCCGGAGGCAACCTTTGGGAGGCTTCGGGAGGCTCGAGGCCTGTGGACCGTCTTTCGCGGTCTTGAAGATCTTCTGGGCGTCTGGAGGGCCCCCGTGACTATCTCGGAGGTGTTTGGGAGATCCCTAGGAAACCCGTGGGGCCAACCCATTGGGGCAACTCAAACCATCTAAGCGCTGCCATGGTCAGTCGAAGCCGTACCGGGCGCGGCCTTAGGGATCCCTTAGGTGGTACTGTGCCGTGCTGGCTGGAAAGCGTTGCGATGTTGAACGACATACGGTACCAGACAGATGACGCGGCTCACATTTCTAATGGAGGCGACGCCCAGCACGACTTCGCGACATGGGTATGCGTGCAGCGCGATACGCCCCATATGTATTCTGGATAGCGCCCAGGAAGGCCCCAGGAAGGCGCGCAAGGCAGCCACGTGTAGGACCCAGGGCAGCCCGAGACGCCCGAGATCTCCTTACAGCCTGGGAGGACCATGCTGGGAGTCCCTTTGGACGCCCCTTCGGGGACGCTCGTGGATGGCTCTTGGGGATTTCTGGGGGCGGGGTCTCTTCGGATTTCGGTGGGGGTCTCCTGGTGGTCTCGTGGGACTTCTTGGTCGCTCCTCGGGGGCCATCCAGGGACGCTTGTCGTCTGGGCTCGAGATGCCAAATGGGGTCGGCCTTGAACAAAAAACGATGTGAAGGCTTTCAGTTGTTCCAAACCATCCTATGGTGTTGGGTCCTCGTTTTGAAGAGACAGCGCCCCGCGTCACTCACTGCCTCCTTCCTTCCTTCCTCATCCCCCTCCTCTTCCCTCCTCTATCATCATGATCATCAGCATCGGCAGCAGCATCATGATCATTACCAGTAGCATCATCATCATCATCAGCAGTACCATCAGCATCAGCATCAGCATCAGCATCACCATAAGCAGTATCATCGTCACCATCGACGTTCCTAACCTCCCCGTCCTCTCCCTCCTCCCTCGTCCCAGCATCATCATCATTCGCATCAACATTCGCATCATCACCATCATCATCATCATCATCATCACCATCATCAACATCAGCAGCAGCATCATCATCATACATTATCATAAACAGCATCGCCATCATCAGAAGCATCAACCTCAGCATCAGCAGCATCAGCATCAGCATCAGCTTAAGCATCAACATCATCATCAACATCAACATCATCATCATCAACAGCAGCCTCGGAATCCACGAAAGCATTACCATCATCAACATCAGCATCATCAGCGTCATGAGCATCATAATCATGCTCATCAACATCGTCATCACCACCACCATCAACAACATGACCACCCGAATCGTCATCATCATCATCAACATCAGCATCCGCATCAGCACTAACATCATCATCACCAGCAGCATCAGCATCGTCATCATCATCATCAAACGAAGCATCGCCATCAACATCATGATAAGCATACTCACCACCACCACCATCATCGTCACCACCATCATCATTACCACCAAAATCACAATCATCAACAACATCATCATCACCATCATCAACAACATCATCAGCAGCATCATCATCAGCATCAACATCATCATCGTCATCATCAGTATCATCAACATCATCACCAACAATATCATCATCACCGTCATCAACAACAACATCATGAACATCGTTTCCGTCATCGTGATCGTCATCAGCGTCATCAACACCTGTTATTCTGCTCTCCGAGGCCCCAGTGTCACCGCCCGCATGCGTCACCCCCACCCATTGCAGCGCTTCGTGGCCCCGTAGGGAGCTCCACCGAAGGCCCCAATGACACCGCCCGCATGCGCCCCCCCCCCGAGTACAGCGCTTCGTGGCCCCATAAGGAGCTCCACCGAAGGCCCCAGTGGCACCACCCGCATGCGGTTCCCTCATCCTGTGCAGCGCCTCGTGGCCCCACAAGGAGCTCCGCCGAAGGCCCCAGTGGCACCGCCCGCAAGCGTCACCCCACCCAGTTCATCGCTTCGTGGCCCCATGAGGCATAAGGAGCTCCACCGAAGGCCCCAGTGGCGATGTCCGAATGCGTTTCCCCCACCCAATACAGCGTTTCGTGGGCCCCATAAGTCGGGGATGGACAGACCCCCCTTTAGCAAAACGTGGTTTAGTGAAAACGACCTGAGGCCCAAACCTGGCGGGCGCAAGCCTGGAAAATAACGGCCACGGCGCCCTTTCGAGAACCGAAAACGGACAATTCACTAATCGACGTGTCGCTGTGAGGGGTTCTGTCCACCCCCGAATAAGGGATTCCCACCGAAGGGCCAGGAGCGCCCCATAGGACGCTCCAACGAAGGCCCCAGTGGCACCGCCTGCATGCGTCACCCCCACGGAACACAGCGCTTCGAGGCCCCATAGGGAGTTTCTCTGGAGGCCATAGTGGCGGTGCTCGCATGCGTCACCTCCACACACAGCGCTTCGTGGCCCCATAGCGAGCTCCACCGAAGGCCCCAGTGGCGGTGTCCGCATGCCTCTTCCCCACCCAGTACAACGATTCGAGCCTACATAGGGAGCTCTACCGAAGGCCCCAGTGCCCGCATGCGTTTCCCAAACCAGTGCAACGTTTCGTCGCCCCATAGGAAACTACACCGCAGGACCCCCCAAAGACATTGTCCGCATGAGTTTCCCCCACCCAATGCAGCGCTTCGTTGCCCCATAGGGAGCTCCACCGAAGGCTCCAGTGGCGGGGTCCGCATGCGGTTCCCCCACCAAGTACAACGTTGCGTGGCCCCACAGGGAGCTCCACCGAAGGCCCCAGTAGCAATTTGCGCGTGCGTCTCCCCCACCCAATACAACGCTTCGTGGCCCCATAGGGAGCTCCACCGAAGGCCCGAGTGAGGGGGGGTCCGCATGCCTTCCACCTTCTCCTCCTCTCCCGTGCCTCTGCCCTCCGCATCCCGCACGCTCCGTGGCCCCATAGGGAGCTCCACCGAAGGCCTCAGTGGCGGCGACCGCATGCGGCTCCCCCACCCAGTACAGCGCTTCGTGGCCCCATAGGGAGCTCCACCAAAGGTCCCAGTGACGATGTCCGCATGCGTTTCCCCCGTGCCTTCCCTCGCAAAGCAGAGCGCTCCGTGGCCCCATAAGGAGCTCCACCGAAGGCCTCAGTGGCGGTGCCCTTATGCGGTTCCCGCACCCTGTACAACGCTTCGTGGCCCCATAGCGAGCTCCACCGAGGGCTTCAGTGGCACCGCCCGCAAGTTCCACCCCCACCCAATACAGCGCTTGGCTGCCCCATAGGGAGCTCCACCGAAGGCCTCAGTGGAGAAGTTCGCAAACGTTTTCCCCACGTGGTACAGCGCCTCGTGGCCCCATAGAAGCTCCACCGAAGGCTCCAGTGGCGTGGTTCGCATGGCGGCTCCGTTCCGGCACACTCCTCACACGCTTCGTGGCCCCATGCGGAGAGAACCGCAAGCGCCAATGACTGCGCCCGCATGCGTCCCCGCCCTTTTCAGCACACCCTTTGCACGCTTCGCGGCCCCAGAAAGGAATCCACCGAAGGCGATACCCACAACGGCGATACCCACAACTGCATATGGCTTGGACCCTTCGCCAGGATGATGTTTCAACTTGGGCTCCCTACCACTCAGTGGGACAGGATGCTGAATGAGGGCGGCGGAGGGAGGAAGGCGTGAAAGAGATATGAGGATGAGGGAGGGGGGAGACAGAAACGCATGAGGGAGGCGGAGGGAGGAAGGCGTGAAGGAGAGACGAGGAGGAAGGAGGAAACAGGACGCAGTGGGGAGGAGGGAGGAGGAGAGGAAAGAGAAGGGTGTGGAACGGGACACGGAGGAGCACCAAGAGCAAGAGAGAGAGAGAGAGAGAACGAAAATAAAGAGAACGGACTGCGAAGGATGGGGGAAACGGAAACGCACCCTGGGGCACGCCAGAGCCTAGACAGGAGGGACAGGAAGGAGATGGGCGAACTTGAAACAAAAACAATGATGAGGGAATCCATCTGTTTCCCAACCATCATGTGTTGTGTCCTCGTTTTGACGAGACAGCGCCCCGCGTCTCGTCTCCTCCTACGTCTTCTCCCCCCTCAATCCTCCTCCTCCTCCGCCTCCTCTTCCTCCTCCTTTTCCGTGCCTCTGCCCTCCGCATCCCACACGCCACGTGGCCCCATAGGGAGCTCCACCGAAGGCCTCTGTGGCGGCGTCCGCATGCGGCTCCTCCGCCCAGTTCAGCGCTGCGTGACACCATAAGGGGGCCCCCCCGAAGGCCTCAATGGCGTTGCTCGCATGCTTCTCCCCCACCCAATACATCGTGGCCCCATGGGGAGCTCCACCGAAAGCTGCCGTCACGGTGTCCGCATGCGACTCCCCCATCCAGTACGACGCTTCGTGGCCGCATAGGGAGCTCCACCGAAGGCCTCAGCGGCGGTGTTCGCATGCGTTTCCTCCAAGCGGTGCATTGTTTCGTGTCCACATGGAGAGCTTCACCGAAGGCCCGAATGGCATGGTTCGCATGACGACCCCGTTCAATCTCGGTACACTCCTCACACGTTTCGTGGCCCTAGAAAGAGGGCCACCAACGGCCTCAACGGCTGCGCCCGCATGCGTCCCCGCCACATTTCTGCACACTCGTTATACGCCTGGTGGCACCATAAAGGAATCCACCGGAGGCGATACCCACAACGGCGATACCCACAGCTGCATATGGTTGGGCCCTTCGCCAGGATAAGTTGTCAAGTTGGGCTCCCTGCCACTCAGTGGGGCAAGATGCTGAGCGAGGGCGACGGAGGGAGGAAGGCGTGACAGAGAGATGAGGACGAGGGAGGGGGGAGACAGAAACGCATGAGGGAGGCGGGGGGACGAAGGCGTGAAGGAGAGACGAGGAATAGGGAGGAGGAAACATGACGCAAAGAGGAAGAGGGAGGAGGAGAGGAAAGAGAAGGGTGTGAAACGGGAAACGGAGGAAAACTACGAACAAGAAAGAGAGAACGAGAGACAAACAAACGGACAGCGAGGGATGGGGGAAACGAAAACGCACCCTGGGGCACGCCAGAGCCTGGAACAGGAGGGAAAGGAAGGAGGTGAAACACCTGGAAGCAAAAACAGTGGTTTGAAAGAAATCCCATATTTCGCTGCTAGCATGCAGTGTTGGGTCCTCGTTTTGACGAGGCAGCGCCCCGCGTCTCGTCTCCGCCTCCGTGCTCTTCCCCCTCCTTATTCCTCCTCCTCCTCCTCCTCCTCCGCCGTGCCTCTGACCTCCGCATGCCACACGCTCCGTGGCCACAATAGTGAGCTCCACGGAAGGCCTCAGTGGCGACGTCCGCATGCGGTTCCCCCGCCCAGTAGAGCGTTTCGTGGCCCCGTAGGGAGCTCCACCGAAGGCCTTAATGGCGGTGTCCACATGCGGTTCCCCCAATCAGTACAGCGCTTCGTGGCCCCATAGGGAGCTCCACCGAAGGCTCCAGGTGCAGTGTCCGCACACGGTTGCCCCACCCAGTACAGCGCTTCGTGGCCTCATGGGGGGCTCCACCGAAGGCATCAGTGGCGGTGTCCGCATGCGGCTCCCCCACTCAGTACAACGTGTCGTGGCCCCACAGGGGGGCTTCACCGAAGTCCTCAGTGGCGGCGTCCGCATGCGGTTCCCCCCACCCAGTACAGAGCCTCGTGGCCCCATAGGGAGCTCCACCGAAGGCCTCACTGGCGGTGACCGCATGCGGTTCCTCCACCCAGTACAGTGGCCCCGTAGGGGGGCTCCACATAAGGAGCCAACATCGGTGTTTGCATGCGGTTCCCCCACTCACTACATCGTTTCTCTGCCGAAGGCCCCAGTGGCGGTGTCCGCATGTGTCTCCCCCACCAAGTGCAGCGCGTCGTGGCCCCATAGGGAGCTCCACCGAAGGCCTCAATGGCGACGGCCGCATGCGGTCCCCCCAACCAGTACACTGCGTCGTGGCCCCATAGCGAGCTCCACAGAAGGCCTCAGTAGCAGTTCGCATGCGGTTCCCCCCCCCACACTGCAGCGCTTCGTGCCCCCCATGGGGAGCTCCACCGAAGGCCTCAGTGACGGTGTCCGCATGTGGTTACCTCACCCAATACAGCGCGTCGTGGCCTCATAGTTGGCTCCACAGAAGGCCTCAATGGCGGTGTCCGCACGCGGTTCCCCCACCCAACCCTTTACAACGTTTCGTGGCCCCAAAGCCTCAGGTGGCAGTGTCCGCATGCGGCTCCCCCGCCAAATCCAGCGCTTCGTGGCCCCAGAGGGCGCTCCACCGAAGGCCTTAGTGGCGGTGATCGCATGCGTCACCTCCACCCAGTAGAACGCTTCTTGGCCCCATAGCGAGCTCCACCGACGACCCCAGTGGCGGTGTCGTCATGCGGTTCTCCCACCCAGTGCAGCGTTTCGTGGCCCCACCGGGAGCTCCACCGAAGGCCTCGGTGGCGGTGTCCGCATGCGGCCCACCCCCAGTACAGCGTTTGGTGGCCCCATAAGGGGCTCCACCGAAAAGCCTCAATGGCGGTGTACGCATGCGGTTCCTCCACCCAGTACAACGGTGGCCCCCAAAAGGAGCCCCACCGAAGGCCCCAAAGGCGCGGTATGCATGCGGTCCCCACACTCAGGCCTCAGTGGCGGTGTACTCATGCGGCTCCCGCGCCCAGTACAGCGCTTCGTGGCCCCAAAAAGGAGCTCCACCGAAGGCCCTGGTGGCTGTGTACGCATGCGGTTCCCCCGCTCAGCACAGCGCTTCGTAGCTCCACAGGGAGCCCCACCGAAGGCCTCAGTGGCGGTGTACGCATGCGGTTCCCGCGCCGAGTACTGCGCTGCGTGGCCCCGTAAGGAGCTCCACCGACGGCTCTGCAGTGGCGGTGTCCGCAGGCGGCCCCCCCCCACTCAGTCTTTTTTGTCCGCGAACGGTTGGGGTGAACAATCGATGGGAACGCGCGACGCCGTGTTCTGAGCGCACTTTTCGGCTGTAGAGCTGATCGACGCTCAAAAAATGTGCCGATGATATCCGGCAAAGTAATGCTCGACTGGAAAAGCGGACTCGAGACTGCTCGACCTGACTGGCATGAGGAGGAGCAGCAAGAGTAAAACAAGAAAACGAGGAGGAGAAGGAGAGCGAAGGGCCAGATTAAGCAACACCAACTCGGGAAAGCAAATCGAATCGGATGTGCGTCGGATCTGGCCACATCGATACGGGGTCTGGCTCTGCCTTGGCCGTACGCCCAGCGCACGGTGCTCGATTCAAATACTAACTACGGCCTGCTCCGGTGGCCGCGAGCACCCTGCAAGCTCCCCGACAAAAATCATGGGGGCAAACCAGCACAGCCTCAGTGCGTCATGGTGAGGCAGATCTTGCCGATGGCTTTGCCAGACATCTGAAACTTGGTGGCATCATTGATCTCCTCCATGTTCCCGTACTTCTTCGTGACAGTCGTCTTGATGCTGCCCTGGTCCACGAGCTTTGCCAAGGTTGCCATCACGCCACCCACCATCGCGGGCTCGGTGTTGAACATGGACCGCGCGAACATCATCTGGAAGCACAGCGTCTGCCTCTTCAGCCACGCTGTGGTCCAGTCGACCTTTGCCATCTGCTCTTGCGTAGGGCCGAAGGTGACCACAAGCCTCCCGTCGCACACCAGCAGCTTGAAGAGCTCCCCGAGGCGATCGTTCTCGTGGGCGTTGTAGATATAGTCCACGCAGTCGAAGCCGACATGCTTGAGCTCAGCGCCGAGGTCCTCGTTGCGGTGGTTGACCACGTGGTCCGCGCCCATCTGCTTGCAAAACTCGATGGTCTCCGCGCGCGATGCGGAGGCAATCACTGTGAGCCCAAGGTGCTTGGCAACCTGGATGACCATCGACCCGAGCCCGCCGGCGCCATTCAAGACGAATATCGACTTGCCCTTCTGGACGCCCATCAGCTCCACCATGCCCTCCCACGCTGTCTGGAAGGTCAACGGCAAGGCAGCAGCGTCCTCGAAGGAGAGCGTACTGGGCATCTTGCTGATGATCCGCGAGTCGATCTTGGTGTACTGCGAGTAGCAGCCGTCCTTGGTGATGTCACCTGCGAACCAGACCTTGTCACCGGCCTGGAAGCCTTTCACACCCTCCCCGACAGCCTCGACCACCCCCGCACTGTCCCAGCCGACGATGAGGCGCTGGGGAGGAGCCTCCTCGCCTGGTGCCAGGGCGCCGGCCACCACCTTGTAGTCGATGGGGTTGGTTGCGATGGCCATGTTCTTGACCAGGACCTCCCCGGCCCCCGGCTGCGGCTTCTCCACGTCCATTGCTGTCAAGAGAGCCGAGGCATCGCCGTACTTGGTGACCGCCCACGCCTTCATCGTGCTCGCCTGGACCCCGAGCTCGCCCTCGAGGGCGCGGCGCGCGGCGGGGGCGACCTGCTTGGAGCGGCGGAGGAGGAGGCGGAGGAGGAGGAGGAGGAGGAGGCGGAGGAGGCGGAGGAGGCGGAGGAGCAGGAGGCGGAGGCGGAGGCGGAGGAGGAGGAGGAGGAGGAGGCGGAGGAGGAGGAGGAGGAGCAGGAGGAGGAGGAGGAGGAGGAGGAGGAGGAGGAGCAGGAGGTTGAGATCCTGAGCGCCCTGCTTGGAGCGGCGGGCGGCGGAGGCCGCCAGGGTCACCGAGGCCGCGCCGCAAGCAAGGGCGGCGGCGGCGCCCGAGGGCGCGGGGCCCTCCGGGGCGGCGCCCGCCGCGCCGCGCAGGCCGCGGCCCTCCGCGGGCGACCTCGTCGGAGTGCGCTGGAGGGACGGGGCGAAGGCACCGCCGGCCTGATAGAGCCCGAGCACCGCGCCCCCGGCCAGCAGGGCGGCGTGCCTCGTCGACACGGCTGGCGCCATGGCCGGCTGGCGGGGTGCGGCGAGATACGAAGTGGTGGGGTAGAAGAGCAAATCCTAAAATGTGCCTCGAGCCAACAAAAAAAACAGCCCCCCCCCACTCAGTGCAGCGCTGCGTGGCCCCAGAGGGAGCTCCACCGAAGGCCTCAGTGGCGGTGTCCGCATGCGGTTCCCCAACTCAATACAGCGCTCTGTGGCCTCATATGGGGCGCCACCGCAAACCCCAGTGGTGGTATCCGCATGCGGTTCCCCCACCCAGTATAATGCTTCGTGGCCCCATTGGGAGCCCCACCGAAGTCCTCAGTGGCGGTGTCCGCATGCTGTCCCCCCACCCAGCATTGCGCTTCGTGGCCTCACAAAGAGCTCCACCGAAGGCCACAATGGCGGTATCCTTCTGCGGTTCCCCCCACCGTGTATAGCGATTCGTGATCCCATAGGGAGCTCCACCGAAAGCCTCAGTGGCGGCATTCGCATACGGTCCCCCCACCCAGTACAACGCTTCGTGGCCACATAGGGAGCTCCACCGAAGTCCTCAGCGGCACCGCCCGCATGCCACCCAGTACAGCGCTTCGTGCCGCCATAGGGAGCTCCACCGAAGACCGCAGTGGCGGTGTCCGCATGCGGCTCCCCCACCCAGTACAACGTTTTTCGTGGCCACATAGGGAGCTCCACCGAAGGCCTCGTTGGCGGTGTCCGCATGCGGTCCCCCACCCCATACAGCGCTTCGTGGCCTTACAGGGAGCTCCACCAGAGTCCTCCGTGGCACCGCCCGCATGCGTTTTCCCGCCACACAGTACAGCGCGTCGTAGCTCCATAGAGAGCTCCACCGAAGGCCTCAGTGGCGGTGTCCGCATGCGTTTCCCCCACCCAGTACAGCGCTTCGTGGCGCCATAGCAAGCTCCACCGAAGGCCTCAGCGGCTGTGGCGGCA
This sequence comes from Prorocentrum cordatum, assembly GCA_963575745.1. Taxonomy (NCBI): domain Eukaryota; class Dinophyceae; order Prorocentrales; family Prorocentraceae; genus Prorocentrum; species Prorocentrum cordatum. The sequence continues at coordinate 6,937 of CAUYUJ010002881.1, read as the reverse complement.
TGCGGTCCCCCCACCCAGCATTGCGTTTCGTGGCCCCACAGGGAGCTCCACAGAAAGCCACACTGGCGGTATCCGTACGCGGTTCCCCCCACTGGGTATAGCGCTTCGTGGCCCCATACTGGGCTCCACCGAAGACCTCAGTGGCGGCGTTCGCATGCGGTCCCCGCGCCCAGCATTTCGCTTCGTGGCCCCACAGGGAGCTCCTCCGAAGGCCACAATGGCGGTGTCCGCATGCGGTTCCCACTCCCAGTAAAAAGTTTCGTGCCGCCAGAGGGAGCTCCACCGAAGGCCTCAGTGGCGGTGTTCGCATACGGTTCCCCCATCCAATAATATATATATATGTATATATATATATATATATATATATATATTACAAACAAAATAAAAAAACGTGTGGTGTTCCATCGGAAGCCACACCATAGTCCGCATGCGGTTAACCCATCCAATACAACGTTTCGTGGCCCCATAGGATGCTCCTCCGAAGGCCTCAGCGGCGGCGTCCGCATGCAGTTCCCTCACCCAGTACAACGCTTCGTGGCCCCATAAGGAGCTCCACCGAAGGCCTCAATGGCAGTGTTCGCATGCGGCTCCCACACCCAGTACAGCACTTCGTGGCCCCGTAGGGAGCTCCACGGAAGGCCTCCGTGGCGATGTTCGCATGCGGCTCCCCCACTCAATACAGCGCTTCGTGGCGCCCGAGCTCCACCGCAAGCCTCAGTGGCGATGTTCGCATGAGTTTCCCCCACCCAGTACAGCGCTTCGTGGCGCCATAGCGAGCTCCACCGACAACCTCAGTGGCGGTGTCCGCATGCGGTTCCCAAAACTCAGTACAGCGCTTCGTGGTGCCATAACGAGTTCCACCGAAGGCATCAATGGCGGTGCTTTTCCTGGCCCCATAGGGAGCTCCACCGAAGGCCTCAGTGGCGGTGTCCACATGCGGCTTCCAAACTCAGTACAGCGCTTCGTGGCGCCATAGCGAGCTCCACCGAAGGCCCCAGCGGCGGTGTTCACATACGTCTCCCCCATTCAGTGGAGCGTTTCGTGGCCCCATAGGGAGCTGCACCGAAGGCCCCAGTGGCGGTCCCGCACCATTGCGGCGTACCCATCACACGTTTCGCGGCCCACTCGCGGGGTCCGCCTAAAGCCCCTGCGGCAACGCCCACACGGAGGCCCCGCCCCAAATCGGCACACCCATCGCATGCTTCCTTGCCCAATGAGGAGATCCCCCGAAAGCGATACCCGCAACCACGATACTCAAAACTGCATATTGTTGGGTTCTACGCCAGGATAATTTTCAAGTTGCCTCTGGATGCCCCCAAGGGCACCCAAGATCGCCCCAAGAGCCTCCCAGAGCCCCCAGGAGCTGCGGGGAAGCTTTCCAGAGGCACTACCGAGAATACGATGTTTCTGTGTTCTCGCATGTCCGCCTTGGAGACGCTTCCGAGGCTTGCGCATGCAACCCAAGAGAGCTCCAAGATACTCCCAAGACGCGTTCCGAGTGGCGCTGACGGGGTATCTTGGAGCTCTCCTGGGGGCCTCTTGGCAGCTCTCGAGGGCCTCTCGGGGCCCCCATTCATCCCTGGATGCCTCCGGGGCGGCTCCCGGGAGGTCGCGGGGGCCTGCTCGGAGCGTCTCTGGGGCCTGAGTGGTGCCTCTTCGTGGGGGGCCGTTGTTTGGCCTCTTGTGGCCACGTCGCGCCGCTCGTGACGCCTCCTGGGGGCCTACTGGAGCTCTCTTAGGGGGGCTTGCGCAAGCCTCGGAAGCGTGTCGGAGGCGGGAGGGCGAGAAAGCACAAAGCCATTGATTTCCCACGGACTGTTCAATGATTCTGGCATCTCGAGGGCTTCCCCGCAGCTCTTGGGGGACTCTTGGAAGCATCTTGGGGCGATCTTGAAGGGGGGCTCGCATAGCCGTCGAGGGGCCAGCAAAGACATCCTTGGAGCACTCTTGGGCTGTCTGGGGGACGTCCTGTGCCATCTTCAGGCTCTCCCAGGGCTCTCTTGGACGCCCGAGAGGGTGGCACTGGGGATTTGCCAACAATGGTCGCAGAGTTGGCGGAGCCCGGAGGGGTCTTTGTAGTATGTCTACACATCTGCATGTATAACACGAGTCCACCCAACGCACAACCAAACACACATACATGTGTACGCATGTGTATGTATGCATACATGCATCCATACCTACCTGCATACATATATACATACATACACACATACACACATACACACATACGCACATACCTACCGACCTACCGACCTGCCTGCCTGCCTACCTACCTACCTACCTGCCTACCTACATGCATACATACATACATGCATCCACACATACTTACATACATACATACATACAGGCATGCATGCATGCATGCATACATACATACATACATGTATACATACATACAATCATATGTGCATACAGACATACGTACATACATACATCTATGTATACAGACATACATGCATTACATGCATACATGCACACATGCATGCATGCATGCATGCATGCATGCATACCTACCTACCTACCTACATACATACATACATACAGACAGACAGACAGACAGACAGACAGACAGACAGACAGACAGACAGGCAGACAAACATATGGTACATGCCAGCGGCCTGCGGGCCGCCCCTAACCAAGACCGAGGGGAAAACACATGTACAGGCGGCTATCGCTGGACCGCGTCTGTGCGAGAGGCCTCATCCAAGAGAGCTCCAGGACATGCTGCCAGCTCTAACAGGAAGCAGCCATCGCCGCCGCGGTCAAAAAAACACAGTGCCCATCGGTACAAGTGTGTCCCCTCGGGCACCCTCTCGGCGAGCCGCCCCCCCCGGCGAGCCTTAAGCAGCAAGTTCAGCTCCTCGTGCGCGGCAGGGTCGAGCGGGTCCAGCGACCCACCTCGGCAGGAGCGGGGGCAGCGGGGCTCGTCGGGTAGCGCCCCGAAGCTCGTGCCAAGAGCGGCAAACACATGTTTGGCGTGGCGGCCCGCGCACGCCAGAGGAGGAGGAGCAGGATGAGGAGGAGGAGGAGAAGGAGGAGGAGGAGCAGGTGGAGGAGAAGGAGTAGGAGGTGCATACTCGTGCCCTCGCGGTCTGGATACCGAGCTCGAGGCTGGGATTGGCCCCAGGGGACTGGAACCGCACACGGCTGGACTCACGTGTCGAGGATCACCATGGTTGGCCATACGAGACGAGCGGCGAACGCATCCGTACTCATGCCCTCGCGGTCTGCACACCGAGCTCGAAGCTGGGATTGGAACTGGGGAGCTGGAACTACACACGGCTGGACTCGCGCATGGAGCATAACCGTGCCTGGCTATACACGAGGGCTGGGCGCTGGAGAGGCGCGCGGCCACGTCTCGTTCCAGCGCTCGCCCAGACTGGCCGCGCCGCGCCATGTCTGTCCAGCTTCTGGTAAATTTCCACCGCCTGGGGAACCTATCCCCCAGGACCCCAGGGGTGTGTGCATAGGGACCTGGATATAGTTGGGCCCCACTGGCTCAACATATATATATATATATGTGTATATATACATAAATGTATATATATGCATAAATACACCTGTATATATATATATATATATATATATATATATATATATATATATATGTATATGTGTACCCACATGCGCCGCCTCTCGAGGTCTGGAAGGCTAAGGTCCCCAGGAACTCATCTTAGTCCCTTTCATCCTCCTTCTCAGAAGCCCTCCTCCTCCTCCTCCTCCTCCTCCTCCTCCTCCTCCTCCTCTGAACGTACAAGGCACCCTGCCCTACTTGAGCATCACACGATGGGATCATTTCAGGGATCAAGGTCATCTAAGATACTCCGGCCTGCGGGTAGAGCAGAGTTCAGCGGAATGAGAAGGGATGGGTAGGAAGGGTAAGGGTTAGGATGTAAGATATAAAGCGTGCGAACCTGAAACGGCCTTCCTCCCCTCCGCTCCCTCCCCCGTATCCTTCTCCTCAATCCCACCCCCCTCCCTCCCTCGCCATCCGCCCCCCAGGATCTAAGAATCGCGTACAACAATTGCCTGGACCCAGATGAGAAAGCCGGAAGCGCTTATCATCCTATACCCCTGCTCCCCCTCCCGATCCCCCCTGTCCGTCTCCTCACAAAGCTCGTCTGCGCCCCCCTTCTCCTCTCCCTCCTCCCGTCACCATCCTCCTCGTCACCGCTCCCGCCTCTTCCCCGTGCTGCCTCGTCACCCCCTCCCCCGCTCCCCCCTCCGCCTCCTCCGTAAAACAGGGCCAGGATCGGGATAAATCGCTCCAGAGCGTCCCGGAGCGCTCTCAGAGCGTTCCGGAACGCTCTGGAGCGGCCGCGGCGCCCAATACATCCTCCAAACCCGCCGATTCTCAGAGATTTCGAGTTATCCCGATCCGATTTTGTCCCGATCTTCGCGTCGTTTTAGCCTCGTTACCCCCTCCCCCGCTCCCCCCTCCGCCTCCTCCCCCCCCCGCTCCAGCTGCCGGCCCTCCTCCCGCCTCTCCTGCCCGGCCCCCTCGGCGAGCGCGCGGCAGCCTGCCATCGCTCCCCGAGAAGGTAGAGCGAGGCAGAGTCAGACTCTTCAAGCTGGTCGTCGTCGTCCTCCTCCATCTCCTCCTCCTCCTCCTCCTCCTCCTCCTCCTCCTCTCCTCCTCCTCCTCCTCCTCCTCCTCCTCCTCCTCCTCCTCCTCCTCCTCCTCCTCCTCCTCCTCCTCCTCCTCCTCCTCCTCAATCTCCTCCTCCTCATCCTCCTAAATCATCTCTTTCACCCCCAAGAGAGAGGAGGCAACTCTTGGGAGGTCTTCGTAAGAATGGTGAAAAGGAGTTCGAGCCCTATTGCACTGGCCCGGAGCCGCCTTCAGCTCCGGAGGAAGCGGGATTCGCTCCTAGGGATCCGCGCCGATGCCGACTGCAACCTCCCAAGAGCTGCATCCTCGAAACGACGAGGGCGAGGCCGCGGAGCAGCACGACGACAACGGAGCCCGGCGGGCCGCGGACGGCCGCGCCGAGCGTCGGGGACCGCCTGGCCGATCCCTCCGCCGCCACGTGGCGATGGTGGTGGGTGCGTCCAGGCTGTCCTGCCGGGGGGCCCGGGCGGGATCCGCCGGCACCGCATCGGCACGCCGTACAGTCGGGGCCTTGACCTAAGGAGCCCAAGATAAGGAACGAGGCCCCTTTTCTCCATAAGTGAAGCTTCGATTTCCTGTCGGAAACAGAAGGAAAGCCTGAGGCAAGCCGCGAAACGCTTAAGGAACGCGGAGCCCCTCCCCAACGAAAAGGATTCCTTCTTCAGGGCCCCGACTGTATCTGCATCGGAGTGTGCTGATCGCCGCGGGATCGTAGCCGCACCGGCTCGGCTGCGCCAGGAGGCGCAACAGCGGCATGCACGCATCTTGAGCAGGGGCCGACCCTCCCGGCATTCCTGTAGTCCTACCACGAAGTGTTCTTAGAACCCAAAAATGTTCTACGAACGAAAACAACTTGCTTCGAACATATTCCCAATGCGTTAAAACAAGACAGTCCCAGCCAGAAATGTTCTAAGAACATTTCGTGGAAACCATAAAGGCTCCTTAGAACATTGTTCGGTAGGGCTATGGGCGAGCCAGGACGCTTCGCCACTGCTTGAGCATCGCATCGCCGGAACCTCGGACTCGGATCGGATCGGGCCGGCTGGAATCGACATCGGATCGGGCCGATCTGATCGAGGTGGGCCCTGCAGGGGGAGAGGCAGGCCTTCGATGCTCGTCCTGGGGGAGGAGGAGGAGGAGGAGGAGGAGGAGGAGGAGGAGGAGGAGGAGGAGGAGGAGGAGGGGAGGAGGGGAGGAGGAGGGGGAAGGACAAGGAAGGAGCAGGTGGAGCAGTGAGGTGGTAGGGAGGGAGGAAGGAGGAGGAGGAGGAGGAGGAGGAGGAGGAGAAGGGAAAAGGAGGAGGAGGAGGAGGAGGAGGAGGAGGAGGAGGAGGGGCTTTCCTGAAGCAGCTGGCTCCACTCCCGCCTCGACCGTCTTGCCGGACGTGCGAGGCGCGCTGGGCCTCCCGCCCGGGCGCGCGGAGTGCACCAGGGGCGCTGGAGGCGCCGCAGCGCCGATCCAAGAGATCCACGTGGGCGGGTCTGCGCCGATCCAGCGCCGATCCAAGAAGTGCAAGAAACCCAAGAAGAGTCACGCGTCTGTGGCATTCTTTCGTTTCCTGGAGCTCCGCTGTTCCACAGAACACCGGCTGAGAGACAGCCTCGAAAGAGTCGCCGACGCCGAGGGGGGAAGGAGGCGGCGACAGGGGCCTGAGCCGGAGCGGACCGAAGCAGGAGGCAAGGCAGGCTTGGGGCAGGAGGCCATGCTGCATATTCGGAGACCTTGCTATGGGATCCACGTGGAATCCATGACAGGTTCCTGAACCTGCTCCAAATCAGATCCGGCTGTCTGGAGATCCAAGGCACGGACATCCCATGTCGCATCGACTTTGGCGTTGGCCTCTGCTACCGCGTAGGATCTTCCAACATTTAACGATCTTCCTACAGCGCTGATCGTTTCATACTGGGGATGGACAGAACCCCCTTCTAGTATAGCAAAACGTGGTTTCGTGAAAACAACCTCGGGCCCAAACCTGGCGGGCGCAAGCCTGGAAAACGACGGCCGCGGCGCCCCCTCGAGAACCGAAAACGGACAGCTCACTAATCAACTTGTCAGGGTGGGGGCTCCGTCCAACCCCGATCAGATCATTAAGTCGGGCCTGTCAGCCTGTCCCCCCACAGGCGGATTCTGGGGGGAGAAAACAAATAGTTAATATATCTGTGTGTATATACATATATGTAAGACTGCAGTGGCGCTTCGCGCCATGCACCTTGGTCCTTGAAGATTGGTATGCAGGCGGAAATGGCAGGAAGGTCAAGCGGACAATTTTGCGATAACTCCTTGCTGCCGTTTCTGGCATCGCCGTTATAATAATGTTGTTCG
>CAUYUJ010002880.1:460754-596848 GCA_963575745.1 Prorocentrum cordatum | reverse complement strand
CCCTCATTGTTCTCACCGCCGTCCTCATCGGATTCGTTGTCCCCGCCCCCGTCGTCGCACCTCTCCTCATATGTTTACTTCTTACCGTTCGTGTAGTCCTGGTCCTTTTCTCTCGGCGTGCCCCTTCTGGTGCTCGTCATAGCTTGGACCCCGCCATCTGCGCCCTCGTCGTCTCCCTCCTGCTCATTATCATCATCCTCTTGCTCACTTTCCGACCCCTCGCAATGCCATCGGTAGTCGTTTTGAAATTGCCCTCGTTCGCCGCGAGCCTCACCTTTGCGTGCGCCATCGGTCGTGCCCTTGGCCGCCGAGGCGGACACCGCCTCCTATTGGTTATGCCATAATCTGCGCCATCTGCTAAAGAGACTAACACCGCGCCCTAGCAACGCCATGAACCGCGCCCTCGGCCACCGATAGTACCACCGCGCCCTACCTCGGCCGCCAAGAATACATCCCCGATTGGCTGCGCCATAGGTTGTGCCACAGGCTGCCGAGAATAACGCTGCCCCTGGTTGGATGCACCATAGCGCGGGCCCTCAGTGGCCGAGAATAAATTTGCCGAAGCAGGTACGACCAGCCAGTTCAGTTCAGCGCAGTCCAACTCAGTTGAATTCAGTTGGGGGTTTCGCCACGAGAAGCCGATTCGGGCTATACCAGGAATTCATACAACGCAATTGCCACATGTCATCACAACGCCCTGGGGCGGTGAAAAAGGATTGTCATCAACGAGAGGCGCCTTCTTGGCTGCATCCACGTCTGCAGTGGTGGACTCCTCTTTCTTCTCCCTGATGATGTTCTGGATGTTGGAGATGAAGGCCTCAATCGAGGCACCACAAGTAGCATGACGAATAATGGAATGCATTGCGCCCCCCCACGCAGGCCCTACATTGAACCCGCGTGCGCGCATCTCGGCCATGGACCCGCAGTACCGACCACTGTTTTTTGACCTAGCGATGTTTTTTTGTGTCCCCCACAGCCCCCCTTGGACAAAACAAAAACTCACCTGTGCACCGCGCGCATGGGCAGCGCGGGCGCGCGCGTTCGTCAACGGGAGAGCGCGCATCAGAACCGACCGACGCCAGATCAGCGGGCCCAGGGCTTCCACGCGGCCCAGCTTGGGCCTGAGAATGGAGCATGACAGGTTTGAGAGGAAGCTCGAGTTTATAATGAGCACGTGCGCCCCCCCCAGGTAAAAGCCAATACATCCGATTTAGCGCAGCGGCCTGTATGTTCTTGATGCAGCCGTTCATGTACTTCGCGCACTCCTTGTAGTTGCTGAGGTCCGTCTTTCTCACCTCCTGCAGCGTGTCCCCGAACGACAGGATCATGTTGATAGTGACATCCTTCTCCTTCTTCGGCTTGTCGGCCTGTGGGCGTGTTTGTTTTGTCAGTGGCCGCGTCCCCATCCCCCCCTTCGCCCTCCCCCCATCGTCGGCGGTTGACTTGGCAGTGGCGACCTCACCCCTGTTCCACCTCGCTATCGTTGTTCATCGGGATTGAACTTCTCAAGATCACTCGCTGACGCCAGACCCGCGCCCATCTCTCGCCCCCATCGGTCGCCCTTGCGAAGGGAAAGGCGGGAAGCTGCGAGGATCGATCGCGGGCAGGAAGGACCGAAGGGGGAGGGCAAGGATAATGACAGGTTAGGCGAGGATGGCGGGGTTTGGAAGGGGCGGAGGGAGAGGCGGGGAGCAGGGGTAATTACATTGAGAAAGATAGAAACAGAAAGAGATCGAGAAGGAGAGAGAGAGAGAGAGAGAGAGAGAGAGAGAGACAGAGAGAGGGAGAAGGATATATATATATATAGAGAGAGAGGGAGAGAAATATAAAACAACAGCAACACCGACAACAACAACAACACCAACAACAACACCACCAACACCAACAACAACAACAACAATACAACCGCGTGGCAACCGCGAGAGAGCCCAGACACAACCTGCGCCGCGCCACGGTTGCCGCGACCGCGACCTCGACCGCCGCGGCCCTTGGAGGTCGTGCCAGAGCGGGCGAAGTCGTTAGCCTCGTCGCCCTCGTCGTCCGCCTCATTGTCAGACGAGATGTTCAGGCCCATGTTCCGAACATTCCCTGGTGAGGCTTCGTGTTTTTGTCGTGTGCTCACGTCGGCGAAGCCGTCAGTGCCAGGGTTCCGACGCCGACAGCGGCCGAGGGCGAGGCGGGGAGGGAAGGACGATCGAACCACCAATGCTATCGACCTGTGCGAGGGAGGGCCATATAGGCAAGACAACACTGCGAAACCCAATCAGACCATCGGAAGAACGCAGCGCGAAAGTATACATCCAAGACACGAATGTGCGCGCCCTAGGAGCGATCAAACATTTGGCGACCCCAAACGGGACCTGGTGCCAGACTGTCTCAACCACGAAAGGCACACATTGCGAACTGGACGAGAGAAGCAGGAGAAGGCGGATATGGAGGAAGGGGAGGGGGAAAAAGGGTAGGGGGTGGGGGCGATGATAAGGATAGGGGGGGGGGGGGGGGGATGGGGCGCGGGCGTGGCGATGCGGACGACGCGGCCGACGAAGCGAGGCAGGGGCAGGAAGAGGGGTAGGACCAGCGGGGAAATGTAGGAAAAAAAAACATGATAATTCAAACTGAGCGTCCTCCAGCGACGTCCGATAGCATCTTGGCCCTCTGCATCTCGCCCCTCAGCTGCGTGCTCTCCTCGTCGCCCAACTCCCTGGAGCCTGTCATCTTGTTCTTCCTGGCGCGGCGGAAGCTCTTCACGTGCGAGTCGTCGAAGTCGAGGTACAACTTCCGAGTCGGCGCCCGAGGGTTCTTCTTCACCTGGGCGCTCTCCCAAGCCCCGCCGCGCATGCTTCGCATGGCTCGCAGTGTCTAGTCATATATATATGTATATATATATATATATATATATATATACATGTACTCCCTATGTATATATATATATGTCTGTATATATAAACATAAGTGTGTAAATATGTACCTCTATCCTTTTTTCCTCTCTCTCTCTCTCGCTCTCTCTCCCTCCCCCCCTCTCCCGATCTCTCTATCTCTCTATCCCTCTCCCTTCGGCCCCCCTTAGCCCTCGCCCTTAGCCCTCGCCCCTCCATGACTCATGACCTATCCTTGCCACTGCCCCTGGCTTATCGTTCACTTCTCCCTGATGCCCCCCTGCCCCATCGCCACGTCCTTGCCCCTCGCCCTGATCCATCTCCCCTCCCCTGCCGCTCCCCACCCATCCACCGTGCGAGCTTCGACGTCGGCCCTCGGCGACAGGGCTTTGCACCACGCACTCTTGCGCAGGTGGGAAGCAAGGGGCCCAACGCAACACTAGAGTAGGAACGCCTGCTGCGACAACGCATCGAGTGCCACGCACATTCTCGGGGGTCGCTATTTGACAGATGCGTGACCTGCATAGAGTGGTTCTCGACCATCTCCTCCACCTCGCTCTCCGTGTACTTCTCCATAAGTTGTTTCCAAGTTTTCCACTGCGTTTTGCGGTCCAGCGACTCGCTGACCCCGCACTCGTTGACGGTGCTCCAAAACGTCTTCTTCATGTCGGGGTCCTCTGCGAGGCAGCGCCGTCACCATCGCTGTCGCGCTCATTGTCGTCGCCATTGTCACGTGCACCGTCGTTCGCCAACAGACCGTTGATGGCATCGATACCGATGCCATACATTGCGCATTATTGGCTCATGGGGGCATCGCGCCTGAATTGGCCGACAGGGCCACGCAACGCGCAACCCCGACAGGCTATTCAGACACGGTGCAACCACGTTTCAAACATACGCAAGGGGGTGCGCTTGCTCGCCAACCCCTGGGTCCTTCAAGAATGCAGTCAGAAGCTTGCGCTTGGCGAGGGTCTTGCCCGTCCTGAGGGCCTTGTCATCAATCTTGCGCCACGCCTCTGCCGCCTCCTGGTCGGTCTGGCGCGCCGAACGAAAATTCCCAAACAGATTCCTGATTTCATCAGCGTTGAACATCACGCGCAGCTGCTCCGTGTCGCCAGCGGTGCCCTCCTTCCTGCGAGATCTCATTCGTTTGTCGATCGCAAAGCCTCCCTCTCACTGTCACATCCCCATCCACGCTCCATATTTCTATCCCCCACGTTCAGTTCACAACCATCGTTTGACAACTCTCCTGGCGCACAGACTGAATGTATGTTTCGGGGCTCGCTTGGGCATGACTCGCATGTAGTCCCACCAGCCCTCTGGGCGTAGGTGGTTTAAGGAATTTCCTCCTCAATCTTCCCTTGCCCCCCTTCGGGGAGGGGTTTACCCCTCCCCCTGACCCCCTCCCCTTGACCTGTACAAGGGCTTTCGCTGGTAGTTGGAGCGCCCAAAACGGCCTCGGCGAGGAAGACAAACTGATAGGTTTTACTGAGGTTGTGGCCGATTTCGGAAGGCCCCGAGGGTGGAGGCGAATCGGGCGACCCCCTTCCTCTGATCGAACACCCCCAAGACGGCCACAAGAGCGCTACCAAGGCCCCCAAGAGCGCCGCAAGAGGCGCCCAGGAGGCCACAAGAAGTCCCCAAGGGGCCCTGAAGGGCCCCCCTAGACCCCCAAGAGGCCTCAAGGATCCCCGAGGCACCCGAGAACCCCACAGGCGCTCCAAGAGGATCCCAAAACAACATCCAATGGACATCCTAGGAGGCTATTGTGCGCGTCATTGTTATTGTTCCTTCTCATATTTCTCCTCCTCCTCCTCCTCCTCCTCTTCCTTTTGTCGGCCTACTCCTCCCCCTTCTCCTCCACTTTATTAGTCTCATCCTCCGTATTTCCTATTCTCTTCCTCCCCCTCCCCATCCCCCTCCTCCTCCTCCCCCTCCTCCTCATCATCCGCCTATTCCCTCTCCTCCATCCTCCTTCCTCCCACTCGTCCCACCTGCTGCCCCTCCTCCCTATCCTCCTCCCCCTCGTCCTCATCCTCCTCCGACTCCTCCTCCATCCTCGCCCTCTTGGGTAAGACGGGTCCCCCCAACCCGTTGCTACTCTGTATGCTCCCTTACTTCCCTGGTCACCGTAATTCGCCTGGGCATCGCTTTTGGATGGGCTGGTGGGGATATTTTTTTTTATTGTATATGCGGCTCCAATGCGAATTCCAGAGAGCGGGTCGCTTTTGGGGATGCGCGAAGCGTCAAGCATTTTGTGAAGCAGAACGGCGGTCCTGAATAGTTCAACGCGATCAGCGAAGGACATGCCCTTGGACTTCGCGTGCAGGTAGGCGATCTTGTTCCTAGCAAGGAAGAATGTGAACATACAGATGTTTGGAACTGCGCGCGTTCCTGACTCAGGCATCTGAGCCATGGAAACGCGCAAACCCTGACACGTTGGGAACTGCGACGTTAGGCCAAACTGTCCCCTTGGGGCCAAACGGGACGATCGCTTGATCAGCGCCGCCACGCGCAGCAGCCGCAGGACGCCGCATGACCTATAAAACGGGGCCGTACATCTGACTGACAGAGCCACTACGCCGCGTCACCGAAGTTTCACAAACTGGTAGGTCCCAGAACACATTCACCAGACGAAACGTAACAATCGGTCCTTCGGGATGGTTCGGTGGGCGGTTCTGACCATGTGACCCGTATGGTCGACTTGACCCCCTTGGACTCCGCCTTCTTGGACTTCGGGGCCATGGCACTGGCGCAGCAACTGTCTCAGTTAGACGTGGGCCGCAGTTGCTTTGAACTCCCAACCTGATTGCACACGGCTGGAGGGTGACATCACACATATTGCACACGTACGGGCCCAACGCTGCCATCATGCCCAATTGGTAACCCTATCACGCACCAGTGAACGATCAATGGTGCTAGGCTCGGTGAAGTCAGACAATTGTGTGCGTGTGTGGTGCAGCAATACACACAAAACAAATCGTAGTGATTCAAATGCACACAAAATATCACAGTGACGCGTTTCAAGTTATGTGTCTACATATCACATGTACATATAATTATATAAAACACGTGGTCGCAAATCGACGTCCTTAGTACATTTGTGTGATAGAAACAATTAAAATACAACACAATCCATACATGAATACATTGATGTACTACTGAATTAACGACAACACGATATTGTATTTGTTTCAGATGTTTATCCACGTTTACAAACGTTTGCAAACGTTTGCAAACGTTTGCGAACGTATGACAAACGTTTGACAAACGTTTGTCATCGTGACAAACGTTTGACAAACGTCTGTCATAGTGACAAACGTTTGTCAAACGTTTGTCAAACGTTTGCAAACGTTTGCAAACGTTTGCAAACGTTTGCAAACGTGTGACGATCAATGTTTATCATATATAGAATTAATCCTAAAATCAATATTCTAATAGGTGTATGTATGGCATTACATTGTGAACATATTCAACGTGTGTAGTTTTAAGTGTAATAGCCACCACATATTTTCAAATACAAATATTCATAATTGCCAACACAATTTTCACATATCCCAACATATGCTCCACATTAATCATGTTCAATAACCAAAACACGCCTTCCACCATGCGTCATATGGTTGACACGTCCAGTACCAGGTGGTACATGTGATTGTAATATGTTGGCATGTGCAACCTTGGCCAGGGACCCACGCCCCTCTTCCGCCTGATCATACCCCCCCCTTCCCCTTAATAGCGATCCATGGTTTAGTCAACCAGCAACGGCGAGGTGGCGGCTGAGCGCGGGCTCGCGTTATCACACATATGGGTAAGTAACGCGAGATGCCAGCAGTGAAACGCGAACCCCGTTTCACCAGCCCGCTGGCCACAAAAGGAATAACCAACGGCGGTCCAAGAGGGGTGTGCCTATGCTAAACGTATACCCTCCTACGTCCTCCTCCCAGCCTCTGCTCCCGCGGCGCGGTCATCGTCGGACGGTGGTGGATTTGCGAGCGAAAGGCGCCAACCACATCCCCCCCTCAAGCGTCGGGGCGCCTGGGACGTGGCCCACGCCGCATGCGCCCACCAGAGAAAATAAAATAATACAGCGCCCTTCGCTCCAAACCCACCCCCCCTGCAAACGCAATTCCGAGGATTCTGACCAGGTAATTCGAGGCACAAATGTGGCAACGACGATACACGCCCCCTTTCAACTCGCTTGTTTTCAACACAAAACACTCCGCGCACGTCCCCACCGTGCACGGCGAACTTAATCGGAACTGGTGCACTCGCCAGCGTGGCGCCCAGTTCTCACCCTGCCTCGATGTCGCCGTCGCTGCGTCGCAGTCGTTAGTCACCCCCTCATTTGGCGCAGCTCTGCACCATCTTGTTGCGCAAGGTGATCGTCTTCTCCTTGGACAAATCATCTGCGCAGCTCTTCTTCGCAAGCTCCAAACACACGGCCAGGTGGTCCTTCGCCTGGCTCTCAGTCACGGCCACGAACAACGTTTTTTTGGCGCCCTCCTTCTCCATTAAGAAATAGGTCTGCTTCGCGCCGAACACGCCCGTCAACGTGCCAAGGGCGGGGTGATCCATCTTCCGCTGCTTCTGCTTGCTATCCTTGATATGGTCCTAGCAGGGGTCCCGTCCATCAGACCATGCAAAGCCCCTGGGCGCCCGTGGTTTACCATCTTGGGTTGGCAATAATATCTCCAACATTCGGGATGTGCACTGGTTTCCTTTCCCGCGGGCCCTGGGGTGCCAACGCGCCTCAGATCAGGCCCCAACGTTCAGAAACCTCTATATGAGATTGGCACTTGAAGGGGCCAACCCTACTCACGAGGGCCATGGGACGAGGGGCGGGGGCTCCACCATGACCCCCTTAAGTACTTGGTTTACACTGCCAAGGTACGCCACGCGCCTACGATATTCCATTCGGAGGGGTTGCACACACAATCGTCTTGATATAGGCCTCGGAAAATATAGCGAACGTTCATGCCACATTCATATGTGAACGCCTCCCCCTTCCCCCATGGTTCAAAGTTGGCGGCGGGTCTGATGCGTTGCACCTCGACCACAGTCTCTCCCGCGCGTGCCAACCTTGAGTTTGGGGGGCAAGGGGGGGGGCGTTCACTATTTTTCCATCTATCGTATCTTCTCATCATGTAATGCTGCATTGGCTCGCTCCTTCTCTCTCTCTCTCTCTCTCTCTCTCTCTCTCTCTCTCTCTCTCTCTCTCTCTCTCTCCTTCTCTCTCTCTATCTCTCTCTCTCCCTCTCGCTCTCCCCCTTTTCCCCCCCGATTGCGTTGCGCGCGCGTGCGTTAGCCATGTTTGTCGCTTCTGGCATCGCCTGCACCATTTATTGGAACGACGCAGACCTACTTCCATTCGGGAGTTGGTCTGCTTCGCCCCCTGTCCTGCCCCCTCCCCTTCACCTCCCTCCATTAACCCCGCCAGCCCTGCATCTCTTCATCACCTCGTTCGCCGATCGACGGGCGATCGGCGCGACATGCGACGAGAGCAATTGAAAGACGGTGGTCCTTAAGCACGGTTTTGCGGGTTGGCACAGACCCTGCGCAGCGAGCCTTCGCGAGCAACGCCTTCTCGTCGAGCGCGCTGGTCAGCGCGGTCTCTATCGGGCTCCTCTTCTTGGCGTTCTTCTTCTCGGTGCCCTTCTCGGGGGTCTCGTCGAGCCTGTCGTGCAGGAGCCACTCGCCGAGCGCCTATCACGGCGCGGAGTGGCGGGCAAGGGGCGGGGAAGGGGTAGGGCAAGGGGGTGGGGGGGAGAGAGAAACACGAGGGAGAAGGATGCGCGAGAGCAGTACTGAGGACTTCCGCGCAAGAAGTGGACAGCTGTGAAACTGAACACATCGAACACGGAAATGCGAGGAGGCAAACCTCAAGGAGGCGCTATGTGATAAGGTCGGGCTTCACACGAGCACATTAGTGCAGCAACGGAGCGAGGGGATGACGGGTTGGGCGGGCGAGAGCGGCGGGGGAGACGAGACGGCGACGCGAAGAGAGAGGAGCGACGGGATGAACGCATTGGGTTAGTGACGGCGAGAGGGCGGGTTGGGAGAGGTGAAGGGATGGCTAAAGGGGGGCTTCTGACACTGCCCGACAATGCACATGCGAGCGCCATCACAACCACGTTTCCTGCTGCCGTTGATGTCGCTGCTGCTCGCGGCGCAATGTTCGGAGGGGCAGGGCAGGGCAGGCGAGGGGCGAGGGGGTGGGTGGACAGGGTGGTTGAAGCGACGTGGGCGCCGTGCTGGGGAGAGGTGGGGCGGGGCAGGGCACGCCGTGGCAGGAGAGAGAGAGAGAGAGGGAGAGAGAGAGGGGTCATATTTGCGAGGGCCGTGAGAAGCAGGGAGGCGGGGGAACGGCTGGATGGAGGCGAATGCGATGTCCCACCCCCCCCCCGTTGGAGCCCGCCCTCATTGTTGCCCGTCTCCGTCCCCAACCATCTCCCTCTCCTCATTATCATCTGGTGTATTTCCCATTATCATCCTAGTGGCCACTACCATTGCAATGTGGAGTTGGTCGCGATTGACAATATGGAACGTCACATCGGGCTGAGCCTGTCTCCCCATGCGCAAGGCTGGCCCTGCAACTGGCATTGAAAATCTGACGCAGCGCACGGGCGGTCAGCAGCGTCGTGGCGCATCACGTGCACACACGTGATGTGCGCTCCCAGCGCGCCACATGCGCGCGGCCAGACCGATCGAAGAGGAAGGTCGAATCCCGAGGATTGTTCTCCAAAGAAAAGGGGTATGAGGCGCCCGAGCAGTTGCGGCTACACGCAGGCTCGACAGAGGTGCCCTAGGGTGTGCGGCTACCCACGTGCTCTACAGCACGCTGGGCTGCGAAGTGCAATACAGTCGGGGCGTTGACCTAAGGAACCCTACATAAGGAACGGGACACCCTTTCTCCATAAGTTAAACCTCGACTTGCCAGTGAAAAACCTAAAAAGAAAACCCAAGTCGAACTGCAAAACAATCAAGGACCACCGAGCCCCCCCCCCAACGAAAAGGGTTATTTCTTCAGGGCCCCGACTGTATTGACAGATGGGGCAGGCACTTACCTACTGCTCCTTCAGCCAGTGCGAGAGCTTGCGAAGCATGCTGTCAGGCAACTCGCCGCAATCCTCGAACGCTGTCTGGGCAGTCACGTGCAGGGCGGCGCCGTGCTTGGTGCGATTCAGCTCATCCTCGCTGGCGCCTCTGGACTGATCTACGCTGCTGGCCGCGGGCTGGTCTGTGCTGCTGGCCGCAGGCTGGCCTGCGCCGCTGGCCGCGGGCGAGCCCGCGCCGCTGGCCTCGGGCGAGCCCGCGCCGCTGGCCGCGGGCGAGCCCGCGCTGCTGGCCTCGGGCGAGCCCGCGCCGCTGGCCGCGGGCGAGCCCGCGCTGCTCATCGGGGGCTCCGCTGAGTCAATCCTCGCAGCACGGATGAGATACATCGGATTGCCGCCGCCCTTGGGGAAGGCCGTCGCGATGTCGACGCGCACGCCCTCTCGACATGCGGCATCTGCCTGGAGGCCCTCGCGACGAGCAGGAGGTTCCCAACCCAACTCCTCGCGGGGCGCCAGTAACCTCAACGAACGGAAACGGCGACGTTTAAAACACTGGTTTTGGAAATCACATGCGTACTTGAAGCTAGACGCTAGACATTACAACACCGTGGGCGTCCTGCAACCTGATCCGCATGGCAGGGCCCAGGTTGTTCCACATATGCGACAACTCCCATGGTGATTTTGGCTCCTTGCGGGCGAGCGAAAATGATGGACTAATAAAAAATGAGCCCCTTCGCATCGTCTGCCCCACCATCCACGTCATCCGTCTCACGCCCCTCTCACCACCCTTAAATTCTGGACCATAGCACCCGCATCTTGGATGGGGGGGGGGGGGATCGGGCGAGGAGGGGCGCGGGCTGGGATGTAGGGTGGTTGCGTTGGTACCACGTCTCCGACTGCGGAGATGGGGTCTTTACCGTGTAGCGCCTGCGCTTGCCCACGGGCGTCGCGTGCGACGGCGCCTCGTGCAGTCTGGACTATATCTGCCTACCTACCAGACCACCCCAACCCAACCCGAAGACCCGAATTTCGGGTTGGGGGGCCATGGGCTCCACATGTGTTTTTTCGATGTTCCCAGGCCCCCCCCCGCTAGAAATCGATGGTAAATCTCACCCTTCGGGTTGGGTTGGGGCGGTTTGGTGGGTGGTGAATATCAGGGTGGGTGGTCAATATCAGGGATGTCCATCTTCGGGGGGGCGCTGGGAAACGGGCGACGCGAACAGGGCGAGGAGGGGAGGGGTAGAGAGGAGGGGGGAGAGGGATAATGAGAGAGGGGAGGGACAGGGAGAGGGCGAGAGAGGGAGAGAGGGAGGAGAGGAGGGAGGATAGGCTGGGGATGGGGGTGGTAAAAGGGAAGGAGGGGGCGAAGTTCAAGTTGTCTTTGTAGCGCCTCTGGGCTCGCTTCCTCGCTCGAATCCTCGATGACTTGGGAGCTGGCCGCGTTCGGGCTGTCATTCCTGAGGGTGTGCCACGGCGGCGGCGAATGCAGAGGCGGGAGCGGCGGAGGAATAGGTACATGATAAGCAATGTGGAAGGATGGGAGGGTCGATGACCAGGAGATGGTGAAGGGTGGGGATGACAACGTGTATATATCCTCGTTGGCGACATGAACTCGAAGATCGACTTCTGGCAAGCACCGTTCTTCACGATCGTCGCTACGACCTGGGAGACGTGCTCGGCGAACGACCATGGGAGAATGTCCGCATCATCTTCGCCATGGTAGTCTCTTGCACTGGTACGGGGTCTGCTCAGCCTGTTCTTCTCCAGCGCGTAGAACTCGGGGCAGCTGTGGCGGATGATGAACTCCTTCAGCAACTTGTGTCCGTAGCTGCGAAGGTTCGTCTTCGTGGTGTATGTGCACGCTAGGTTGCACAGCTCCTCGACGGGGGGGTACCTCCACGCGCATGATTGAACTGAATGGGACCAAGCCAGCTGCCCCCCGCGAAGCCACAGCAGCGTCGACATGGCAACGAGCCGCGAAACCACCAAACTGGATTTCCCGTTGATGTAGGTCTTGCCCGACGTGGCCTCCTCGGGCGGCGCGATCCACGCGACGCCGCCCGCCTTCAATTTAAGTGACATGCGGAGCATCTGTTGCCACCCCATGTCCGTCGTGATATCCCATTCAGGTCCAAAGGAGCTGTCGAAGGTCTGCGAGACGCCATGGGTTGCACACTGCTCCGAGAGGCGTCCAGAATTAGCCAGGACCTCGAAGAACGTCACGTCGCGGTCGCCAATCGTCCCTGCGAGCGCGGGAACCGTCTCCACAATTGGGGCAACCAAGCGCATCAAGTTCCTATTCGCGAGCTGAGAGCGCTTCAAGCGATCCCACCTGTCCATGATCAAGTGATCCTTTGCGATCTCGTCGGCGGCGGCCGTGTCGATGCGCTCGTCGCGCGGCTCTCGGCGCGCCATCGCAGACGCGCCCGCCAGCGCCACCGCCGGCCCAGAGGAGTCGCCGCTCAGTTGCCGAGCAGCTCTTCGAACTGACCGTTCGAGCCAAAATGGCTACACCACTGGGGGCTGGGGGCGCGGGGGAGGGAAGCATGATGACGAGCGGTGGAAGCGGCAGCATGGGTTCGCAACCGAACCGATGAGCTGAACGACGGTAGATTTGTGCATTTGTGAAGGGGGGTGGGAGGCGGCCAGGGCGGAGCGGCGGGGAGCGGCGCCACGTGTCTGGGTGCTTTGACATTGGAAAGTGATGCAACGCTGCGGGGTATCATTAGGCATGGTCGGCGGCGCGCGTGCGCGCAGGATAAGAGGGAACGGGGGGATTGGAGAGCGAGGGGCGCGGCCGGGGGGGGGGAGAGGAGGTGGAAGGGCGGGGGTGCGCCGAGGGCGGGGGGGGGAGGGGTAAGCGGGCGGAAATGGGGGGGATGAGAGAGAGGAGAGAGAGAGATGAGAGATGAGAGAGAGAGAGAGAGAGAGAAGAGAGAGAGAGAGAGAGGGAAAGAGAGAAAGAGAGAGGAGAGAGAGAGAGAGACGAGAGAGAGAAACAAAAAAGAGGAAGGGGGGGGGGGGGGTGGGGGGGAAAAACCAATAAAGGAGGGAAAAAAAAAAGGAGAGAGAGAGGGAATGAGAGAGCGAGAGGGAGAGAGAGAGAGGGGGGGAGTGAGAGAGAGAGAGAGAGAGAGAGAGAGAGAGAGAGAAAGAAAAACGAAAACAAGGGAGCAGCAGAGAAAGAGAAAGAGGGAGGTGGCCAAGGAACGGTGCACGGCGTGATTGACCTTTTGGGCGGGGCGGGCTGGCGGGAATACGCGCAGGGGTGAACCTAGACATGCGCGGGGATATGCAAGTGCGGTGTGCGGACGGAGCAGACGACAGAAATTGGAAGGGCGAGCCGGCGGCGTGGAGGGGGGGCGGGGGAGAGGGCTTCGAAGGGACACTAGAAGAGGTGCTGCAGGGGAAAATGCGCAGAGCACGATGCGGAGGAGGAGCGGAGGGGCGGGGGAGGGGGCGGGCGACGGCGATGGGGGGCGAATAGGAGGCGGAACAACAAAGACACACCAAGGAAGGCAAACAATCCGTGCGCCTTGAGCTCGTCGTCGTCGATCGGCTGCTGCCTCCTCGCGGTGCGCATGACCACGCTGTCGTCCACCAGCGGCTCCTCGCGGCCCCACGCTCTCTCTCTCTCTCTCTCTCTCTCTCTCTCTCTCTCTATCTATCTTTCTTTATCTCTCTCTCTCTCTCTCTCTTTTCCTCCTTCTCTTACTCTCTCTCTCTCTCTCTCTCTCTCTCTCTCTCTCTCTCTCTCTCTCTCTCTCTCTCTCTCTCTCTCTCTCTCTCTCTCTCTCTTCTATATATATATATATAGATATCTCTCCCTTTCCTATCTCTTTCTCTCTCCCCCTCTCTCCCCATCTCTCTCCATCTCTCAAATGTTTGATCTCTCTCTCTCTCTCTCTCCCCTCCTCGCCCTGCGACTCGGATCGGGGAACGATAAGGAAGAGGGGGGGTGGGGGGGATGAGGGGTAAAATGAGGGGGCTGAGGGGTAAAAGGAGGGGGGTGGGTGGGGGGCGCAGGAGAATTGACGGAACTCATCTCCTTACATCTCCTGTTGCCTTTTTTTCCTCTCTCTCTCTCTCTCTCGGTTTCTCTCTCCTCTCTTTCTCTCTCTCTCCCTCCTCTCCTCTCTCCCTCCTCTCCTCTCGCCCCCCCTTCTCCTCGGCCTTCCCTCTCTCCCCTCCCCTCCCTCCCTCCTCTCTCTCTCTCTCTCTCTCTCTCTCTCTCTCTCTCTCTCTCTCTCTCTCTCTCTCTCTCTCTCTCTCTCTCTCCACCCCCTCTCTCTCTCCCGTGCGCATCTCCATCTGCGCCACCCGCGCGTGGCAACGACTCTTCTGCGCGGGCCGCGGCGTCCTCATCGCTGTTGTCGGCCTCCTCGTCTTGCGTGTCGGCCTCGTCCTGCGCGTCGCCGCCCCCCTCGTCGTCGCTGTCGCTGGTGTCGCCCGTGTTGGCGGAGAAGTCGAGGGGGGCGGCGGCCCTGGCGACGGGCGTCGAGGGCTCCTCCTGTCGCGGGGCGCAGGGCAAACAAACTCGGCCCCGCCCCAGGGATAAGACGCCAAAAAAATGATCACGGCCATGCGTTCCTCCTCATGCACCCTTCCCTTTCATCATCCATCCTCCTTCTCCTCCTCGTCGTCCTTGTCCTCCTCGTCATCCTCCCACCCCCCTCATCCTCCTGTCCCCGTGTCTTGAAACGGAATCGCGCGCGTCCTGCGCCGCGATCGACATCGCGCTGCTTCGGCGCGAGCAAGCCGAAGTGCGCGAGGTGGCCCTCGAACGCTGCGCCGTGCTCATGTTCTGGATGATCTCCTGCGGCACGGGCGGCTGGCCCATGAGGTGCAGGAAAAAGGACAAGCTGTCGACCTGCGCCATCGTCGTGCACGTGGATACCGCCTCGCAGGCGCGAGCAACACAAATGAATGATGCCGCCGACGCGTGCTCCCCCCGCCCCTCTAAACTTGCATAACATAGCAAAACACCTCTGGCCCTTCCAGCGCAAGCCGCCGCGTTGCATGGCGAATCATAGCATGTCGCAGCTCGGCGACCCGACGTCGTCGCTGCCGTCGTCAGCCCCGACGGGCGAAGAGGGAGAAGTGAGGAAGGATGGAAGGGGAGGGGGGGAGGAGAGGGATAAGGGGGACTTGGAAGGGCGATATCGCAGTACTCTCAAAGAAAACAGCGAGATCGCCTGTCTCATGCGCTCGCGATTGTCCCTCAAACGGCGTAGATGTTTGAGGACGACGAGCAATTTGTCGGCTAACGACCCCGCCCTCTCGGAGTCGGACGCGGTCCTCTTCTCGCTGCAGCACTTCGGGTACCTCTTTTTTTGTATATCTCTCTCTCTCTCTCTCTCTCTCTCTCTCTCTCTCTCTCTCTCTTTCCCTCTCGCTATATCTTCTCTCTTTCTCAATCTACTCTCCCCCTCTCGTGTTTTGTTTTTTTTTCTCTCTCTATCTCTCTCTCTCTCTCTCTCTCTCTCTCTCTCTCTTCTCCCCTCTCTCTCTCTCTCTCTCTCTCTCTCTCTCTCTATATATATAATATCTCTCTCTCTCTATCTCTCTCTCTCTCTCTCTCTCTCTCTCTCTCTCTCTCTCTCTCTCTCTCTCTCTCTCTCTCTCTCTCTCTCTCTCTCTCTCTCTCTCTCTCTCTGGCTACTCCCTTTACCTATATCAGTATCCCCCTTCTCCTCCTGCTCCCCGTGCCCCCCCTCCCCTCCCATCCTCCGCTCCCCGCGCCCATGCTCCTCGTCATGTTTTACGTTCCTCAATCTCTCGAATCCCACCAGCCCACTGGGCGTAGGTGGTTTAGGGAATTTCCTCTTCCATATTCCCTTCTTCCCCTTCGGGGAGGGGTTGCCCCCTCCCCTGGACATGGGCGGGGGGGTTCGCTGGTAGTTGGAGCGTCCAAAACGGCCTCGGCGAGGAAGCCAACATCGTCGGTTTCACTAAGGTTTTGGCCGGTTTGGGAGGGCCCCGAGGGGGGTGGGGGGGAGGGCTAATTGGGGGACCCCCATTCCCCTTCCTTTGATCGATCACCTCCAAGATGGCCCCGAGAGCGCTCCCAAGGCCCCCAAGAGCGCCCCAAGAGGGCCTCAAGAGGCGCCCAGGAGGCCCCAAGAGGTCTCCAAGAGGCCCTGAAGAGGCCCCCTAGACCCCCAAGAGGCCCCAAGAGGATCCCCGAGGCATCCAAGAATCCCCCAGGCGCTCCAAGAGGACTCCAAAACAACTTCCAAGGGACATCCTAGGAGGCTATTGTGCACGTCATTGTTCTTGTTCCTTCTCATCTGTCTCATCCTCCGTCTCCTCCTCCTACTCCTCCTCCTCCTCCTCCTCCTCCCCCTTGTCGGCCGACTCCTCCTCCTTCTCCTCCGCTTTATTAGCCTTGTCCTCCTCCTCCTCCTTCCTTATTCTTCTCTCCCTCCCCCTCCTCATCCTCCTTCCCCCCCCCCCGTCCTCCTCATCATCCGCCTATTCTCCTATCTCCCTCCTCCCTCCTCCCACTTTTCCCACCTGCTGCCCCTCCTCCCCCTCCTCCTCCTCCTCCTCATCCTCCTCCGCCTCCTCCCCCATCCTCGCCCTCTTGGGTAAGACGGGCCCCCCAGCCCTTTGCTACGTTGTATGCTCCCTCACTTCCCTGATCACCGGAATTCGCCTGGGCATCGTTTTTGGATAGGCTGGTGTGGATACGCGAAGCGTCAGAAATTCGATTGCTCGAATTCGATCGGTCGAATGCCGTCGCATCGCCGTCTCGGGGCACTTGGCAATCACGCTCAAGCAGGCTTGCCGCATGACGCTGAACGTGCATTCCACTTCTGGCAGGGCCTTCAACAAGACCACCACCTGCGAGAGCAGGGGAAGGAGAACGTGTGAAGGGGTACGCCGATATGGGCGTGGGGGACGCATGCGGGCGGCGGCGGCACTTGGGCCTTCGGTGGAGCTCCCTACGGGGGCGCGAAACGTGTGAGGGGTGTGCCGACATGGGTGTGGGGGGCGGATGCGGGCGGTGGCGCTGCGGCCTTCGGCGGGGCCCCATATGGGGCCCCGAAGCGTGCGAGGGGTGTGCCGACATGGGCGCGGGGGGCGTAACCCTAATCCCATCGCCCTCATCCGCGCCCCCCCCCGTCGACGAGAAGTCGGCATGCCCTCCTTTTCACTAGCAGCCACCAGCGAGTGCATCAGGTGGAGGGACGGGGCCGAGATGGCCCTCTCTTTGCTGAGCCAGTTGTAGTTGCCGAGCAGGAAGGCGTGCTTGCAACCCACGTTGATGACGTGGTTGAGCAGCTCGGAGGATAACATTTGCGCGTCGACCACAGCTGTGGGTCGGCGCGTGGGTGGGGGCAACATTGCAAACGCAGGGCCGCCAACATCACATGGTGCATTTGAGTTTGGGATGGCGGGGCAAACTGGGCCAGGAGAACATGGGTAGGATGGAGGGAGGAAATGGGGGATGCGAAGAATGAGGGCGGGAATGCGGGGAGGGCAGGAGAAGGGTGCCCATGTGTTTTTGGCAGCCCTGACGTTGAATTCGGCGCCACCTCAGCCACAAAAGCTGCTGGTGCGACCGACGACGCAGAACCGCGCCGTTGACAAGCGTTTGTCAAGCGTTTGTCAAACGTTTGCCAAACGTTTGTCAAACGTTTGTCAAACGTTTGTCAAACGTTTGCCAAACGTTTGCCAAACGTTTGCCAAACGTTTGTCAAACGTTTGTCAAACGTTTGCTGGGACGTCGTCCTCTGTCGTTGTCTGTCGTTGTCGTTGTCGTTGTCCTCATCGTCCTCATCGTCGTCCTTATCCTTCTCGTTGTCGTTATCGTCATCCTCCTCGGTGTGCTTGTCCGTGTTCTCGGCCTTCTGCTGCTTCTCACTATTCCACTCCTCCCTTTCACCGTTGCCTTCAATGTTTCCCTCCACCTGCTCTCTTCTCTCTCTCTCTCTTTCTCTTTCTCTCTTCTCTCTCTCTCTCTCTCTCTTGCTCTCTCTTGTCGCACTCGTCCTCGCCCTCGCCCTTCCCGTCCTCGCTGTCTGCCTCTTCCTTCTCCTCTTCATTATCCTCGTAGAAAGGGAGGAGTGGAATAATGAGAAGGGGCAGAAGGCCGAGAACACGGACAAGCACATCGAGGAGGATGACGAGAATGACAACGAGAAGGATGAGGAAGACGACGAGGACGATGAGGACAATCACAACGACAACGACAGACAACGACAGAGGATGACGTCCCAGCAAACGTTCGACAAACGTTTGACAAACGTGTGTCAAACGTTTGTTGGGAAGGCGAAAACGTTGTCAAACGTTTGTTTGAAAAATGGGTAGCGTCGAACGCGAAATGGGTAGCGAAAACTAGCAAAAATGGGTAGCCGCTACCGAAAACGGGTGGCATACGCGCGCGCTGCGCCATTACCGATATTTGCGCGCACGCTAAAGATTTCGAGCGTTACCGATTCGATTTTGCCGTTACCCATTTTTTTGGGTAGCGTATGATCTGGGAAGGGTTCCCCCCCTTTTTCATTGAAAAATCGGGAGCTGGGGGCGAGAAGCCTCCTGCGACGAGAAGGCGTGGAGGGGGCGGGGCACGAGTTGGGGGGGCGGATGGCGGCGGGACAAGAAGGCGCCGATATGCAACTACTCCCCAAAACTCACTGGGGCACGTTTTGACCCGGATGTCGGCCTGCGAAATCTGGGGGCGACCCCGAGCCCCATTAACATTGGTCCCGGGACATTTCCCGGAGCCCATCGGGCGTGGTCCTTTTTTACCGCGACCTGGGGGCAACGAACATAGCTCTGCGAACGCTGTAAACGGGCAACACGTGCGGGGGCCGTTCGCTGCCCCGCGCAACGCTGACGCCTTGCGCGACACAGCGCGCAACCCGAGAAATACATATATATATATATATATACATACATATATATATATAAGTTTATGTTCGTGGCTGCGGAGCGCGTCCGCAATCTCGCCTAGCGGCTAGTGCATGCGCGGCGCTGCACTCGAGCGCTCGCGCGCAGACACGCGCGTTCCGCAGGGGAAGAGGAGGGGGGGGGGAGGGAGAGGAGGGGGGGGGCAGCCCGAGGAGCGCAATGAGTGAAGAAGCGCGGTGCACGAAAGAGATATTGGAAAGTGGGCGTCCATGCAAAAATGCTTCCCTGAGCAAAACTCTGCGACATCCTCGAACATGTCGACGAGGCCTTCTGGCGGCTGGCCAGAGCACCAATGACCGTGGGCACTCGAAAGCATTCGCGTGTGTTCGATGGCTTCGCAAATTGATTGCGGCATGAATGCAAACGCTCTTCAAGATGGGCTCGTAGATGCTTCGAAGGGAGCTTGTGCTCGAGGACATCCGGTGCCAAGCAGAAACGAGCGGCGTACTCGGAAGGCGCCCCATTGTTGCATTATCCTCAGCGTCGTTCTCCGTTATGTCGTTGCTGTACTTGTCGATGATGTTCGCGCGCGCCTTCTTTATCTACGTCTTGGTCCGCGCTTCTGATGTGCACACTGCTACGCGCGAGAGGATGCCACGAGTCACACGTGCACATGGTTGAACACGAGTGCACAGGGCTCCAGACGCACCGAGGTGAACGGCAAGAGGTCGGTGTCGCTGGCTGCAGTCACTCAATTGAAGAATATCTGTATCGCGGAGGTATGACGCGGCGGAAATATGGGGTCCAGCGAGTCCTCGAGGGCCTTCTCGGTGTCATGTTGGGCGATGCCAGTGGTGTCGATCATGTGGCACGGCACGCGCGCGACACGCCAGGGTGCTGCAGGCGTGTCCATGATCGGCTTCTCGCTCAGCGCTTGTAGCGCCAGGCCTGGAAATATCCCAAATGTGGTTTCCCATTGCGCGGCTCGTGGATGTCGGCGATGTCGGTGTTGCTGGGCACGCGAACGCCACACAAGGGCGCCGCAAGCATGTCCTTCGTCAGATCGTTCATCATGGTGTGCGGGTTCGTCTGCGCCCTGCGGGGCTTGCTCGGCGGCGCGAAGTGCTCAGGAGCACGCGACCATGGGAGGCAGAAGCTTCGGTGGTATCCAGGGTGGAGGTGGGGAATGGTGCGAGGCCGACCGCACGATTGGATTCGACCCGACGGTGGCCGTTGGCGCAAAGTTTCGCCCTGGATCCGTTTTCTACTGTCCCTTAAACCGACAACGGCCCCCAGAGGCTGAACAAGGCCAACAACCTTCTGGAGCCCAGAACCTCGAACCTGCTCGCCCTTCCTACTCGCCAAAACCAGAGCTGGGTCAAAACCAGAGTTGGCTCCAAGTCGTGATGTTTCGAACCTGTCCCGATTTCCGCACCGATCCCTGCCAAAGGCGACGGGGGAAGGGCAGCGGCATCGGCACTCCCTCCTCTGAGACCATGGGGGCAGAATGGGGCAGGAGATGTCGGAGCAACGAGGGCCCAGGGCCTCTGCGGAGGGGCGGCGGCGGCGCAACGCGCGGCCGCTCCGTCGTCTGCGGCAGCTCACGAGAACCTCCCATACCATCTTGTGGGCTCCTGCGAATGGACGCGAATCGACGCTAAGTCGACCCTCGATCGGCGCCATCTCATCAAAGACCAAACGCTACATCGACGCTGGCACAATCTAGAAGCGGGACTGCGAAGGTACACGAGGCTCCCATGATTGGTTACCGAAGGCGTCTAGCGAGGAGTGGCGGTGCGCAGCGCGCGGCCGCCCCGTCTCCTTGCCCGCCGCGAGCCGCGTCTTGCGCCGGGCGCGGAAGGGCTTCATGGCCGAGCGCTTGGCGCCCTTCTTCGGCACCGCACGCGCCTCGCGCACCGTGGGCGGCCGTGCTGCTCCAGGGCGAAGCAGGCGAGGGCGAGGGCGAGGGCGAGGGAGAGGGCGAGGGCGAGGACGAAGGCGAGGACGACGACGACGACGACGACGACGACGACGACGACGACGACGGCGACGACGACGACAATGGCGGCGGCGGCGGCGGGGACGACGACAACTACGACCACAAGGACGACGAGGACGACGGCAAGGATGACGGCAAGGACGTCGACGACGAGGAGGATGTGGAAAGGCGGGACGGCCCCTCGTTGGTGCCCCCCGTCCCCTCAGCACGAGATCTGGCGCAGAGTGAGCATCTGATGCGCGCCAGGCCACGCACGCGGGGCTGCCGCTCCCAGCGGCTGGTGACCATGTGCGCCCGGCGGAGAACGGAAGGGCAGGCTACCGGGTGTTGCCAGGGGTGGCCCTGGCCCAAAGGTGGCCCTAGCCTTCCCAGTACGAGAGCGGCGACCGTGCACCTACCACAGTTGGACTTCCTTCGGGCCCCGTTCCAGCGCGGCGATGTGCACAATTTCTCGGCTCTGGGGGGCAACACTCTGCACCATAACATTTCAGAGTCGGACGATCGACGACGCGTCGGCAGACGCCAACACGGCACGGTGCACACAAGTCGTCCGCGGACCTAGGGAGGCGCGGATGGCATCCAAAGCAAAGCGCGCCTCATGGGGCTGAGAATTGCTTCCGCGTGCCGTCCGCCGAGGAAGAGACGTCAACCTCTCGATCCATCGAGGACGGAGCCCTTTCTGGAGCACTACGTGCAACTACTCCTTCTACCCCACCCCTTCCCTTGACCGTGCCGTGTGCTTACATTAGGTAACACTCTCCTGACCTGTAGGCGTACAAGTGAAACTCGATTTGAATGTCGCATACACGGGAACTCCGTCGACACTTTGGCGTGTGTGAGACGTGGTCGTCGTCTTCGTCGTCGTCGCCAGTCTCGAGAAATTGAAGAACGAAGGGAGAAAAGAAACGTTGTAGTTAAGTCGATTCCCTTCGCTTTCTCCCTTTCCTGACGGGCGGGGTAAGGGAGGGGGGTCCAGACATCCTTCCTGTCCGAAAGCTGTCTCGCTCTCTCCCACCCGCCCTCCGCACACATAAGTAGCACCTTCGCCTCAGACTGTTCAGCGGTCGTCTTTGGGTGGGCAGCTGATGGAAACCAAACCAAAACATCTTCCATGTGCGCAACGCTGGGGCGAGGTGCACCACGCGTGCCGCTTGCGCCACGCGCGTCAGGTGCGCCAGACACCTCTGTGGCCCAAGCGTGCCAGGCACAGCTGTTGCGCCAGTTGCGCCACATGATCCACGTGCGCCATGTGTGCCGCATACTC
Organism: Prorocentrum cordatum; assembly: GCA_963575745.1. Classification (NCBI taxonomy): domain Eukaryota; class Dinophyceae; order Prorocentrales; family Prorocentraceae; genus Prorocentrum; species Prorocentrum cordatum. Next base: position 574,795 of record CAUYUJ010002880.1, on the reverse strand, counting down.
CAGCCGCGCCAGGGGCGCCAAGTTCGGGGCGCGCGCAGAGTGTGCCGGGCCGGGTGCGCCAGCGCGCGAGGTAGTACACATCGGGAACGTGTCGGCCCCCACCACCCTTGTCGAAAACGAGTGCGTGATCGCGGCCGGGTGGCCATCATTGTAATTTGTGGGCCTGCACAAAGAGGCAATAGCCAGAACCACCGTCGGCCCAATCGAACTTCAATGCACAATGATCGTGGGATGCCCGCGCATGATCTGGACTTAGCCTCGAAGTGCATGGTGAATTGACTTTGACACGGGTGATGGCCCTGCGCACAGCAGGCGATATGCGGGCAGCCCCGCCGTCCCTGTCAAGAGGCGGTGCGAAATGCTCGCGGCCCCCCGGTCATGATCCAAGATTTTGCCCCAACGTGGACTCACATTGTTCTTTGACAGGGATGGTGTGGGGGGGTCCTCATTGGTCCTGGCTGGCTGCCGGTCGCCGGGGGGACGGGGGTGTATAGAATGGGGAACGGTGAGGTAGGGGGGGTTACGCTGACAGATCGGAGCCTCTTATGCTACTTGCGCCCTAGGTACAGCTGGGTCTAAGCTAATTCCAGCAAGGTGTAATGTCGCTTGTGGTATAGACTAGTTGTCGGTTTGCTGCATTGCTTATGAATTGCTCTTGCGGGGTAAGTCGAGTTGTGTATCTTATATTCATTTCCTTCACTTCACCGAGCGAGTAGGATACATATATGCATCGGTGTGCCATCGATCCGATGTCAGAGACCATTGCTTAGCATGACCTACAAGTCATATACGTGTATATCTACATATATATAGTACGTCGATTTCAATACATATATATATATAGACACATACATACATATATGTGTACGTCTACATTCACATATAGATACACATAGCTTGTGGGGTCTCGTCTTCCCTCCCTCCTCCCTCCACTCCCCTCCGTGCGAGCCCCCAACGTGCGTCGCGGATCAAAAGGACGAGGGGAAGCAGCGATGGCACCGCTCCGGCGAGTGGGAGGGGATGGGGGTGGCAGCAATGGCGATCGCTTGGGCGAGGAGAAGGAGATGGGGGGGGGGGAGCGATGGCGATCGTCAGGTGGAAGATGTGGAGGAGGAGGAGGAGGAGGAGGAGGAGCAGGAGGAGGGGGAGGAGGAGGAGGAGGAGGAGGAGGAGGAGGAGGAGGAGGAGGAGCAGGGGGAGTCTACTTGATCCAGCGGAGGGTTGTTTGATCAGAGGGCGGAGGGGGGAGGTAGCGATGGCGACCGCCTGGGGGAGGAAGCGTTGGCGGAGGGGTAGCGATACCGATGTTATCCTCTTGGCATCCGCTTGAGATTATTTACTGTCCTTTGTTATCCTTTTTCCGGCGGGTGAAATGGACAGCGAAGGATAGCAAAAGGATCGCAAACATAATAACAAAAGGATCACTCTGTTCGCTACTAGCGTTAGTTAGGCTACTTAGGTGGGAAAGTGAATCCTCCTCCTCCTCCACCTCTTCCTCCTCCTCCACCTCCTTCTCCACCTCCTCCTCCTCCTCCCTCCTCCTTCTCCACCAACTCCTCGTCCTCCGATTCCTCCCCCAAGCTCCCCCTCCCGAGCGATCCTTATCGCATCATCCCTCCCCCCGCCCTGCAGATTTCTCGACTCGGAACAATTTGTTTGACTCAGCACTGGGCCCTCGAGATCATGAGGCATAAATTTTCGGATCTCCGTGCGAAATTGTTGACTCGGCGCTGGGCCCCCTGGCGGAGAAGGAGGAGGCGGAGCGGATGAAGGGGGAAAAGAAGGAACGTAATGAGGAGAAGGAGGAACAGAAGGAGGAGGAGAAGCAGAAAAAAGAAAGGATAATCAGGACAACAATGAGAACAAAACAACCAGGGACCAAGGAGTTGAGGGATTCAGAGCGCGGCGTGGAGCCCTCACCTCGCCTCCTCCCTTACTTACTTACAGTTCGAACTTACAGCTGTCGCTGAACTAACTTACGACGGCTACCTATGCAATTGAGCGAGCACCCTATCTACATATATGTAGATGTATGTATGTATATATACATATACGTGTGTAGACCTGAACTGCTGAGCTAAGTCGCTGAGATACTTGAGATACTTACGTATAGCGTATCGCTATGGCTCCGATCTCTCAGCAGGGGGCGCTGGGGGCGGGGTGGGGGGGGGAGGCAGGGAGGGGGGGTCCCGGGTCAGATTGCCGCTCCCCCCAAAAGGGCCCCCGCGGGTCCAGGGGGTGTCCCTCCTGTGGACAGGGGGGACAGGGAGAAGGGTTTCCCTTGTGGAGGAGGAAGGGGGGGGGGCGCGGCCCTGGTTCCGGTCCCGTCCCCAGCCCCGACGCTGGCCGTGGCCGTGGCTGTGGCTGGCCCCTGCCCCCGGCCATGGCCATGGGGTCCCGGGAGGGAACCCGGGCGGCCCGGAGAGGTCCCGTTGTCAGGGTCCGCGGCGCCGTCTCGAAGGCCTTCACCATTACATCCACGGACAGAAAACATGTTGCCCAGATCATGGCCTCCCAGAAACTAAAAAGCTGCCTAAGCCTTGACCGCTGCCGCAATGCGCTTCGCAGTTAGCGGTGCCCGTGGCGAGCATTGCCCGCATCATTCTTCACAGCGGCGAATGGCCTGCGGGCAAGTCCAATGATGACAACTACCGGGGAATCCACTTGACCTCGCACGTGTCCAAGGCTGTGGAGAACGTTTTTGCGAATATCTGGCTCCCGTATCTTGGGGCCACCGACGCTTACGAGCACCATCGATTCGCTTACCGCCGCGGCAAAGGCTACAAACAAAGACGTTCTGGCGTATGCCGTCTGCAGTTGGCTTTGGGAGATGAATCGATGAATCCAGGCAAACGCGTTGTCTTGTACTGCTCGGATGTGTCCAGCGCCTTCGACCGTGTGAGGGCTGACCTACTTGTCGACAAGTTGAAGGCGAAAGGCATCGACAACGCATTCACCCTTGTACTCTCATCGTGGCTTGCTCCCAGGACTGATCACGTCGTGGTGGACGGTGTCCTGTCCGACGCCTTCGAGCTGCGTGACATGGTATTTCAAGGCACTGTCCTGTGCCCTCCGCTCTGGGACGTTTGCTACGGAGATGCTCGTGGGGCTGTTCTGTAGCACGACATCATCGATGTCGTCTTCGTGGATGACCTGAACTGTTGGCGCACCTTCCTCAGCACAGCTCGAAACGGCACATTGCTCACCAAGGCGTCCGAATGTCAAGCGGCACTCCACACCTGGGGAAACGCTAACCAAGTGGCGTTTGAACCGAAGCGAGAAAGCACTCACATCCTTGACACATCGAACCCCCACGGCGACCCGTTCAAGATCTTGGGGAGAGCGTGATCCACCGCCGCTTTACTGTGGAAAATTGCCGCCCTCTTCCTCCGGAACCCTGGGGTCCCCCCCCCCTCCGAAAATCAGAAAATCCCCCCCCCCATGCTGGAACCCCCTCCCCGCCCCCCCCCCCCCTCCCCTTCCCCGGCAAAACCCCCCCTCTCCTAACCCCTCCCCCCCCCCCTCCCCTTCGAAAACCGGGGGGGGGGGTCACTACCGGTTCGGACCCCCCCCCCCCTCGAAAACCGGGGGGGGGTCACTACCGGTTCGAACCCCCCCCCACCCCCCCACTCACCGCCAGCAAACAACTCCCGGTCCCTACCACCGTCCGCACCACATCCCACACTGTTGTTCCCAGCACCACTGTCCTCACCACCACTGTCCCCACTGGTTCCACCACCGACACTTCTGTCCCCACCAGTGCCCCCACCACTGTCGTGTCCCCACCCCCACCACTGTTCCCACCACGGTTCCACTCTCCCCACTACGGCCCCAACACTATCCCCACTGTCCCCACTGTCCCACTGACTCCTCCTCCGCTGTCCCACTGAGCTCTCCCACTGTTCCCACCACTGTCCCTACTGTCCCCACCAGTGTCCCCACTGTACCTCTGTCCCATTGTCCCACCGCCGTCCTCGCAACCGCCTTCACCACTGTCCCCACCACCACTGTACCCTCCACTGTCCCACTGTTTCCACCTCATTCCCAGTGTCCCCACACCACTGTCCCCACCACCACCGTCCCCACCACTGTCCACTGTCCCCACTGTTCCCACCATTGTCCTCACCACTGTCCCCACCACTACCGTCCCCACCACTCTCCCACTGTCCCCACCACTGTCCCGCTGTCCCCTCACCACTGTCCCCACCACCACCGTCCCCACCACTGTCCGCACCCCCCCTCGGTTTTCGAGGGGGGAGGGGGGGTTCGAACTGGTAGTGACCCCCCTCGGTTTTCGAGGGGGGGGGGGTTCGAACCGGTAGTGACCCCCCCCTTTTCATGATGAACTGGGAGGGTTCGAACTGGTAGTGACCCCCCCCGGTTTTCCGGAGGGGGGGGGAGGGGTTCGAACCGGTAGTGACCCCCCCCCCGGTTTTCCGCCAGCAGCGGTAGAACACACTCTTTCAGATCTTTGGTGTCCTTGGTGATCCTCGCTTCAGCATTTGGCTGTGCAACATATCGCCACGGAGGGCAGGTGGCGCTTGCGAGCGATTCTCCAGACAAGACGTATTTACTGCGATTGCAAGCATGTCAACCTGTAAGAGTGCCGCATTATTTCAGACGTCGAGGAGGCCACGCCGGCGATCTACCGCGCTAAGCGGGGCATCCTGCAGCAGCTGGACAATTTGCAATACGAGTTCTTGAACGACGCATGTACTTCAGAAGAGGCTGCGCTGTGTGAGCACAGCTTTAAGCATGCGCCGCGACATTGCGATTTTAGGCCTCTTATATAAAGTCGCTTCTGGCCAGCCTCTGGGGGCCTAGGGCCTTTTGGTTTCAATGCGACCCGCTGGTTTCACAAATCAGCTCTGTTTGCCCCTCGAGCCAGGCCACGCTGCAATCTTGAGTCGTTCTAGTTTCAACATGGTTCAAGTGTTCAACCACATGCTGGAAGAAGCAGTGGATTGTCGCAGTGTGAAAGTTCCCACCACAGGCTACAACGCAAAGCAAAGGCAACTGCGTCAGCTCGGCGGCCAGAGTGGCAGCACATGTTTCGCTCAGGTACGAGCATTCATTTTCACTTCGATGTCATGTTCTTGTGAGGGGGGTGCTTCCTAGAACACAACGCCCGATGGTTTCTGAGAAGCCCCGCCGCCTTCCGAAACTCATGGGAACCGCCCATACCATCTGGTTGGCTCCCGCAAACCGACGCTCGTCAACGCTAGCCGACGCTGACTCGACGCTGGTCGACGTCAACTCGACGCTAAGCAACGCTAAACCGGCGCTATCCCATCGATTACCAGACGCTACTCGACGCCAAAGACGGAATTACGAGGGCACGCGAGGCCCCCGTGGTTTGCGACCGAAGCGAAGGCCTGCCCCCTCTCGCTCTGCCCCCTTGGCGCGCCGCCGGATGACGGAGAACGGGACCCGGCAGGCGGGAATCCACCTCCTCCCGCGGCTCGGGCCCCTCCCCATTCACGGCGGCCGGTCGCCTGGCGAAAGGAGATGGGCCCGCGTCTACTGGCCGACAACCTGGGCCTCCTCCTCCTCCTCCTCCTCCTCCTCCTTCTCCTTCTCCTTCCCCCCTCCCCCCCTCCTCCTCCCCCTCGTCAACTTCCTCCTCCTCCACCCCTCTTCCTTTACAGGAAGGGGGGTAGACCCTTTGGATAGCCGACTGTTCCGGAAGCTGCGGTGGTTCCAGAGAACTATCGCGTGCGGCTCCTGGAGGTGATGCAGGCCTGGGAGGTCGACCCTTTGGATAGCCGACTGTTCCTCATGTTGGTCTCATTCCTGCCCAAGCCGCCTCCACGAGGAGGAGGAGGAGGAGGACGGCCCACAGTCCTCAGCTGCATCTGGGGGAGGGTCTGGAGCAGGTTGAGGCAGCCGCTGGTGGCGGAGTGGGAGCGCCAGCTCGAGGGCAGCTTCTCACGGTGGGGTGGGGGGAGGAGGAGGAGGAGGAGGAGGAGGAGGAGGAGGAGGAGAAGGAGGAGGAGGAGGAAGAGGAGGAGGAGAAGGAGGATGAGGAGGAGGAAGAAGAGGAGGGGGAGGAGGAGGAAGAGGAGGAAAAGGAGGGGGAGGGCCCCCCCAAGGGGGGAGTGGGCAAGACCTGCGATCGCGCAGGGCACGTCTACAACCCGCTGGCCGCCCACTGCGTGCGGCACGCAGGCAGGGCGCCTGGCACGGCGGCGCTGGACCTCAGCGATCACTACGAGCACGCCTCGTACGAGATCCTCCTGTGCGAAACGCACTTCCCTCTGTCGCTGCTGCGGGCGCTGTGCTGCGCCTGCCGCCCAGGATGGCGAGCACGGGGTATGCACGCGCGCGGGCTGGGGCGCGGTGCAGATCGACCATGCCGGGCACTGGGCTGCCTGTATGCATGGACTGGTGCCTCGGGGGTGGGGGCCTAACCAGTGGGCTCGGGACGGGAAAGCCTACGCGTTTCACATGCTTGCTAGGTTGAGTGAGCCTGCTGGTGAGGGCGATGACAGAGTCCCGCTTGAGGTATACAGTGACTGTGATGGGTCGGTCTCGCGTGCTACCTTTTCGTCCACCGGCCTCGACTCTAGCATCGGGCGCCGTTACATGTGGCAGCTGTGGTGGTTCAAAGCAGGCCTCTTTGCAAAGGTCGAGAAAGTCAAGGCTCATCGTGCAATTCATGTCCACCTCTAAGGGCGATGACTGGATGCTCCGAGGGAACCGTGTGCCCGACGAGTGGGCCAAGAAAGGGGCCCCTGTGTGGGACTTTAAAGATGAGCAGGAGCTGTTTGTTGAAGGCTGCGAGAGGGGAGTAGTCCACGCAGCCGAGTTGCAAGGTGGACTTCACAGATGAGTCATTGTAGCAGACTTCTGTGATGCTATGGGTGTCGGGGGGACGGCGGAGGTGGTCCTGGATCTAGATATCTAGATATCCATCCTGAGGCCGATCTATTTGATGAACTGGATCCACTCGAGGCGCTTCCTGCTGAGCTGTACCCTAAGGATGAAGAGGAGGCTGCTCTGGGTAGGGTTGGTTTTGCTTCGGCGGGCTCTGCTGCTTCGGGCTGCTCCTCCTGGCCTGCTCCAATATCTCGGGGGCTTCGGTGGAATGGCTGCAAAACCTGGCGGAGTTCCAAACATAATGTGGTGCAAGCCCCGGTTCACGGAAACCCAGAGGTCCCACATGTGCTGTTTTGTATATCATGCGGCGCGAGTGTGCAGCGTAGTCATCGTCCTGGAACGGGCCTAGCGGGTTCGTGTCTCGGGTCCCATCTTCCTGGGCTAGCCACTCAGCGTAGCAGACTCAAACGTGACATGTACCCTGATATTGCCCCATCATCGCCCGACCGCCGGTCGCGCGCCCCTGGCCGCGGGGGGGCCTTCAAGTCGCTGACCGTCCCGCGCAGGCGCCCGATCCGCTCCCACAGCGCGCCTTCCCGCGCCATCGGCGGCTGCTCCCCGGAGCTGCCGCCGCCGCGGCGCGGCCCTGTGGACAACGGCGGGCGGCGGCGGCACCGCCCGCGGCGGCGGCGGCGGCGCGGTTTTTGTGAACTTTTGGGGCGGCGACGACGGATGCGCGGCGGCAAAAGGGGCAGGGGACGGCGGAGACGGACGACGGCAAAAAAAACCCAGGACGGACGATGACGGCGACGGCGGACGGCGGACGGCGGACGGCGGACGGCGACGGCGACGGCGTCGGCAACGACGACGGCGACGGCGACGGCGACGGCGACACAGACGGCGACGGCGACCGCGAAGGCGAAGGCGAAGGCGAAGGCGACGACAACGACCACGACGACGATGACGACGACGGAATGGTGACGGAGGGACGACGTCAGCACCGAACGGTGGTTCCTGTAGAACGCCACGCCGAAGAACGATTCGACGCGCCAGTGCCTGCGTGCGAACGGCGCAAAACGATGGGCGACAGTTGACGTCATGCGGGAAGACACCGCACGACCTGACTGCACGCAGACCAACAGCAACGGCGGCGAGAAGCGGGGGTCAACCCTTGCGAAGCGGGGACCGCCCGTCGCTCTCCTCGCTGCGACCGCGGTTTGCTCACGACCTTGCAGCCTGGCGCCCTGGATGCTCGAGTCCTGGACCCCATCCTACGACAAGCGTTTTGCTGCGCGACGCCTCCGAGGCGGAGTGTAGACACGTCCACAAACCAGACGACCGCTTGGCCCAAGGACGTGTCGGGGAGCGAAATGTGGATATCATTGGGCCCCGTGCAGGGATGGCCCCGACATGCACCGACGTTCAAAACAGGACCACCAGTCGCCGCCTTACCCCATCGGCCGAATTACGCGCGCACCCGTCGCACTGACAGAGGTGCCTGCACGGCAGGCGCACCTGCGCACGCGGGGCGCTGGGGCAAACCACGCAAGGCTGCGGTGGGCGCGCCACCCCGCCGAACAGCAGGCTCTCAGGCGGCACGGTGCGCAGCTTCAGCGCCGAACGCATCCGCCAGCCTCGAGCCATGACTGACAAGCCCGACGGTGATGTCCATATCCAGAACCTCTCCGGGCCATGAGATGCTCCCAGGGCAGCGAATGTAGAAACATTCCAGCCTCTGGTCCCTGACTGTCCATGATATCAGCCCATGGGACCACTGAAAACCAATGGAAGAAAACAGAAACAATTGTTTTACGTCCAAACGCGTTCGGGATTCTCCTGTCCTTCTCCTTCCTCCACAGACCCACGTCGGTCAGAAGGCAGCGAACAGGAAACATAAGGCAACACGCGTTCGAGCACGTTAGAGCGGAACGGGGGAGAGAAAGGAGAGAGAGAAAGAGAGAGAGAGAGAGAGAGAGACAGAGAGGGCGACATCTATATATATAATAGAGAGAGAGAGAGAGAAACAGGCAGAGAGAGAGAGAGAGAGAGCGAGAGAGAGAGAGAGGCAGATAAAGAAAGAAAAGGAAACGCGCCCAGGCCAGCTCCTGTGATCCTGCGCTACGCGGGCGCGGCACGGAAGGGAAGGGAGGGATCGCCCAAGCCAACGAACCACCTCGATGATCCTCCAATCCTGAACCGCCTCTCTGGGCTTCGCGGAGAGAGGGAATGGAGAGGGGGGAACCTTCTTCCTCCTCCGATCCCCGATATACGCTGGCAAGGGCGCGCAGTGACACCAACACGCGCACACAGCTAGACTCCTCCACCCCCCCGCCCCCCTCAGAAAAGCAAGCGCTTGAGGGCGAGGCTGCAGGAAAGTAGCGTTGGCTGGCTGCTGCCTCTCAACGGTTGCCGTTGCTGCGCTATCACCTATCCCAGACCTTCGCTGCAACGGCCCAGGGAAAGTCCACTTCGTCCTCCGTAGCATTCGACCACGGTGACGTTGAAGCGGCCCCGGACCTCTGCGAGCACACCTTCGTCCTCTGAAGTGGGCAGAAAGCTGAAGACCGATCGACTTGCCCTGGAAGCCTCGCTTCTATCAGGCATGTCGTAATTGATGGCCGTGGGAACCAGCTTTGCGTGTTCGACAGGGTTGGGGCAATCAAAAAAGACCCATGATCGAGTTCTTGCTGCTCCTTCTGCACGTGAACCAGGCTGACTCTGTCCTCGGTCCACACGATACTGTAATGAAGGAAAGCCTGGAATATGAAGATCGGGCACCAAAACTTCGCCAGCCCAACGGGCCAGAGGCGTGCTAAGATCTCCGGTAACTATTTAACAATATTTCTAGTTCGCGCGCGCGGGGCGGCCCCTGGGGGGCCCCGGACGAAAAGTACCCCGGCCGATCCCCGGCTGACCCCCAGGCGATCCCCAAGGGGGGCGTTATTTTGTATGGAACGAGTTCGGCCCCTGGTTCCATCGCACACACTCGCTGGCCCCAGGCGCACGCGGCGGACGCAGGCGCGAGCAGTCGCCGCGCCGCCGCTTGGCTCGCGCGCGCCGCGGCGCGCCGCAGGCGATGTGGGCAGGCCCGCGCGCCCCCGCGCGCGGCCGCTGCCCGCCGCGGCCGCGCACAGGTACCACAGGTTTGTGCGCGCCTGGGGCGCGCGCCCGGCGCTCGGGATTTGAGCGCGGGGCGCGCGCGACCGCGCGCGTTGGCCGTCGCCCCGCGCGCCGCCGCCTGCTCGTCGCTGCCGCTTGCCGCCGCTCGCCTGCTCGCTGCGTGCTGCGTTGCCCTGCGGTGCTGCTTGCCGCCGCCTGCCTGCTCGTTGCGTGCCGCTTCGCCTTGCGCCGCCGCCTGCCCCTGCTTCCGCGCGCGCGCCGGTCTTCGCCGCGCTGCCCTCCTGCCCCTCGCGCAGGTTCCCTCCCCCTTCCTCCCGCGCGCGGTGCCTCCGCCGTTGTCAGGTTCCTTCCTCCCTCTCATCCCCCCCCGCAGGTACCGATTCCCTCGTCGTTTTGCCGGGCTCGAAAAGATGCCAGGAAGACTTCCACGCGCGCGCGCGCCGGTCTTCGCCGCGCTGCCCTCCTGCCCCTCGTGCAGGTTCCCTCCCCTTCCTCCCGCGCGCGGTGCCTCCGCCGTTGTCAGGTCCCTTCCTCCCTCTCCTCTCCCCCCGCAGGCACCGATTCCCTCGTCGTTTTGCCGGACTCGAAAAGATGCCAGGACGACTTCCCGTTACTCTGCTAGTGACTACGACCTCATTAGGTCCAGTCTGCGTTTCGGCCTAATGAGGTCGGCGCAGGCGCGATTCGACGCCAGCGCCGCATCCGGGCGTGGGCCGCGTGCGAGCGACCGAACGCGGTCAAATTAAGCGCAATTCGACGTCTACGCCGCAGCCGTCCGACGTTAGCAAGCGTACGACCGAACTAGGTCCGATTAGACGCAATTCGACGTCTACGCCGCATCCGAACGAGGGTAGCGAGCGAACGACCGAACGAGGTCAAACTAAGACGCAATTCGACGTTTACGCCGCATCCGAACGAGGATAGCGAGCAACCGACCGAACTAGGTCCGATTAGACGCAATTCGACGTCTACGCCGCATCCGAACGAGGATAGCGAGCGACCGACCGAACGAGGTCAGATTAAAACGAATTTCGACGTCTACGCCGCACGTGTGGCGCGCGAGCGAACTTCCGAGCGGGGGCTGTCCCGACGCGGTTCGAGGTCTACGCCCCCTCCGTGCACGCTTAGCGTGCGTCATTTAGGTGGCCAAACGAGGCCCGCGTGTACGTGGTCGGCTTCGGTGCGCGAGCTGCAGCCGAGCGCGGAGAGAGTGCGCACGAGCGCGCCATGCGCGTTAACAGGCGGCGCCCGCTCGCACACATGGCGGATTTGCAAGCTTTTCTGTCTGGCGTCGACGCGCACGCAAAGCGCGACGAGGAATACCTCCGCGACGTCATTGCAGCACTTCACGCGAATTCTGTCACGGCGAGCGCCACGCGCTTTCTCGGTCCGTCTGTCGCGCACAGCGCGTGCCAGGTTGCACAAGACCTAGTCGGGCTCAACATTCATGAGAGTTCGTTCGGCAAGGGCGGCCTCAACGGTGGGGAGGTAGCCTTCCTCGACCGCGCCGTCAAGCGTGCCGCAGAGAACGCCGCCAGGGCCGAGGCGGGGCGCATGGCCGCCGCCCGCGGCGACGACGGGGCGGCGCGGGGGTCGAATGACCCTCTCGCTGCGCTAGTGGACGCACTCGCGCGCAAGCCGACCGCGGCCACGCGCGTCGACATCGGCGCGAAGCTGGGCGACATCCGCCTCAGCGATTTGCCGTCTGCTTGCTGGCCGTCGCCAGCGTCGCGCGACTGGCTCGACAGCCAGGCGCCCACGCGCGCGCGGTGCATCGCTCAGCGTTCGCACGCGGCGCTTCGGAGCGGCGCAGGTCAAAGCGGCCCAAGCGAAGGGGATCGCGAAACCGTTCATTTACAGCGATTTGAAGAAGTGGCTGCCACACTGGGCGGTGGAGAAGCGCGGCGGTCAGGACGGCGCGGTCGCGAACAAAGAAGGCGCGCTCTTTCGGCGCGCGCATTCTGGGCGGAGCCGCCGCCTCGCGAGGGCTGTCGCTCATGCCCTGGTCGGTCGCATTCGACCGGTGGGCCCTGGCCGCGAGCTTCGCGGGCCAGATTGAACTGGCCGCCGCGATGGCGCACATGGACGTCGCCATGCAGATCGCACTGAAGGCGAACTCCCTTCCCTGGTCTCGCGGCCGAGGCCGGCCGCCGCCCGCGCGCGTTGCGGGCAGGCGCGCGGGGTGCACAAGTCCACAGCCCTGGCGGTCATCTATGACGAGCTGGCCAGGCGGGAGTGGGCCGATCGCGCCAGTGGCTCCAGCTCCTTTAACGTCAACCGCGACGCGCTGCAGCAAGAGCAGAGCCTGTTGTACATACGCGCCGAGCGCGAGTACACGGCTCGCGGGCATCCCAACCTCTCCGATCGGCAGCAGAAGGGCAGCAGCAAGGGCGCCCCCCATGCGGAGTTCAAGGGGAAAGGCAAGGGCAAGTCCCAGCATGCCGAGAGCGACAAGGGCTGGGGCAAGTCCTGGGAGCCCAAGAGCTGGGGCAAGTCCTGGGAATCGCGGGCCCACGCGAAGGGCAAAGGCAAGCACGACGCAGCGCGGGGCACAGAGCAGCCGCGCACGCCGAAGCGCAAGCGCGAGGATTGAGGCGCGAGCACCGTCGCGCGGCCGGCAGCGCGCGCTCGCGCGCGGAAAGCGCGCCCAGGCTTGGCGGAGCGCGAGAGCGCGGGCATGCCCGCGCCGAATTTGCTAGATGGCAGGTTGCATCACAGGCGCGGCGCGCTTCCGTCGCGCGCGGGCGCCCCGAACCCTTGGGGGCCGTCGGCCGGCAGGCGCGGGCGCCAGTGATGGCCTCTGGGGCAATGTGCCCGTCGGAAGACCGGAGCGCGCCAGTACCTGACGGGCGGAACGCTGCAAGCAGTGCCGCGGCGGGCTCGTGGCTCCCGTGTTTTGAAGAATTGGCGTCCAGCGCCGAGGCGGAGAACGCGGCCGCGATGCCCCGCGCCTTCCGCGCGCCAGCGCCGCAGCGTCGCAGGGGGAAGACAAGGCAAATATCGACTTTGTCATTAATGCCGCGTCGAAGGGCACGGCGTGGTTTCAAGACGCCGCGCCCCTGCACGACGATCTCCGCGCCTGTGTCGACTGGGCAAAGTCGCGCAGTTGCCAGCAGGCGCGACAGACGCAACTCGCGCGCGCCACCCCGCGCGCGCCGCGCGGCAGATCTTCAGCGAAAGGGAGGCCGCGATTACAGCCATAGAGGCGCGCTGCCGCGAGTCGAGACGTTCGGGGGCCCAGCGGGCCTGGCTGGACGGCGTGGGCGCGGCGGCCAGAGCCGCAGTCTCCGAGATCGACGGCCCGACCCTAGGCGCCATCGCGACCGAGATCGGTTGGGCCGACGACGTTGAGCGCCTATTCCGCGAAGGGGCGCCGTTCGTGGGCGCGCTGCCAGCCTCCGGCGTCGCCGAGCGTCGCGTGGCCCGCGAAGAGCGCGAGCCCGTCAGCGATCTGATGGGCCGCGCGGAAGCGCAGAATGCGGCGATCATGGCTAATCTCCGCGACGACGCTCACGCTGCCGAATTGCATGCTGGGGCAGTGGCGGACGCCGCACTCGGGCGAATGACATCACCAGTGCCGGTCGACGATTTGGCACTGCACGATAAGATTTTGGCACCTCGCTTCTCAGTAGTGCAGGGGAACAAGCCAGACGGCTCCCCAAAGGCTTGCGCGCCGCGCGGCCTGGCGTCGGCCGCGCCCGCGCGCCGCAGTGCAGGTGCGATGCGTCGACGACTATTCTCGCGCGAGGGTCAACGGCGCTACCAGCGTAGAGGAAAAATGGCGCCACGACGCGATAGACCAGTTGGTTGCACCGGCAAGTGCCTTTCACGAGGAGGTGCGCCGCGCGCAATCCAGCCTGCAGCGGTGCGTCAATCCCGTGCGCGCGCAGATTTCGATTGAGCTCGAATTTTGAAAAGCGGACGTGGACTCCGCCTTCAGGCGCGTGCCGGTCCTGCCTAGGCACCGCGCGGTCGCATGGGTAACCTACCGCCTGCGCGGGCGTGTCATGGCCGCCCAGCACATCACACTGCCTTTTCGGGGGCCTGGCCTGCGTGCACGGATGGGAGCGCGCGGGCGCCTTCCTGGCGGCCGCGGCGCGCAAGCTGCTGTGGCTCCCGGCGTTGCGCTACGTTGACGACTTCTTCTCGGTTGAGAGGAAGGGCCTCGCGGAGCACGCCGACAAGTGCTGTGCGAGGCTGGTGCGCGCTCTCCTCGGGCCCAGCGCCATGCAGGACCGAAAAATGGCGTGGGGCCCGTCGATCGTGATCCTGGGGCTGCGCGTCCGGTCGTCGGCATCGGGCTTCCACGTCAAGCCCGACGACGATAAGGTAAAGCAATGGATTGCCGTCATCGACGGCGCCCTGAGGTCAGGCGCGCTCACGGCCGGCGAGGCGTCGAAGATGGCGGGTCGCCTGTCGCGGGCATGCTGCCACGTGTTCGAGCGCGCCGGGCGCTCGATGGTGCGACCGCTCTTCGACCAGGCATACGGTTCCCTGCCCCGCCTCGCGGGGCACGCGAGCGACGCGCTGCGCTGGTGGCGAGACGCACTGGCACGGGACATCGCCCGCGCGCGGCCCTGGCGATGCCGCGACGCGCGCCCGCCGGTGCTCGTGCTGGCGGACGCCCGCGGCAGCCCGGCGCGACTCGCCGCAATTCTACTCACAGAAGACACGTTCGAGTGGGCCGACATGGCCCCGCCAGAAGAATTTCTCAGGTCTCAGCGCGACGGTCCGCGGCGCGCGCGCGCGCGTCGGGCGTTGCGCGACTGGTGCAGCGGATTACGCGCCCGCAATGATTAGCAGATCGCGGCGCTCGAGATGCTGGCGCAGTGCGTGGCTCTGTCCACGTGGGCACGCGCGCTCGCCGGCCGCCGCGTGGTCTTCTTCTCAGACAACAGACAACAGCGTCGCTGAGTGCACTTTCAGGAAGGGCGCCGCAAAGTCGCGCGACCACAATTTTCTCGTGCACCAATTCTGGTCGGCGGTAGTGGCGCTCCAGGCAGCGCGGCAACCGCGCGCCGCCAGACATGCGCGCGCGGCCGCGCCACCGCGGCGGCGAGTCCACGCGTGGATAGAGCGCGTGGAGTCGGCAAGGAACCTGGCCGACCTTCCCAGCCGCGAGGAGCGGGATTTGCTCTCGCGTCTGGGGGGAAAGAGGGTCCGTGCACAACTCGCGGAGGCCTTCCGCTGTGGGCCACCGCCCGCGAGTGCTGCATGTTAGTAAGACTGCCCCGCGTGCGCGCACCGCGGGGCGCGCGCGCGCAAGCGGAACCGGCTGCCACGCTAGCCGGCATTGCGCAAGATGGAGCTCGCCCGCGACTTTCGCCGTAGCTTCCCAGGGCGTTTCAGCGATGCGGCGGCGGCCGAGGCCGCGGCTCTATGCGTTCGGCATGGCTGCTGTTCTCTCATGCAGCTGCAGGGGCGCGGCGGCGAAACCGCCGGCTGGTGCGATCGGGCTGGCACGAGCGAAAAGTGCCGTCGACTCGCGCGGGTGGCCGCGCTGGCCCGACCGCCCCCCGGGCGGCCCCCTGGGCGCGACGCGGTGACCGGCATATCAAGAGGCGTGAAGCGTTTTCTAGGCGAGCGGCGCGCGCGGGCGCGGGTCGGCGTCTTCGCCGCGCAGGCAGTGTCGCATCGGTTCGCCTCGCCCGCGATTTACACCAGTGCGGAATAAAAGGTTGCTCGGCTGGCGCGCCCGCGGCGTGCGCGCGCGCGCGCCCGCCGGCGCGCAGGGGATGCCTCCGATATCGCGCGTGCGGCCAGCGTACTGGCGGAGCAAGGGTTCGAGACCCACCAGGATCTCGTCGGGGCGCAGCTGAGGTGCATCGCGGACCTGCATGTCCTGCTAGCACCCCTCCTGTCGGAGCTCGATCGCCTGTGCGCCGCGGGACCCTCTTCCGCGCGTAGCGGGGATGCGCGGAGCCGTTCTCCAGAGCGCCTGACAGCGATAGCGCCTGCATTCGAAAGGGCGATGGCGCGGCCAGGACCGCCCTCGCCACCCGTGCCAGGGGGGCCGCGTCGCAGCGCGCAGTGGCTTGCGTGCCCCATGCCCTCGCAGGGGGGCCGGCGCGAATGGGCGGGGCGGGCCCGATTGGAGGTCCTGGTCAGCATTGCGCCATCCACCCGCCAATCTTTGAAGAGCGGTGTGCGGTGCTGGCTCAATTTCGCGATAGACGTACTCGGACGTGACCGGCATCTCGCGCTGCCGCCCAGCGAGGCGCGACCAATCCGCGCAACCCCTCCTGCGCGGCCCGCAGACTCCTATAATCTGCGGCGTGCGCCCAGGGCGATCTGTTGTGCTGGTCGGGCACTTTCTCTTGCGCGGGCACGTTCCGGAATTATTGCGGGCACGTGCAGACAGCGTGCGAAGTGCTACGCCTGGACACGAACGCCTTCGGCAACAGACGGCTGCTCCGGTGTCGGCCCCCGCGCCACCGCGCGCGCGAGGCCGCGCGTCGCGCGCCCAGGAAGGCCCAGGCAGCCATTGTGCGACGCGGCGGACACACGCCACGCGAACCGCGCTTCGTTCGTGACGCTATGATTGCGCAATTACTTGGCCTACACGGTCGCAGCGAAGAAGAAAAGGGGGGGCCGCCGCGCGGCATTCGCCAGTCAACCCAGCGGTCGCGCAGGTAGCATCCACCATGTTTCTAATTACGTGCATATTCCTGCTTCGCCTACCATCCGAGTGTTTTTCCATCCGGTGGCGCGGCAACACTCTGTCGTGCGGCCGCGCGGCGGGCCGCGCCGTCTGGAAACGCGCGCGCTGGGGCACCCGCGCACGCGCCGAACGCGCTAGGCGGATGTGGCCATATCGGCAGACGAGGCGCTCCTCTGGTTGCCAAGGCGGAAGAACAAGCCGTGCGCGTCGATACTCCGCCGGAGGTGTTGGTGCCGCGCGCACGCCGCGACGCGCGCCGTTCACGCGCTGCCTCCGTTGCTGCGCGGCACAGCAGTAGGCAATCAGCCGTTCGCGCAGTTCTCAGGGTCGGATGCCCGGCGTATCCTTCGGTCCCTATTGTCCAGGATGGGCGTGGACAGTGCCAACATATTCGGCACCCACAACGTACGAAGGTCGCGACCCGCGACCGCCCGCGCGGCTCGGCGCGCACATCCCTCCGCCCCTCTCGCGCGCACAAGGGGGCGCGCCGATGACATCGATCGCGCGGGTGCGCCGACCGCAGTAACGAAGGAACGTGGAGGCTGGGCGTCGAACGCCTACCTGGCTTACATCGACCGCGTCCGGGTCGAAAGTGAGAGGGTAGCGGCCGCGCGCAACGCCGCGTCCGACTGCTCGGACAGCTCTGACAGCAGCTCAGACACCTAGTGTGGCTGCGACATCCCGGCGCGCGCCCGAGCGCCGCGCTCCGCGTGCGCAACGGGTGAGCGGCGCACGGCGCTGGTCGCATCGTTGCATTGGGTCGTGCTGCGACCAGCACCGAGGCCTCGTGGCGCCCGCGCCCTCTCGGCGCGGCTCAGACTTCGGCGCGCACCCAACGCTGTGGTTGCAGACGCATCCCAGCTACGGGTGAGCGGGGTGCTCAGCGAATTTGCGTGTATGGAACGAGTTCGGCCCCTGGTTCCATCGCACGCACTCGCTGGCCCCAGGCGCACGCGGCGGACGCAGGCGCGAGCAGTCGCCGCGCCGCCGCTTGGCTCGCGCGCCGCGGCGCGCCGCAGGCGATGTGGGCAGGCCCGCGCGCCCCCGCGCGCGGCCGCTGCCCGCCGCGGCCGCGCGCAGGTACCACAGGTTTGTGTGTGCCTGGGGCGCGCGCCCCGCGCTCGGGATTTGACCCACCCGTGCCCACCCCGTTTCCCGCCCGTTGCTGGGTCGTGCTGCGACCAGCACCGAGGCCTCGCGGCGCCCGCGCCCTCTCGGCGCGGCGCAGGCTTCGGCGCGCACCCAACGCTGTGGTTGCAGACGCAACCCAGCTACGGGTGAGCGGGGTGTTCAGCGAATTTGTGTTCGCCACCCCTCACGAGGATCTTGGCCTCCGAGGGGGGGGCTACCAACGACTAACCCCCTCCCGCCCCAAGGGGTCCCAATAGCCACCCAAGAGGCCCCAGGGGAGCCCAATACGCTGCCAAGGAGCCTCAAGACGCTCCCAAAGAGCCCCCAAGAAGCCCCCAAGACGGCCCCAAATAGCGCTCCAGGGCCGGCGGAATGAGCGAAGCGATTAAATAAAGATAACGTTCACGCCGAACTGAAGGCAATGAACTCCTTGTCAAGCGAAGCCCGGCGCTGTAGGCCAAGACGAACGCCCAGACGGCAGGAAGGCCGCTTATGAATATGCAGCACAAGAACTCCGCCAAGGACAGGAAACAAGAGAGAAGCGTTGGC
Organism: Prorocentrum cordatum; assembly: GCA_963575745.1. Taxonomy (NCBI): domain Eukaryota; class Dinophyceae; order Prorocentrales; family Prorocentraceae; genus Prorocentrum; species Prorocentrum cordatum. Next base: position 556,515 of record CAUYUJ010002880.1, on the reverse strand, counting down.
CGTGGACTGCTTTACCGAGACTCAAGCGACGGGCGGCTTACAGAAGACGCAGGGCCCAGGGTGCCAACGCACTAGAGGAAGTGCGTGCCAAGGCCACCAGCTCCGCGTCGAAAGCGCTGGCAGGGGAAAGGATTACCCACCTAGCCCGCGGACGCCAGCACGATGTGTGTGAGGTCCAGGACCCTCTAGCAGCCAGAAAAAGAAGAAAGTGGGAGTGAAAAGGAAGTCGTCGCCTCGCCAGCTGCCGAGAATGGCGGTACAGAGATCGAGCTCTTGCTCTGTACGTCGCTGTCGAAGCCGCTGAGGCTGCTGAGGCTGTCATTCGGGGCCCTGGCCTGAGTGTGAAGCCAGAACGATGCAACTACGATTGGTAAGAAACTAGTGTCAAGTCGTGGCTTGCTTCTTTGCCGTCACATGTGCGAACTATGTTTGCTGGTGCCCGTTCTGATAAGGTGTGCGCAGGTTCTTTGAATCTCCTTTTCCATGAGCGCAAGCAAAGCTTGATTTAGCTCACAAGGAAAAATCACGCATGTTCGAGTCCATGTTGGGCTTGGAAGGTTCAGAAACTTGAACCTGCGGCGCCGCCGCCACCAGAACCCTTTGAAAAGGAACCTGTGTCACATTCCGCTTGCCCATGCTGGGAAAGGCAGCTTGGCCACACACCCGAAACAAACGCCCGCCCGATGTCCATCACAATGATCTGAATGTCCTGTAGCCTCTCCGACATGGTTTCGAACGCTTCATCTGTGTCGTCCACTGTCTGAATGGATTGCCCGCGAAACGTGTTCACCTCCTCCTTCGCACTGTTGGCGCCGAGTTCGGGTTTCCTGGTCACCTTATGGTTGCCCTTGGAGGCGCCGCCCTGGCAAAGACCGATGGTGTGACACAACTTGACGTCGAAGCGGGGCACGTGGTGGAGACAGGGTTGCTCCTCGAGCGCCTAAGTGTTGCCCGCCACTTCCCCCGGCCGTTCAAATCGGTCTGCCCCTCACCCAAAAATAAGCCAATGCTGGCCTGAGGGATGTGGCGAACCAAATTACACGCATGGTCTACTTGAATCAACTCTGATTTGAATTCAGCTGCAAGGGATGATGAACCCCGCGCTGCACATGCGAGCCCCTGCAAACATTACCCCGCCTTGGTAGAAAGCACGTATAACAACTCACCACGTAGGGTGTACACTAACAGGTGACGCCCAGCTCTCCTTCAGAATCGACTCCCCAAAAAATAACCAAAGACGTCAAAATCCCCTTCCCTCTCCATTCCCTTCTTTCATCGGGGTGTGTGCCAGAGCCGTTCAACAACGGCCATCGGCATTCCCCCTCCACGATTCTCCTCCTCCCTCATCCCACCCATCGCTCCTGGAGGTATGAACAATGCTCGAGGTTATGTCCATCCCCTATCCCTGAGATTGACAAGCCCAAAGGCGATTTCAACCGTGGGGAGGGGGCCCTCAGAAAATGAGGGAATCATCAAGCTCGGCATCGCAATGAGGTGGTGCCCATCATAATGATGGGGAAATGTTTCAGGCTGGTGAGCAGTGGCCCCCCATCCACCCGAAGAGCGGGGCCCCCTCCTCCCTGCTAGCGGTCACTCGCAGCGCGGATGGAGTCTATCGTCTGAACTCTGCCTGCTGCTCGCAACTCTGGGCAAGAGCTGCTCCGATCAACGCAAGAGCCATCAGGCCAGGTCCACGGGGAAGAGGCGCGTGCGCGCGAGAGAAGCAGGGGAAAGGGGCCTCCATCCTCTCCTTCCCCCTCCCTTCCCCGGCGCCGCGCCTCCGCGCGGCGGGAACGGCATGGCGGCTGGGCGGTGGGGCGAGAGCCGAGCGGCGCCCGTGCGCGGAACCGCGGAACCGCGGAGCCGTGGAGCTGTGGAGCTGCGGAACTGGCCAGGCTTCCGGGCGCCACGCCGCCCGCTCGTCCTGCTCCCCCCCCCTCGCCCTCGCCAAGGCCGGCGTGTCGAGGACGTCTTCGTCAGTGTCCTCCTCCTCCTCCTCCTCCTCCTCCTCCTCCTCCTCATCTCCTTCTCCTCCGCCGACATCAGCAGCTGGAAGAGGCTGGCTCCCCAGCACACGCATCAACGAGGCTGAAGACCCCAAGGTCCTCCGTTGAGTCCCTTCGGCGGTGAGCGTTGTGCAGGCGGCTTTCTTCCTTCGTTTTGGCGTCCGGGGGCCGTCCTCGGACCCTGGGGCCACCGAAACTGCATCCGAGAGGAAGGCCGACCACCGGAGACGCAGTCGAGACTGGAGACCTCCGGGTAAGACAATGCCAGGACGAGGATGAATTCAAGTGAGGATTAAATCGTTCGCATGCGTTCCCGCCACCCATGTCGGCACAACCCTCACACGCTTCGTTGCCCCATAGGGAAGCTCCACCGAAGGCCCCAGTGGTGGTGTTTGCATGCGTCCCCGCAACCCATTTCGGCACAACCCTCAAACGCTTCGTGGCCCCATGGGGGCTTCCACCAAAGACCCCAGTGGCGGGCAAGCGTGCCCACCACCCATTCCGGCACACCCCGCACACGTTTCGTGGCCCCATACGAAGCTCCACCGAAGGCCCCAATCGCGGTGTTCGCATGCGTCCCGGCCACCGGTTTCGACAGTCCCCTCACACGCTTCGAGGGCCTCAGTGGCGGTGTTTTCATGCGTCCCCGCTACCAATCCCGGCACACCCATCACACGTTTTGTGGCCCCATGAGGGAGCCCCACCGAAGGCCCCAGTCGCGGTGTTCGCATGCGTCCCCGCCACAAACTTCGACAGTCCCCTCACACGCATCGTGACCAAATAGAGAGCTCCACCGAAGACGATACACACAATTGCGCTACAACTGCATATGGTTGGGTCCTTCGCCAGGCGAATTCAAAATAGACCTGCCGAAGTGCAAGCAAAGAGTGCGGTCCGACAGCAAGCAGCCACGCGAGACAAAAGGACAAACAGGGGGAGCAAGGGCGGTGCCAAGCCGTGGCCGAACTCACATGCATCCGCAAGCGGACACTCGGGAGCGCACCGTTCGCCTGTCAGCAGCTGAAAACGGCCCCTGAGGGAGGAGGAGAGGCCGACGGCCAACGAAAGGAGCGGGAAGGGCGAGAGGAACCGAAGAGACGAACGAACGCCGAACGAAGGAAACGACAGCAGGAGGGACAGTTAGAGAGGTCTGCCAAAGTAGTGTGCGATCTGCGAAGCGAAGGCCGAGCGCAACTGCAACTGCAGTAGGGTAAATTAAGTAGACGCGAGAGGGGTTGAGATGTAAACGGATTAAATGAGAGACCTTGGGCAAAAGCAAACTATGGGAGGTAAGGACGGGCCGATCAGTAACCCTTGTACTGGAAGTGCGTGAAGTGCTGGAGGCAGCTGATGTGGAGGCTGTGGGGCCGTAGACAAGTACCCGTCGCTTCCTCCATGCTGTGACGCGACACTGGGTGTAGTGGAAAACAAGGAGGTTGAGGACGCGGTGTCGTAGAAACCCAAGTACCAAAGTATCCACAAAATCGTTTGCCAAGAGTGGTGGTCTATCCTCTTAGGTGCTGTCGTGCAGTGGGTGGTCTGTGTGGGGGTCTGCGTTCTACCCCCCAGTAGTCTCCACCATCGGCCTGTCTGGTGGGGAACATTGGCTGAGGTGTTGGTGGGGCTTTGTGTTCTGGCGTAAAGAACTTGTACTTGGGCATAGTCGGTGCTACCACTGCCGTGTCAAATACTGTCGTTGTCGTTTTTCTTCCAGGTGCTGTTGGTACTGCTACTGATGGTTCCGAATGGTGTGCAGGTGCTGCAGGAATCGCTTGCCGCTGCCGTCTTCTACATGTGCCGTTATATGGGTTCGCCGTGATGGGTGGTGTGGCTTCTGTCTGGTGGGTGGTGCCTTCTGGCCAGTGGTCGCCGTCTGCAGGGCTTGGCGCGGATGATGAGAGCCTGTAGTCCCTGACGTCTCCTGTACTGTGGGGCATGTCAATTTGACTGCGCATGTGCTCTGAGAGCCGTATTGTGTCGTATATAAGGAGTGCCCAGTCATATGTCATGTCTCCGTCGTAGTCGTGGCATGAATGCCACCTCTGCTATACTGTGATGATGGTTTGCCCGGTTGTGTCGAACATTCTTTGTTGTAAGTGCGCTGAGTAAGGCTGTGAAGTTTGTGCAGGTAAGGTTGGCTGCTAATATGAGGTAGTGCACTGCAAAGCCTTGCAGGCTTCGTCCTAGCAGTACGCGTGGTTGATCGTCTGGCCTTGTCTGGCTTGAGCGGTGGATGCGCAATACGTGTTGTTGATTTTTGCTGATGAAGGATTCCCGATTGTATGTGTCAACATACCTGGGCCATCCAGCCAATGGCAGGTTGTCGTTTGGGAAGCAATGTATAAAGTTGTTGTTGGTAGCATTGTAATATACTGCGAAGTGCCAGTTGTCCTCGTCGCTGTCCTCATCACTGCAGTCGTCCTTGGGACAGTATGCTTTCCAGCCTGGTGGACAGTGCATATCACGTCCTTCTGTTGGTGGTAGTGATGTCAGTGTAAAGGGCGTTGGAGCGTACATGCAATCGTCGCCGCTGCTCCTTTGGTAGCTGTCTTCGTCGTCCGAGTGCCGTCCAGTAGTGGTTGGTAGTACTGCTGTAATGTCTTCGTCTCCCCAGGGATTGGTTGCCACAGGCTGCAATGGTTTTGTCTGTTGGAGCCGTGGCAGGGGTTGGCATCTACGTATTGGGTGGAGGCGCAGGTTCGTGTGCTGTTGGTGCTGGTGGCCCACCTCCACCTCCTCCTCCTCCTCCTCCTCCTCCCCTCTCCTCCTCCTCCTCCTCCTCCTCCTCCTCCCCCCCTCTCCCTCCTCCTCCTCCTCCTCCTCCTCCTCCTCTCCTCCTCCTCCTCCTCCTCCCCTCCCTCCCTCCCTCCCTCCCTCCCTCCCTCCCTCCCTCCTCCTCCTCATCCACATTCGCTTCCTCCTTCCTCATATCGCATGATTGTTGATTATGTAGCCGTTCCCCTCGCCCTCGATCGCCCTTGGATGCGTACGCTCCCCGCCCGCGACGAGGTCGTCGGTTTTCGTCGCCGTCGTCGTCGTTGTCGTCGTCGTCTGTTCGTCGTCGGCGGTGTGGTCATGGTCGCGGTCGTCGTCGCCTTCCATGGTGGGAAAGGGTCCTGAGGAGGGGGGTGCTGTACCCCAGGGCGCCACTCGATACTTCAGGAAGGGTGTACATCGTCAGAGAGCCGTAAGGACACCACATGGTGGGACCCCCTTCCTGAGGACCCCTTCTCCCCTAATGGCAAGCCGTCGCCGCCGCTGTCGCCGCCGCCGTTCTCGTCGTTGCGATCGTCTGATGTGTCGTGGCCGTGGCCGTGTTACGTCGTCGGGGTGGTCGCCGTCACGATGATCGCCATCGTGGTCGTGGTCGTCGCCGTGGTCGCCCCCGTCGTGGTCGTGGTCGAGGTCGCCGCCGCCGACGCCGTCCGACGTCGCCCGCTTCTGGCCGAGTGCGTCTACCAGCTATGCTCGGTTGCCCTGGCGCGGCTGCCCTGGCGGAAAATGTGGGAGAGCGATTGGAGGCGGCCATGGGGGTCTGATCGGGGAGACGTGAGGCTCGGGTTCGGGGGACTCTGGTTGGCCTGACAGGGGCCATCATGAAAACGACGAGAACTGGACTGTCAAAATCCAGGACGCGGCCGTCAAAAAGCGTCGGCAAACCCGAGGTCATGCGTTCTCGAGTCCTACGCTTCCCCGAAGTGAACTGGATGAGGCCCCAAAAGATCGATCAACACGCGGGAACGACGGCACACCCGCTCAAAATCGGTCCCCAGACCAGACCCCTCCCGGGGTCCATCTGGTGCAGCGTTTCCACCTCATATCTGTGTGTGACTGCCCCGGGGCCCGAAACCAGCCCCTGGAGGCCGAAGTGAGCAACAAAGCTTAACTTATCGAGCCCAGCACCTCGAACCTGCCCGCCGCCTGCTGGCTGTAACCTCCGGCGGCAACTCATGGGGGCCTTTCCTAACCTCTTGTTGGCCAACGGCAACCGACGCTAATCGATGGTGCTCGGCGCTAAAACGGTGATACTCGACGCCAACCGATGACAATCGACGCTAAATCGGCGCTGCCTCATTGATGACCAGACGCTGCTCGACGCTAATCGACGCTAAAGACGGAATTTGGGCGGCATACTTTGCGCCCGAGAGAACCGGTGCTGCGCCACCTCAGACCCCAGGCTGGCTCCAAGAGGGCGCGGCGCGAAAGCTGCGGCAGCCGCAGGGACGCCGGACGGGCGCCGCTCAGGGCCGCCGCCTCGCGGGGGGCACGGGCGCCGCGCCCTTGGCGCCGCGCCTCGCGCCTGGCGCCCACGGGGCGTCGCCGCCGCCGACGTGGTCGTCGCCTGCGCCGCGGGGGCCCTGTGCGCAGCGACGTCGACCGCCGTCGACTCCGTTGTTTTGGGAAGCGTTTCGGGACTCTCCTGTGCCGCCTGGCGTCGTAAAACAATCCCGACGGATGGGCTTTAGTAGTTGTGGGCCCCGTGGGTCCTCTCCTGGCCCTGGGACCAGCAGAATGGGACTCGGGATGAAGAGCTGGGCCCACAGAAGTGGTCGGGACAAATGACAGAGCGACGGATGTACACGCTTCGCTGGCGGCACAAGTCCCCCCTCTCTGGGAACCATCCGCCCCCCGCCCCTCTGGAACCGCCCCACTCCCCCTCCCAAGACACTCCGAACCCCTTTCCTCTTGCCACCGGCAGTAGTCGTCGTCGTCGCCGCCGTCGTCGCTGCCGCCGCCGCCGCCGCCGTCGTCGCCGTCGCCCGTCGCCGCGCTGTTGCCGTCGCTGTCGCCGTCGTCTCTGAGTTGGTCGGTCGGGCGGCACACGTCGTCGCTCGCCGTCGCAATCGCAGTCGCCGTCGTCATCGTCGTCGTCGTCGGCGAGTCGGTCAGTCGATCGGCAAGGATACGACGCCGTCGTGGGCGGGTCTGTCGGACGGGCGGGCGGGACACATCGTCGTCGTCGTCGTTCTCGTCGTCCTCGCTTGCCAGCGCAAGGATATTTAGTGGGCTGTCGTCCTCGTCGTCGTCGTCGTCGTCGTTGTTGTCATCCTCGCTGCCGTCGTCGTCGTCGTTATTTGCCAGCCGGTGCGGTGGTGGAGAGCGTTGGAGAGGGGGTAGGTCCACCCCCCTTTCCCCGACCTCACTTTCGATGGTGGGGGGAGGGAGGGCTTCGGCGCCCCCCGGAAACTGTTGAGGGTGGGCTCAAGCCTTCCTAAATCCTACCACCTGACTTCCCGTCAGCGTACCCAAGCGGCGATATCTCAAACATCTGGGGGCTCATGTTGTGAGAAAGTCTAACCGTCGAGGGCGGGGCTTTCTGCACAGCCCGCCGCGGGAGGCGTTGTCCCAAACCTCGAAGACCAACGCTCGAAAGCAGGCGACGACCACCACGACGACGACACTCGAACGTCTACGCTCAAAGCTCGACGCTCGAACCTCGCCACTAGAACCTCGATGGTCGAGCATCGACTCTCGGCCAAAAACGTCCAAAAGCCTCGCCTCTCGAATCTCGATGCCCGAACGACGACCACGACGACAATGCTGCCGCCGTTGACGCCGCCGCCCTCCGCCCTAGGCGTCGCCGTCTTGACCGTCACCGTCGATGCGGGAGAGCAGGACGAGGGAAGGAGGGAGGGAGCGAGGGAGGGAGGAGCAGAAGGAGAGGAGGAGGAGGAGGACGAGGATGAGGAGGAGGAGGAGGAGGAGGAGGAGGAGGAGGAAGGGCGGAGGAGGAGGAGGAGGAGGAGGAGGAGGAGGAGAAGAAAGAGGACGAGGAGGAGGGCGGTTCGTGTGCTGCCGTCCCGCGTCTCTCTTTCGCCGTTGCAACTTTACTGGCCGGCGCCCGCGGCGCGGCCTACGCGATCGATGCCCTTATAATCCGCCGAACTTGCATGAATGTGGTTGGGATGTGCCGCCTACTCAAGCTACAGTATCTCACCCACAGTCGACACGTACAGAACTTCCAACCAAGAAGACGCCGACCCATGCTTGAAACGTTTTTTTCTCCCGCGCAACGAATGACCGGAAAATGTTGTAAGATAATTTGGTAAATTATTGTTTCCCCAAGAGAAGCATCCCGTTCCAGAGCGTGAGCGGCAGCCAGAAAATGAACTCAGGCCGCGCACGTTGTGCATCTTCCTACAACTCGACGCGAAGGCGAGGGAGCACCATATTGAGCGGCCCGGCCAACCAGGATGCCCTGGCCAACTGAATGAGCAACTGTCGTGGACGATACGCCGCACGAGCCGCAACAAATGGGGGAGAAGTGAGATGGAGGCGGAAAAGGCAAAAGGAAGAGGAGGAGGGAAGGGGAAACAAATCAAATGAGCCTGCTGCTGACAGCCTCGATGCCGAAACAGAGGGAGCAAGGTCGCTTGAAACCTGCGTACCATTCAACAGGCGATGTCACATCTACTGAGTATTGTGATATGCTGCACGCGCCCGTCGTCACCCACAATGGGGCCACAGGCCGATGGGTAGCAGCGTTCCGTGGGGCGGAGTGCCTGGCGGGCGAACCCGGTGGGACACTGGAGCCACAGGCCGCGCCGCTGTCAGCCGACAGCAGGGCGGCGCCTAGAGCCGGTTGGCCTCAAACCAACTCAAAGCATTCACACTACGAAGAACTGAAAAACAACTCATGCTTACCAGCTACCGCATGCACCTTCTTGGACGGATAATCGAACATGACGAGAAACAGCATCAAAGGGACTACACCCTCGCGGACTGCCCCAAGGCTGGGATGCCCAACAATACGCCTACACCACATGAAGGGGAAAGCGAGGAGGGGAAAGGCAGAGGAGGCGAGGGGAGGGAGGAAGGAGGAGAGGCAACTCCTGCAGTGCCACTGTGGCCACACGTGCTCGTCAAGCGGCTTGGACCCTCCTCTGGCCTCTGGCAGGATGCCGCTGGGCGCCAGTGGCTTGTGATTGGAGCCAGACGGCTGCCAGCCACCGCTACGGAGCCTTTGAGGCGTCTGGCGGCGGGGCGGCGCCCGCGGAACCGCGGGGCCGCTCCTCCGCCTGGCCAAGACGCCAAACCACTCTCAATCCAGGGGGGGAGAAGGAGGACAGGGACGGGGACAAGGAGGGCCAGAACGAGGACGGGGGGGGAAGCGAACGCTCGCCTTCGTTGAGCGACCAGGGGCTGGGATCCCCGCCTGGCCGCATCCCGCAGGCATCCAGGACGCTGCACCTACCAAGATCGATGATACTGATCCTATACCTGCTATGCCTCACGCGCCGCATGGCACAGCACAGCAGAGGCCATCCTGACCAGAACCCTACTTGTCCCGGCGGCGTGGCGATACAGCTGCTGGGACTGGGGCGGAAATTGGGGGGGTTGCTCCCTGCATCCCAGCCTGGCGACCGTCGCAGCTGGACAGCCCGCTCCCCGGAGAGCTCCCCGGAAGCAAAGTCTTCGTCCAAATAGGCTTGCCCAGACCATTATTTACACGGGTGGGCCTACAGCGCCTTCAGCAATGTACAAACCTATCTGCTGTTTTTGGGCGTGCTGGCCCATCCGCTACCGAGGCGTGCGTGCGAAGAGCGTCCGAGATCGATGTTCGTCAACACCGCCAGTGGCTAAATGAGGTCCTCCTGGCTGCCACTGAACATGAACGCTTTTTAACGACGGGCGGACAAATCGCGCCCCCCTCCGACAAATTCCACAGAAAGCAGCGGAGGACTCTGTGCCGCTATTCGCCGCGCCCGCGGGCCCCGCTGCCTTGCAGGACTGGACGGGGGGGGACTGCGAGCGGCCACTGCTGCTCCATCCCACCGGACGGGCAGCATCACAGGAGGAGGACGGGGGGGGGGAGGGGGAGGGGGAGACGACGAGGGGGGAGGGGAGGCGAGCGATCGCAATCTCGCGGCGACTGGCGGCGGGGCGGCGCCCGCGGAGCCACGGGGCGGCTCCTCCGCCCGGCCGGGACGCGGAACCACTCACAAGCCAGGGGGAGGAGGAGAAGGAGGAGGAGACCCTCGACGATCCACAAGTGATCGTTAAACCTGGCCTGGCCCCCCCTCCCTCCTCTGGTCCAGGAGGCCCCTCTCCCGTGCCCCTGGCGGCCCTCGCCTTCGATCTGTCCCCGTGTTGTCCCGTTGGCCTTCGGCCCTTGGGTTCTCGGGGCCCCCGCTTTCCTTCTCTCCGAGGCCCCTTGAGGCTCCTCTCTCTGCTGGTGGCGGGTGGCCCTGGGTTCCAGAGGCTGTTTGAGGCCCCTTCCCGAGGCTCTCCGAGGAAGGGGGCCGTGCGTCGCGCCGTGCGCGGCGGCGCGGCGCGGGCTGCGGCGGACAGACCGCCTTGCCTGCAGTGTTCGAGGAGGAGGAGGGGGACGAGGAGACGACGCGGGGGGAGGGGAGGCGAGCGATCGCCATCTCGGGGCGTCTGGCGGCGGGGCGGCACCCGCCGAACCGCGGGGCCGCTCCTCCGCCTGGCCAGGACGCGAAATCACTCTCGAGCCAAGGGGGGGGAGGAACCGCCATCTGCTAGGTACCGCCTACGAGGCAAGCGACGGCCTGCGGCCCTTTTTTTCCCTGTGTCGACAGATCCTACAGCTGGGCGTGAGGTTGGCGCTTAATTTAACATACAAGTACTTAGGCTCTTACATCGACTCTCAGCTCTGCTTTGGCCCCGAGGTCTCCCACAAGTGCCATCAAATGCAACAACGCAACAACCCCTGGGTGTTCTGAGGCGCGCTGTATTGGCTAGCCGTAAACTGCCTCAATTGCACAAACTCACGTATATTCACAAGCGGTGCACGCCTCACTTGCTATACAATACGTCTGTATGGTCTCGGCTTTTGGCCAAGCAGACCTCATTGCTCGAACATCGTTGTTTTACAGCCGTCCGAGAGGCCTCGGGCCTCACGTTTGACGGTCCTCCGCGTAGCAATGCTGCAGGACACAGGCTCTTGAACGCAGTCGGTCAGGCTCCGCTCGAGAACAATCTCTGCCTGAGGCGGCCCTGGTTAATACCTCGGCTCGTGAAGGCTGCTCCCATGGCAAACTTGTCGCTCCTAGGTGAGGCGACGCAGGTAGATCTGTCGTGGACAAGTCTCAATTATCATGACCTTCTCTGGTTCGGAAACCATGCGCGTTTGCCCCGAGAGTTGATACCCTGTGGGCCCCACAACTGGTGGGTGCACTTGGCTCTTGACCCGAGTCCGAGGTTCACATTTCTGGAAGCGTTTGTGCAGAGAGATGCGCAGGTTCGAGTGTCAAGACTTGCTTCGAGATAATGCTCTCAGCACAGGCACGGCATGTCCCCCCATCATCGTGCCTCCTCCCCCGTGCATGTATTCCCGTGCCATTGGTGCGATGCCGTGTTGTACACGCGCGCGCCTTGGGCTTCGCACAAAACGAAGGTCCATCCAGAACTTGATCCAGCTGGCCGGCTGGCATCGGGGTCCTGTTGTCAAGCGTGGTGTTGAGATTGCAAGTCCAGGCTGAGACTATTGAAGCACCTCAGGCACAGTAAGCAATCTTGTCAAGCCAACTTGCTTGCGGTGGTGCCCGTCATGTCACCTGAACAAACAGCTTGCGAACGTGAGCCAGATGCAAAGCTGTCCAGAGGCCTGCGCAGGCAAGGATACTGCAAGGAGAAAACCACTGCCCCACCGTCACGTTTTGGTGGACCTGGCCTGTCTGGCGCGGCCGTTTCCTTGGGGCTTCCTGGCGGTTGGTGCCGTGCCGTGTGCCGTGCCATTCCTGTGGAGGCGAACGTGGCCCCTCTTGCTCCCCCCCCGCCCGCTGCCCATTCCCACTGCAGCGGTTATGTACATCTTGCGTGTTTCGAGCAGCGCGCGAACACTGCATGACGTGCAATGGTGGTGCGAGAAAATGTTTGCTGCTCGTGGGCTTGCTGTGTGTGTTGACTGTAGCTCCTGAAAATATCGCAACGGAGTCGGAGCGTAATCAGTTAACTCAGTTGACCCTGTCGAGGATAATGCTCGGAGTGCTGGCGACTCCCAAGGTGGAGATGTGGTGCACGAGGCGAGGTAACTGTGCCAAGCCGTTCCGTGCCTTTGCCCACCCGTGGGGAGCAGACCTTGCGCCCAAAGACTGGGCAAGCGTGCAGGAGGACAATTATGTGTTACGCTTCAGGCATCCCAAGGTTCGATTACGATCTCAAGGCTGGTTTTGATTGTCATGACGGTTTCAGTTATCCTTCCGTCTGTTGGCCGTCATCCTTGAGCCGAGTCGTTGCTAAGTGTTGATGTGAGCGTGTTGCTGGATCGACCCCTACGTGCTCGATCGGCCAGTTCACACCCCCACATGTGTGCGGCACTTCCCAATAAGAGCCCATGGACCCCTACGGGGGGTCGGTCGGGAGCGCCGCCGTCGGCGGCAAGGAGGCCCGCCAGCGCCTGCTACCCTTGTCTCTGTCTTCTCCTCTTGCACGCTGCACTGTTGTGGACATCGCGGACACATCGACTTCTAGGGGAGTGCGCAGGAGGAGGAGGAGGAGGAGGAGGAGGAGGAGGAGGATGAAAAGGAGGATGAGAAGGAGGATGAGCAGCAGCAGCAGCAGGGCCAAAGCCTGGCGGACGCCAGCGGAGGAGACACAAAAACGGCGCGTGGTGGCGGCGCCGCTGCCGCCCTTCGCGCCGCCTCCCCGCCGCGCCCTCGTCGGCGGCCATCGATGGCCCGGGTCGGCGGCCGCAACGGCACCGGCCGAGGGCCCGCCGATACCGCGACGATTCCCGCCGAGGGCCCGCCAATGGCCGCCGATGGCCGTCGTCTTCAGCCACCAGAGCACCCGCGCCCGCGCCGGCGCTGCCAGCGCCGCCCGCCTCGCGGCGGCGCGCCCGGCGGGCTCGGGGCGGCGCGAGGCCAACGACAACGAGGACGAGGACGAGGACGAGGAGCGACGGCGAGGAGCGACGGCGAGGACGGCGACGGCGAATACCACGACGGCATCGACGACGGCGAGGAGCGACGGCGACGACGATGCCGACGACCGCGACGGCGACGAGGACGGCGAGGAGCGACGACGACGGCTGAGGGGATTGCAAGTGCTCCTCCACCTCCTCCTCCTTCTCCTCCTGCTCCTCCTCCTCCTTCTCCTCATCCTCCTAATCCTTCTCCTGCCCCTCCTCTCTCTCTCACCTCCTCATCCTGTCGCCTCTGTCCTCTTCCTTGGGGCGCTGGAGGTGCGGATCGCCGTGGCCTCTGCGCAGTGTGCGTTCCTGGCGGGGCACATGGCGGCAGGTGTTCCCCGGTGGCCGCAGCGACACTCATCTTCGACATGAAGATCGATGCCTCCCTGCGTTTCGGGCGTTGGCCCCTGGCCGAAGCCGATGGCGCCTTTGAGCGCCTGGACGCTGCACGCTGCGTATGAAGGCTGGGCCCGGGCGCTCCGAGGAACCATCCTTGCCCCATTCTGGGCATCGCCTCCCGCAAAGCTGGCTTGTAGCTCCTTCCCGTTGGGGGCCTCTATCGGCGATGGACAAACCTCCCTTTAGTAAACCTCCCCTTAGTGAAAACGGCCTGGGACCGAAACCGACGGACCTGGACCCGCAAAAATGACGGCCGCGCCGCCCTCTCGCGAACCGAAAACGGCCAATTCCTCAATCGACGTGTCAGGGTAGGAGGTCTGTCCAACCCCGACTCTACACAGCGTAATATGTGCGCGGCCGTATGTTTCCAGGGCGCACCTGGGCGACCGCCTCGCTCGCGCACAGGTCACATCCAAAGCACCCTTCAGGCCAAGTGCAACGCAGCCCTGCGACGACGGCTGCGCACGCGGGTCCGGGTGCCAAATCCGCTCTCGCTTGGGCCCGTGCTCCGGGACGAACTCTCCACAGCGTCTTCCCTCCGCCTGCCCAGCGCGGCCCTCTGCGGCCAGCGTTCCCCTCGGTCGGCTCTGGTGCCAGGTCCGTGTCCTGAGCCTCTTATCTGGTGTCCGTTCGAGGGCCTGGCGGCACGTCTGCGTCTGCTGTCAGTGGCAGGCTCTCAGGCCTGCCCTGCACATCCTGGGGACCTGCGGCAGCACAGGCGGGGCGAGAGCGGCGTTCTGGGCAGCACCTGGCTCTTCGTCCCCGCTGTCCAGTGAAGCGGCGGTCCGCGAGATCCCATCGGTCCGACCAGGGGAGGCCTCTGTTCGCGGAGGCAGCCACCCTCGCCAGAGACATCGACCTTGCGGTGTCGAGATTGTGGGCCCCTGCGGCGCACTAACAGATCGTACAACTTTCTCTGCTCGGCGCGTCCTCCTTGCCTGCGCCCCTTCTCCTCTCCCCCTCTGTAGCTGGAGGGTCGGGTATGGCCAGGCTGGGGTCGCCGTGATAGAAGTGGAGAGGCCCCCCCTTGGGCATGGCTGTCCCTCCCTTCCTTCCGACGCTGCGCCACGAACCCGCACCGTGCACTGACAGGGCCTCGGTCGGACAGGCATGCAAGAACTCCAATCGCAGAGGCCCTCCTGCTCCTCCTCCGATGGGCCCATTCCCATTCCTGCGGCCAGTCCTTTGACCAGCTCACCGCAGCCTGAAGTCGGGACGGGGCTGGGGAGGGCGGGGCCAAAGGTCCAGCTCCACCCCCTCCCCCCATCAGAGTGCGGAGGCGGTCTCAAGCCCGGTCGCCGTGGGGTCGCGCACGACGCCCCCCCGGGCTTCTGCCGCCCCCCACGAACAGGCGACCGCGCACGAGACCACCGACCACATCCATTCGAGGACCAGTGCAGTCTGGACATCCTCCTCCTCCTCCTCCTCCTCTTCCTGTCTCCTGTCTCCTCTGTCCTCCTCCTGCTCCTCCTCCTCATCCTCCTCGGCCCCCCTCACGCTCCGTCCGCATCCCTTCACATCTCTCCGGCCGAGATTTTCAAATTCCGCGCGTGTCCTGTAATGCCATGTAATTCAAACAAAAAGCCCCGCGCGAGGTTGTGGAGTTTTGCACCACCTCTGCGCGGGACTAGTTGGGTATGTCTTGAATTTGCGTTGAATTCATTGTGGGTGTGTATAGGGAATATGTTGTACCTAGGTTGGGTAGACTGTGGGCATATGTTTGGGGTCTGTGTTGGGTGTGGGCTGGGTCTGATCGCGAGCAAGCTGATGGCGATGACGGTGGCGCGTAGCAGTACACATCGAGGATAACGCGCGCATGCCGACGCCACGGAAAAGCAACAATCAACGACACATCGGCGCAGAGGCCGCGCGGAAGTGCAGATTCCCGCGCGAAGCACCCCTACACTAACACCAAGGGCCCAAGCACAAGTTCAGAGTGAGATACTCGCCCGAGCGTGAGACATTGACAAACCTTGGGTGGGTAGTCGCGTTTTTCCCCCGGCCCCTTCAGGGGAGCCTATCAGGAGCCATCTTGGACTCCAGCCCGCTGACAGACATGGATTCGACGTCGCATCCTTCTCTGACGCCGCATCTGTCAGAGATCGAGAACATTACGCATTATCGCCCTGCGTGGTACCAAAATATGACATAACCTGGGCTTTGGAAAAAAACGGCACGAGCGCGCCCTGATGGCGCGACGGAAAGGGCGCTGCGACGCCCCGCTCGCAATTCCATGCAACCCAACGTCAGGCAACTACGAGGCCAAGGAAACACTGGCTGCGTCGTGATGGGCTGTAAGCATAACAAGATGGAGCGGGGGGCGAGGGCGGGGAGAAGGTGGAGAACGGAGGAGGTGGAGGAGGAGGAGGAGGAGGAGGAGGAGAAGGTGGATGAAATGGGTGAGCGGGAGGGTAATCTTCCCCTCACGGTCAGAAGGCTGGACCCTCAGACAATTCTAACGCCAATGTGAGGTTCTAGTGCCAGTAATCAGGACGGTACGTTGAAAAACTAGATTGCAAACTCGACGATGCAAGCAAATCGACTGCAGGCAACGTCATTCTAGATCGAGCTGGCCACGATTTTGGAGCCAGAGCAAACGCTGTACCTCGTAGCAATATTTCCGGCAGGGGCCCCAGCAATCATCGTGGAACTCCCGATATGAGCTTCCTCCTCCTCCTCCAATTCCTCCTCCTCCTTTACTTCGAAGATGTGGTCAATACAACCTTGGACTTGCTGGCCGCAATCGGGTGGATGCAGAGCCACCGCCAGATCCACGATGCCGCCGCAGCAGGGTTTGACGTCCCACCCTCAGCTGTCCAGAAGACCAAGACGTGCCAGAATTGCTACCATCGCTCCGCTAGAAGTTAGGCCCTAACTACGTTAGCAAGGAGAGCGGGTCCGAGTTGGAAGCCAGTAGCATGGAGGTCCTCAAGCCTCAATCAGATTCGCGGAGCATGCTTCGTCTTCGCCGCTCTCATCAGACTTGAAACTCCCACCCCTGCGCGGGCCACGTGCTTTCCCGTCGCCACGTCTTCGGAAACGGGAAGACGCGCGAGGGCCTTCCGTTCGCCAGGTGGGAGCACGTTCCAATCCCAATCTCAGGTGGTGCAGAAACTGATCCTTACGTCATGGGTGGGACGGTGGGAATGAGGCGGGGCCCTCCTGGCTCGCTCGCCCTGGCCAGCGTGCCTCTTCCTCCCTGCCCTAAGACGAACCCAGGGCAAGCACAACATCGGGTAATAATCAATAGGGAGACTCTGAGATCCGGCGGCTCTGGAGGATGTCTCGGGCGCCGCGGCCTGCTCGGAACGCCGCGGAACGATCTGAGAGCGTTTCGGAACGCTCTGGAACGAATTTGTCTCGGCTGCGAGCGCGGGGGGAACCGAGAATGGGCGGCCTTCTCAGAAGGCTCGGAAATCCCCTAAGCATTCTGAAAAGTCTTGTCAACATTCCCTGGAGGCGCAGAAAATCTTTCAGAAGGCGCGAGTGCTTCTGAGAACTCCCGCCACCTCCTTAGAAGGCCTTCTCCTTCTCACTTCCCCCCCCTCGCTCGCCGCCGATTGTCCTCGTCCTGGCCCCGTCCGATGTCCTCCTCCTTGTCCCCCCCCCTCCGAGGAGGAGCAGCAGCAGCACCCGAAGAGGCCCCGCTGCCTGCGGCGCAGGGCGCCACCCCCGCAGACGGGGAGGGGGCGGGCGGACAGGTGCCTCGCTGCCGGCGCGCCGCTGCAGCCGCTTGCCCGACGAGGGCTGGCACTCCTGCAGGAGGGCCTCCCCGCGGGGCGGGCGGCGACGTGCCGTCGCCGCCGTCGCCGCCGCGCCGCCGCCGCGGCACCCTGGACGACGCCGTCGTCGGCGTCGTCGTCTTTGTCATCGTCGTTGTGGCAGCCGCCGCCGCCGCCGCCGGCTTCGTCGTCGTCGCCTCTGCCGCAGGGGTCTGGAGGGGGCGGCGCGGAGGAGGGGCGCAAAGGGGAGGGGAGCGAATGTGGCAGATGAAGGACGGCGGGGGGGGGGGTAGGGAGGGAAGGGAGAGAGGGATGGAGCGAGAGGGCGAGGGAAAGAGCTTGCGATCAAATTTGCACCCGACACACCGCAGGAACCATTTTCAAGGTCCACTATTAAAAAAAAAACTGGAAATACTATAAATCCTACCAACACACTTCTCGGAAGACGATGCGGCGGATGTCTGCGGAAAGGAGGCCCACGTCATGAAGGAAAGAGAAAAGGGAGGAGGGGAGCAGGGCGGGGAGATGCGAAGATCACCGGTACGACCTCCATGTGAGACGCTGTGTGATCAATGCGGCCCCTTTGGCCATGGCAGCACCTTCGGCACGGCATGATGTAGTGCGGGGGGAAGAAGGCGACAGCGAAAAGGGACAAGGAGAGAGGGGAAGGCAAGATAGGTGCTCACGCGCCACATCTGACATCCTACCCTCCCCACCCCTTTTCATTGTGCTGATGTGTTTTCTATCCGCTGACGCGTGCGTGTCGTAGCGGGCCTGGAACTCCCAAAAGGACACCAATCGTGTTATACGCAGTTGGAGCGGGGAACTGCGCATATTGGAGGAGCATGGCGGAAGAGCAGGATGGAAAGAGGAGGGGGGAGGAGGAGGAGGAGGAGGAGGAGGAGGAGGAGGAAAAGGAGGAGGAGGAGAAGGAGGAGGAGGAGGAAAAGGAGGAAGGAGGCGGACGAGCGAGCAGCAGCAACAGCAGGAGCAGCAGCAGCAGCAGCAGCAGCAGCAGCAGCAGCAACAGCAGGAGTGGAGAAGCAGGAGCTGCAGGGGAAGGCGGAGCAGGGTCAAGGAGGGGGGCCACAACGATGAGGAATGATTCGGGTCCAGAAATGTGGCCACCACTGGGGGGATGGCGCTATTTTGAACAACGGGAGCAAAGCGCCGATCCCAAAATGAAGGGCGCCCAGTGGATTACCTCGTTTAACGCGCCCGTGTCCTGCAGCGTCTTCTGGACCGCGGGCGGCGCGTCGCATGCCGGCTACGACGCGGTCGTTACCTTGCTTCGCCTTGCTGTGCAGCGAGCTACTGCCGCCGCCACGCAGCAACAACAACTCCCGCCTGATAAGGGCCGGCTCCCGGCGCTCCTTGTCCCCAGCTGCCGCCACGATGGCCCGAACCGCCTCCTAGGCGGCCTTGGCCACTCCATCCTGCGTCATGTAGACGGCGGGCCAAGATCGCCGCCGACTACCACGCACTGCTGTTCCGTATTCTGGTGTCTCTCTCGCTCTCTCCCTCTCTCTCTTTCTCTCTTGGGTGTATACGAATAGAGAGTGAGGGAGAGAGAGAGAGAGAGAGAAACAACAAAAAACAATTATAGACAAGGGGAAGAAACGGAGGGAAAATATGAGTGAGGAAGGAGAGAGTGAGACAGAGGGAGAGAGTGAGAGGGGGGGAACGTACAACATAGTTAGCCCCCATAGATGAAGATAAGAAAAAAGAACGGGACGGAACGGAACACTGAGTACGAACCACGCGCGCGGGCGCCCAGCTGCGTGCCCGAAGGGCTCAGTGGAAATTGGTCGGCCCATCGTGCCGGTGGGCGTCCGCGGGATCTGTGTCCTTCTGGAATCCAAAGTTGGACTCTCCCGGCCCAGCGCTCGAGACTCATATTGCCCAATCGCTCGCTCCAGCGTTGTAGACGAGAGCGCCGCTCGTCGATCCATCCAAGAATATTGAACTGCTCCGTCACACGTCGTGATTCGTCCGTAACACGTTGTACCCATTCCACCCACGATTCAATGTCGCCCCCCGGTTGAACAATACGTCGTCGTCCAAGGGTCGCTCTGACCATTTTGAACTGCGTGCTTTTCAATATTGAATCCTTCCCAACTGTCATCACCCAGCTGCCACAACCATACAATGCAGCTGGAGTCACCACAGAATGGGTCAGCTTCATTCTGAGATTGGTCGGGATGGATATGTCAATCAACTCCTGCTTGAAAGCACCAAACATCGCCCATGCTTTCTTCAATCGGCACGAGAGTTCGGCGTCGTGTTTTTTTCGTTAGTCTTAAAGCCCTTCCCAAAAACAGAATGCTGGCGTGTGGGTCCATGACTTCGGTTTGCATGCTGCCCACCATAGCCGTTCTCACCTTGCTACCATAACCAACGTTACTGTGTTGAATATTTTTCTCGGGGTGCAGTTCCAGACCAACCTGTGCACTCTCTCTCTCTCTCTCTTTGAAAATCTTCAATCATGCGCATAATGTGTGGTAGCGATCTGCCTACTAAAAGGATGTCGTCCGCTGACCGCAAATTGGTGAGCACGGTGTAATCGCTGTAACCCAATTGCCTGCCGTACCCTTTGGTCGTCCATTTAGCTTCCACTTTCCGCGTGACCTCCGCGAGGATACTTTTTAGCTAATCGGGTCACCTTGTTTGGTCCCTCGTGGAATCTTGAACTCACGACTTGCCACGTCGCAGCATACATGTGCTCGCTGCCCCCCTGTATAACCTTGACAGCGTTCTCACATACATCGAAGGGACACCATGAGCCACCAAATCTTCCCAAATGCTAGCATGAACCATGGCATCGAAAGCTTTCTTGAAGTCAAACGTAGCGATCCACAATGGCACGTTAAACCCGTTGCATTTCTCTGCCAAGATGGCGATGGCAAATGAATGGCCGTCACAACTGAACCCTGGTCTGGATTCAGCTTGGTCGTATGTAAGATTGTTATGGTATAAGTATGTCTTTGATTCTCCCGCACAATACCCGGCTGAACAGTTTGTGCAATATTGGGATACCGCAGATAGGTCTGAAATTAGCTGGTAAACAATCTTCTCCCGTCTTGGAAAGAAATTAGATTAAAGAGGATGTCCAATACTCTAGTGTAGTCGCCTGGGGATCCAGCACGGCTGTGAAGACATCTGCAATAGTTGTCATCAACAAATCGCTCCCTTTGCTCAATCATTCAGCCACAACTCCATTCCATTCTCGTCGGCAGCTTTGCCGCCTCGCATTTTTTCAATTGGCTTCGCACCTCCTCTGGTGAGACAGCCATGGGCTTATCGTCGCCCTCATGATTGTGGAGCTCTTTCCCGTCGCCATCGTACAAGGACCCGAAAAATACAGCAAATACGTCAGCGATGTTTTTTGCATGGGTTTGTTCCTTGCCGTTCGCGCCCAAAACAGAAGACACACGCATTGTCTTGTCATCGTTACGTATACTAGCGATTCTTTGTAAATCTTGAAACTCATCCAACACCTTAGTTATACGAGCGCCCTTCCGCGCCCTGGCCATGGCGCGAACTTCTTTCCTAACGGCTTTACTCGTTGCTGCCGCGTCCTCTTTGTCACCGCTTTGTCTTGCGGACCGCGTGTGGGCGATCATCTTTCGCAGTCGGTCTCTTGCAGCCTCGTTTTCCTGAGCGTCGAGTCTCCCCTTCTCGTCGCAAACTTGAAATGCGATCAATTGCATGGCGTCGCTGCTCAATTTCGCGCAACATCGTCTCATCCCCAGCGATCGAATACAGTGATTCCAGCTGTGCATCGAACTGACTCCAATACTCTTTCTTGTCTGAAAGGCCCCATCGTCGAAAGTTGCGTTTTTGAGGCCTGGACTGTTTGACTGATTCCCCATTTTGCTGGGACTCCCACTTGAAGGTAACCTTGAGGGCGCGGTGACCTTGACCGATGACGATGTCGTCGTTCGCCTCAACGTCTGCGATAACATTCTTCGGCCACAAAATCGACCAGACAATAATTCAGCGGTCTTCTTACACCATCGTTTTGAAAAGTCCATTGTTCGTCGAAGCTCTTCTCAAACATCGTATTTGCAGTGATCCTTTTTTGCGCTGTTGCCCTTTTTTCGCTTCTGCATCCCACGCCGTATCGTCCAACAATATTCCCGTCATCGCCATCACTCTGAGAGCCGACTGTTGCATTCCAGTCACCAAGCAATATACACATGCGATTTGTCCTCCTGGCGGGACGCAGCAATCGGTCCAAATGAAAATGAGTGCCCTCTACGTCTGCATCGTCGTATCCACAATGCGGCATGTATACAGAGATAAATCTGACACTCCGGCCTGCTATTCGGACGTATAGTGCACATACTCTGTCACAAACTGGATGACAAGCACGGTATCCACCAACCCACCGTTGATGCAATAATACCCCCGTCCCGCTTGTTCCCTTGAGGCCTCCCGAGCTTCAGAACAAATGTCCGTCTCTAGTTTTCCATCTTCCACGTCGCTTCTCACGCCAAGTTTCTGTAAATAGCACAACGTCCCACTCCAAGTTCCGCAATTCCTCGAACAACTCCTCCTCCCGCAATGCACTTTGCAACGAGTGCACATTCTTGGTGTACACTCTCACAGACACATTGTCGACAACATCTGTGAAAAATGGATCTTGCCATCGTAACTACTGCCCTGGCCGTCGGCGCAGACTCCTCGAGGCAGATGTCCGGGTAGGTCCTGGGAGGTTGAATTGATCCTGCAGGGAAGTCTCGATCAACATGTTGATATGCTCCTCGACCTCCCCAAATTGATTTATCTACCTGGGTGCTGTAGAACACAGTCTCGGAGCCCCCCTCATATTGATTTGAAGCGTTTCGGAAAAGCTACTGCAGAAACTGTTCCCCATTGCCACCCCTCGGATCCAGAGTCAAATGTACGGGCCCTTGTTCGTAAGATGACGCGCTGGCTGGTGAGTGGTGTGCTCGCCCTCCCTCGCCCAAATGTGTAGATGATAGTGCTGATGCCATCCTTCTACTGGTACTTGGGACAGTCCAAGCCTGCCCATGGTGCTCTTCACGCCGAAATTCGCTGTCCGTGGCAGGGTCTGGGAAGACCTTGCCGCGCCACTTGCCCATAGACTCCTCCACCTCCGTCTCCACGGCCTTTCCTGTCGCAATCGTACGCCGTTCCCCCATTTCGTCTTACCATGCGACCTTTCTCTCCGATCCCGTACTGTCCTTTACCACTACCACGCCCCTGTCCCCCAATATTTTCACATTTCTCTGTTTGTGATCTTCATGGCGGCCGAGGTGGTACTTTGTGTACCCCTTCCGCTTCTCTCGCTCCCTCTCATCCTGGTCAGGTTGTTCCGGAAGAACACATCTCCAAAAGCATCCTCGTCATTGTCCAACTTATTCCTTACAATACCTATTATTTTGCTGGACGCTTGGATACTCAATCGCTTCGGATTTGGTTGGGGTCATTGTTGCTTCGACACGTGTACCCGAATCGGCCCCCAATGATACTTTACCGATTTTCTCTAGCTCTTCGATCACCTTCTCCTTCTCGAGTTTTTCCTTGAAGCCGAATGCGATGAGCGGCCTGGTGCGCACCTCACCTCCTGCCGAATGCGATCATCTTCATCATCCTCTTCATCATGCCCCTCATGTCCTTCTCCTCCACGTCCACGACCGCATTCTTTGTTAGTTAATCCTCTTTCTCTCCTTCCGCCTTTAGCTTCTTGTCCTAAGCCTTCTTTTTGCCACCCTTCTCCATGCTTGAGATATCCAGTGTTGTCCACAAGTGGGTCGCACAAGTGAGAACAATATACCAAAGTTGAGAATCGGGCTTAGAATTGAAAGCGAAGAGAGGTCAAGATAGTACTGGTCTTAATGTGAGCCGGATTTGCTCTTGAGCCACTCGACCCTTGAGCCACTTGAGCCCCCTTGAGCCAACCCTTGAGCCAAAATGGCTATGGTGCTGCGAATTCGTCCGCAATCTGCGAGGCTCTAGAGAAGCTAGCCACCAGCACCGGATTTCACGCATTGCAAGACGAGCCCGCCGCAGCCGCCGAACTTTTGTCCAACAAATGTTGGTTGGGTCGAGGAGCTTGTATATATATATATATAAATGAATACCAGCATATTTGTGTGTAAAGATACGTTGTATATGTTTATGCATATGTATGTAATATCTACGAGGGCGGAAAGAACAGAGAGAGAGAAGGGATAGAGACAGAGAAGGGTGGATTAACAAAGGGGCCAAGGAGAGGGGTCCTATCATGCTGGAGGTGAAGAGTAGGTGCGGAGACGGAGGGGAGGCTGGAGGAGGTCGGGATAGATGGGCAGAAGCGGGGAGCAAGACGAGCTCGGAGAGATCAAAGCTACTGCAGGGACAGTGCCAGGGTCCACCCACAGGCTTGGCCAGTCGTTTCCCCTTTTCGTCCCTTCCCTCCTTCGCCCTTCCGCTCCCCCCATTGACCATGTTTCCCCCTTGACTGGGCCATCCCTTTGAGGTGCAATGCTGTTGTAGTGTGTTGACTGTCCTGTGGGAGATCAGACACACTCAAAGTTGCTGAGGTCTCTTGTGGGGGGGGGATTGGGTAGGAGTTGGGGCGCGTATCCACTCAAACAAATCCCTGCAGCCCTGCTAGGGTTCGAAGCGGCTCCAGCCGTGGCGACGAGAAGCCTCCAGGAGGCCCAGAAGTAGTTAACAAAATGAAACAGGGGAGCACCGCCGTTGTCTTGACTGGCCCTTCTGCCTTCTCTTCTTCCTGCTAGGGCGCGCTTGTAACCAGGATATTGGGAGGCGCGGCGAGCCCTCTCTTGGAGCTCCCACCCCACCAAACAGATCCAGGGAACATCAGGACTCCTCGTCCTCCTGCTCCTCCGCCGCCGACGACGCGCGACGAAGACGATAACGACGACGACTACCCCCAAATCTGCCGTGGTCCTGGAGCACGTGCCGACCACACTCTCGAGGTCGACCCAGCCGTGGCCACGGGGGCGCCCCCCGCGAGGCCCAGCAAGGACCCCGTCACGGCCGAGGTCCTCGACCCTCGCACCTCGACGCTCGAGCGACGACGGCGGCGACGGCGACGCGACGGCGCCGGCGCGCAACCGCGCGCGGCGAGCGCCTCTGGGGCGACGCTCACGAGGCGCCCGTCCTCTGTGGAGTACACCACGCGCCTCTCGGCGCCAGGGGCCGTGCGAGGAGAGGTAGGACGACGAAGACGGCGCCCTCGTCTCGGACGTCTCTGTGCGGCTCAAGAGGCTCTCGCGGCAACGGCTGGACCAGGCTCGCAGAGCTTGCCGGGGTGGAACCATGGCAGAGGTCCAGGGAGCGCTTGTGGACGGATGTGGGCCAGAGGATATAACTGACGTTCCAGGATCGAGGTTCGAGAGGTTCGAGCACCAAGTTTGGAGGACGTTTTGAAGCCGTCGTGGGCCTGGTAGGGCGTTCTCGTCGCCACGGCTTGACTTGCTTCGAGCTTCTGTGGGTGGCGACATCCGAATCCTACCTCCAAAAACCAGCGGTCCTCCTGAATCGATAGCGGGCGGGGCCAGGGCTCGGATTTCGCCACGTGTTCGGGGAATGCCGAACCCTGTCCCCCCCCCCCACTTCGAATTGCCTGACTCGTTAATCGGCGAGGGTACGATTCGGATTTTTCGCCGCCGTTTGACATATGGCGCCATCGTCGCCACGGCTAGACTCGCTGTGAGCTCCTGGCCAATACGCACCCGAGGACCCCAGGAGAGGCTGCAGGGTCAACCTGGTGAGCCCCGGGACCGAAATTCCAGAATCCAGGCTCGAAGATCGAGATCTTCGAGCGCGTGTGGCTCTTCTTGGGCCTCTCCCCCCGACAAAACATGCGTGCATAGCTCAATGACTCGGCCACTCATGGAGGGCAAACCGCTCAATCACACACCCGTGCCAAACATCTCTGACAAAGAGACACTTGACGATCGGTGGTCACGAAAATCGCCGCGTGCGCCTGACCACTCGCACTGCTGCGTTTCGCGGAAACCGTGAGCGTCTAACCATCTGCCTTGGCGGCGCGCACAAGGGGGGATGGGGTGGGGGGGTGCCTTTGAGAAGGAGCCTTCTTAGAAGGCGCCGGCCCTACATCTACAGACAGGGCCCGCGCCTTCTCAGAGGCAGGGGTACTTCCTCTGCGCGTGGCAGAGCAAAGGAATTGTGAACCCCTAAAGTAGGCGGGCGCCCACTGTGCACCTGCACCGACCCTGGCCGGCCCGCCCCAGCCCCTGGATCGGTGACCGCATGCCCTCCTGCCGTGGGCAGGAAGGCATACTTCGGAGGGGTAGGGGTAGAGGTGGGGTTCGAGGGCAAATCGCTCCGATGCCCCACAGGGATCTCCAGCTTCTTCTTCTTCTTCCTGCTCTTTCTCTCCTTCTGCTTGGCCGGCTTCTGGAACACCTCTGGTGCTCCCGAACCCGGCCCGGTCGCGGGTCGCCGGCAGGCGGAGCAGCCGGCGGGAAGGCAGGCTGTCCCCCCTCCCTCTCCCCCATACCCCCTTTGCACGTGGCTGACCGCTGCCAGGAAGTGGCTCCCGGGAGCGGAGGGGAGGGGGGGCGCAGGAAAGCACGAAGTGCGAGCGGGGAGACAGGGCGGAGGAGAACGCCTTACATGAGCGCCGATTTACCGACCCCTATCCCCATGGGCGTGGCCCGGGCCTGGCCCATGTACGCCCCTAGATTGGGATCTAGGCTGTTTTCCGCGGGCTTCGAGGGGTCTATCCCCAACTGGTTGCTGAGATGGTGGGATGGTGGGGGTCTGGATAGGGATGGGGATGGGGATGGGGATCGGCGGAACGATACTGATTACGTGCACCCCTCTGCCAAGGCTTCTGCAGCCCGTGCCCCATCCCGTCTCTCCTCCGGATCCGCCGTGCGCCAGCTCCTCCAGCTCAACCCTCCTCGCGCGTGGGCGGCCTAATTATGCAATTTTCGAGGTGTGCGTACCATCCTTGCGCAGGGTCCCTGCTGATCTTCTCACTATCGTTTCAATATATCGGGGGATTCCCGAAGGGAATCCACCTCCCTCACCCTTCCTCCCTCCTCCTGCCTCGAGCCGCCGTCCTGGTTCCTGGGGCCCGTCCAACAAACAGGGTGCTGCTTTAGGACCCCGTCCGTCGGAACAACATCCACGCGCGCCAGCCGCCGCCTGGCTGGCTGCGCCCACGAGGAAGATCCGAGACCCTCCCCGAGGCTCAAACGCCATGTTTCCTTTGGCGGTTGGGATATTGTGCGAGCGTGGGTCGTGTGCCTTGGATGAAGGACGTCGCGTTCTTAGCCAAGCATTGCTCGCAGTCGGACGCCGAGATCAACGATACCGCTGTTTATGCTCCTGCGGTTCCGCCTGGTACCTGGTGGCTACCAGATTTCGGGCCCCGATTGGGCAGATTGCTCACGGCCCTCAGCACGATAGTGCCCAAAAGGTGGTCGAGCACAACAACCCTCCTGGAGATACAGACAGCCTGCCTGGTAGAGCAGAGGTGGGCTTGTGCTCTGCCAGTAGCCCCCACCTTGCCTGGCATGCCGCAGCAGCCCCCGACAATCGCGGCAGATATGGGAGAGCGCCAAAGGATTTGCTAGCACAGAATGTCTGGTATCCTTTTGCATTGCGAGTCCGACCCTGTGATCCAGATCGGTTCCTTGCAAGCAAAATAGCAGGGCTTGGAGGACTTGCTCTACGTCAAGGTGTACATCCTTTCCATGAGGGTCGCCGCCCTATTGACTTCAAGTGTTTGGTGGAGGCGGTCTTCTTCGAGGATATCCCGCCGTAGCGAGGGCCTTACCTTTTCCCTTTCCTATCTATCTCCCACTCTTCTTTCCTTGCCTTTCCTTGCCGGGGGACGGATCCCTCATTTTCCAGCGGGTCCTCCTTTTGGGTGAGGCCGCCTAGGGCCCTCTCTGAACCTTATGTTGAGAGCTCCGTCGCAAGGTAGCGTTGATGTCAGGCTCCCTCGTCGTGGGTCACCCCAATTCACTCTCCCTGCGGGCTCTACGATTTGCGCCCAAACCAACTCTTGTTATCAGGTACTTTCTGTGACGCCTCCGCTCACGGGAGCCACCAAGAATCAGCAATCAGGAGCACGCTCATTACAACGCCCCGCGTCGCACAAACGCACAACTTCTGCCTCCCATTGAGTCTCAGCCTCCCTCGTCATCTCCGCCCCGCTCCTCCTGCTCCTCCCCTTCCCCCCCCCCAGCTGGTGGCGATACCGAAGGACTGGCGCCACAGCTGGCACCCCCGGGGCCTTCGCCCCGGGAAAGGGGGGGGAAAAACCCCGGAGGCAAGGGAGAGAAGAAGGAAACACGACCTCCCTCGCCCTTCCCCCTCCCCCCCGCCCCTCCCTGCCCCCAGCGGCGGCGCTGACGACTTAACAAACAGGAAACGGGTCCTGTGGGCAACGGGTCTTGGACCCCAGAGCCTTCCCCCAGGACCAATTCTTCGTCCTGAATCGTTGTCAGACAATCCTGGGGCCCGTGGAGGGCCCAAGGAGCCCGAAAACAGCAAAATACCTCAGGACCCGTTTCCCGCAGGACCCGTTTGGCTAACGACGGCGGTGGCGAAAGCGACCGCGGCGCCGGCGAAAGCGACCACGGCGGCGGCGGCGGCCACGACGGCGGCGGGCGGCGTCTCTAGGGCGCGCTCCCGCCTACACTGTTTTCCCCTTGTGCCCGAGCGGTCCGGACAAATTACTCGAGCCGCAACAAACTGTCAAATATTGAGCAGCGATTCCTCAATCAGGCAAGGCCGCGAGGACGACGACGGCGGTGGAGCCGCGACCGCGCGAGCACGTCGAGGCCGGCCCGCGAGGCCCGAGACCGCCGCCGACGCCCATCGGACCGCCGCCGTCGCGGCCCGCCGCCGCGGCCCGCCGACGCAGCACGCCGCACCGCCGCCGCCTCCCGCGGAGGCTTTCGGTCCAGAACTCTTGTTGGATCGAGTCCTGTCCTTGGCATGACTTGCGTGCGCAGTCGCTTGGGAGTCACGCCACCCGGCCTCTCGTGGACTTGCCGCACCCTCGTCCGGCCGCATGTCTTGCCCTGCCACTCCCAGCTTGCTGCCAGTGAGAGCCTGTGCTCCAGCAAAGAAACACAAAATCTTCACGGTCTGAGCGTGTTTCGCTGCCCGCGGCTTCCTCTCCCCCTCCGCGCCTTGCCGTTTCCTGTTGTGCCCACTTCGGCCTCCATGTGTTCCTCGGCTGCCCCGACCGCGTCTTGGGCCCAAGTCGCCGCCGGCAACAAGAAACCTGGTATTGAGTCTCAACCAAGCAGAAAAGGAGGCTACGATCTTGCAATCTCGGGCGGCTCCGAAGGGCGCTTCGGCAAGGTAACCCTTCCTTGCCGTGGTGAAAAGCCCTCGGTTCCGAAGCCGGCCAGCCTCAGCCTGCTTCCTCCTCTGTTTACGCGGTTGTCGCAGCCTGCCGCTTTTATATGTGCTCTGGTATTCCAGTTAGGTGGCTGCATACTTTGAGCAGTTCAGCGGGCAGATCAAACTTATGAGGGGAATCCTTTCTTAACTACGTCTTCGGCCGCTCGTTCCACACGTGAGCCCATCTTAGACTGTGATTTCTGCATTATGCCTCAAGCAGTCTAACTCGTGTTGCTCTGTAGCGGACAGGTAGCCCCTGTTCAGTTTCCTTTCATGCGCTTCGCCCCTAGGGACTCTTCGGGCCATACTGCCTACGGTGCAACATCGAACGAGCATCGTCGACGATGGGGCCAGAGGCGGAGCGGAGAGATGCAGTGCACAAGGGGGTGTCAAGCAGCCGTTCGGGAAGATCCGCGCACCCCTGGAACACCCTTGGCGAGGCGCAGCTGATGGAGCACCCCCCCGTTTCTGGAGATTTTCGCAGGCTAGAACAATCTCCCTCAGAAATTGCGCGCAAGTCGGGGCTCTGGCGGCCGTTCGAGAGATCGGCGAAACCCCGCGAACCTCGGCGAGTCGCAGCTGTTGGAATGCCCCCCCAGGTTTCGCACTCTTGCAAGCTCGAGAAACAACGAAAACTATTCTAAGAACTTGCGCGCAACCGGGGGCTCCGGCGGCCGTTTGGGACGATCTTGGCGCCTTCGCGCCGCCGCCCTGGAAAAGGGTGCCTCCCCAATCCGAGCAGCGAGTCGCGAAGCGCGATTACCTTCGCGCCACTGGGGGGCAACTCGGGGCAACTCGAGAACCTTCGCGTGGCGCACCCCGCTGGCTTAGGGTTCTGCGGCAACTCGTGGGCGCCTCCCATAACATCCGATTGGCTCTTGCGAGTCGACGCTGGTCGACGCTAGTCGTCTCTCACTCGCTCATCGACTAATCGAATTAATCGACGCCAAATTGGCGTGATTCCATCGGTTACCACACGCTAATAAACGCTAGTGCGCTGGAATGAAGGGATCCACGAGGGTACACAATGCTGCCATGATTTGCTGCCGAATTGCAGCCGATCAGTTAAGAACCCTGGGCGAGATTTCCGAAATCTCTTGAAACAAAACGGGGCCAAATCATCCATTCACGCTGGAGGGACGAACTTTCTTAACAGCCTGGGCTGGCTTTCGGGCAAGTCGGCCAAGCAGCGCCGGCCCAGATTTTCGTGAGGAGGTGTCTTGATCAGACAAACGACTGTACTTCGTGGCGCGCGCAAGGGAGGTGGGGGGGACGGGGGAAGGCTTCCTAGAAGCACGCGAGCACCCCTGCATCTCAGAAGCCTCCTCCCCTCCCCCCCGCCCCCCTCTGCGCGCGGCTCGCGCAGGGCCTGAAGCAGCCGAGCGCGCAGATCACCTTGGAGCACTCGTCGCAGGGGCGCGCCAGCCCCAGGCCCAGCGAGGGCCCGCGCCTCGCCGCGGGCCAAGAGAGATCCGCGGGGGGGGGGGGGGGGGGGGGCAGGCGGAGGAGGGGGAGGAGGAGGAGAGCAGCGAAGAGCAGCGGCAGGACGTCGCGTCGGCCAGGCCAACTAGACGCAGCACAGGCGGCCAGGGGGCCGCAGCCTCAGGGGAGGCCAGTGGCGCCGATCACGTCGAACGCGAAGGGCGGCGCGCTGGGGCCAGGTCGCCGCGCAGCGCCTTGCGGCGAGCCGCTGGGGCCAGAACGCCACGCAGCGGCTGGCCGTGCCAGGAGAGGCCGACCTTCACCCACTCCTCCGTCGCCTCCTGCGTCCCGCATTCCACGGCACCGAAGGCGCTCTGAGCGGGCCAATGGGCGGTGGCTGCCCTTCACGCCGCAGCTCGGCCAGCCACGACCGCAGGCACACGTAGTCGTAGCGCCGCATGCAGTCCGACACGATCCTCTGCGACCGCGTCAGCGTGTTGCGCCACCTGTAGTAGGCCCGCCTCGCAGGCATGCCAGTCCCCCAGGCTCGCTCGCAGATCTCCTCGGCCATCTCCTCGGCCGTCCTCCCGCGCGCCCGTAGCCTGGTGGCAAAGCGCGGCTGGGACAGGATCTGCGTGACGTAACCGACGCAGTGGTCGAGCCACTCGCTGTAGCACTCCATCGTCTCGCCGACCTCGGGAGCCTGGGTCCAGTACCTCGCCCATCCAGCGACCTGCAGCTCAAGCCTGGGCGCGACGCTGCGCCTCGGCTGCGCTGGCTCAGGCCGAGCCACCGCAACGCTGCCAGCACTCAGGGCGGGGCCGCACACACGAACGGCACTTGCAGGTCCCCTACCACCCCTGGTGCTGGCCATGCACAGGCCGTCGCGGTCCGCGTCGCTTCCTGGGCTCAGGGCGGGGCCGCACTCACGCACGCACATTGCAGGTCCCCTGCCACCCCTGGCCCAGGCCGTACTCCGTCGCCGATCGGGGTGGGTGCTGGTGCTCAGGGCGGGGCCGCACTCAGGACCGCAAACTGCAGGTCCCCTGCCACCCCTGGCACCAGCCGTAGCTGCACGTGGACACGCCTCCCCAGAAGCCAGCTGCGGCTGCCGCTGGTCCTCCCCAGGCGAAGCCGCTCCCAGAGACCCGCTGCCAGTGCCCAGGGCGGGGCCGCGCACAGGACTGCACTTTGC
The DNA here is from genome assembly GCA_963575745.1 of Prorocentrum cordatum. Classification (NCBI taxonomy): domain Eukaryota; class Dinophyceae; order Prorocentrales; family Prorocentraceae; genus Prorocentrum; species Prorocentrum cordatum. Next base: position 525,522 of record CAUYUJ010002880.1, on the reverse strand, counting down.
AGGTCCCCTGCCATCCCTGGCACTGGCCATACTCTTGCCGTCGTGGTCCTCGTCGCATCCTGGGCTCAGGGCGGGGCCGCACTCACGCACGCACATGGCAGGTCCCCTGCCACCCCTGGCCCAGGCCGTAGATCGTCGCCGAACGCAGTGGGCCTGGCTGCCGTCGCCGCCAGTGCCCGTGGTGGGGCCGCTCTCAGGGTCGCGGCTTGTAGGCCTCCTGCCACCCTTGTCACTGGCCATGCCTGGCAGCGCCCGCTGTGGGTTGTCAGACCTGCCAGCACTCAGGGCGGGGCCGCATTCACGACCGCACATTGCAGGTCCCCTGCCACCCCTGGTGCTGGCCATATCGGAAGTCGAGAACGGCTGCGGCGGGCTGCTCATGTCCTGAGGGCTGGTCACAGCGCCCTCCAGGTGGTCCGTGGTCAGCGTCGCCACGTGTGCCATGTCACACCTCAAGGGCGCAGGTAGCCGCGACGGCCCCGCCGCCAGACAGGCATCGACCACCCCCGCGTCTGGGGCAGCTGGCGGCGGCTGGAGCGTCACCAGTCCAGTGGTGCCCCCGTCGGGGCATTGGTGCGCTCCATCGGCCGAGGGCAAGCTGCCGTCGGCCATGTCTCCCTCATCACACAGCGCGCCGCTGGCGGCTGCTGGACCACGTTCGGCTAGCAGATGCTGCTGCCTTCGCTGCATCCGTTGCAGAAGCTCCTGCTGTCGCACCCGCCGAGCAGGCTTCTTGGTCTGGACTTCGTCGGAACCTCCAGCCCCTGCAGGCACCTCGCGCGTCTCGTGGTCCTGGCCAGGCCTGGTCGCCTCGCCCTGCTCCATCTGCGCGTGCTTGCCGCTTGGCCGCTCTGCAGCGCCGTCGCCCCCAGAGGCCATGTCGCCCGCGGCCGCGCTGGCCGCTGCTGTGGCCCATGTTCTGGGGCCGTCTGGAACCTCGCCTGCACCTCCCCAAGTGAGCACCTTTCCTGTCTTGGGGTGCAGCCCTTGGCTGAGCTTCTTGAGCCGCGCCCTGAGGTTGGACAGGTAGGTGCGCTGGTTCTTGCCCTCGGCGCTGGGCGGGCCAGCGCAGGGCGCAGCGAGGGCCAGTGAGGAGCCTGTCGCCGCCCACGCCACGCATACCTCGCAGTAGATGGTGGGCCCTGCGCGCCTCAGCCTGTGCCCCTGCATCTCGATGGTAGCGTCCCCTGAGCCCCAGGGGGCAGGCTCGGCTGGCCTGGGCCCCGCATCTTCGGGGCACGCCGCGCGCTCGATCGCCTGCATAGCGAACTCGCCCGCCTCCGAGACCACAATGGGCTGCGCACCGACGTGCTCGATGATGGCCTCGGCCCGCAGCGCGGTGTACTGGCTGGCCTCGCAGGCTGAACGCGCGAACTGCGTCCATGTGGGCCCCGTCTGCCCGCTGGTCTGCCTGCAGCAGGCGCGGCACAGCACCACCGCCGTCCCGTTCAAGCGAACCAGGGAGTGGCTGATCACAGTCGCCGCCTGCACCTTGGGCACCTTTGGCGGGCGGGCTGTCTGCTCGGGCGCGTCCCAGCGGCCTGCGTGCATCGTCCTCTGCATCGCCCAGCCGACGTACTTTGCCAGGCTCTTGTAGTGTTGCAGCTCGATGTTGTAGAACTCCTCGTACACCTTCGACACGGCATGCTGCATGGCTCCTTGCCGAGCGAACCAGTCGGCCCACATGTTGCCAGAGTACAGCAGCGGGTGGAGGCCTCGGTTCAAGTACGCATCCATGTCCTGATGCGCGGGGATCCATCTCACTTCAGGCCGCGCTGGCTGGGCACGAATCCGTCTCCACACTGTGGCATGTGCCGCTCGCGCCTCCTCTAGCTCCTGCCCCCAGTGGCTGCATTCCTTCTCCAGCGACAAAAGGTCGGTGAAGACGAACTCGAGCTGCGGCCCCGCGAGCCGCAATGCCTGCAGCAGCGCGTGCCTCTCCGCGCGCCCGACCGTCTGGAGCGGCCCTGGCAGCGCCCCGAACGCCGCCCGAACAGGCAGTCCCTGGAGGGAAAGCTGCACGAAGGCCCATCCGCAGCGCCTCAGCTCGGGCATGCTGGACGCAAAGCCTGAGCCATCGGTGAAGACGACGTTGCTGCAGGAGGCCGTGTCCGCCCCTTGGCTAGGCCAGCAGCCCCAGCACTTCACCTCGGCCTGCTCCGCGGCGGGCGGCACGAAAGGCGGCATGCAGGGCAAGCACATTTGGAAGTCGGCGCTCTCGAAGCTGCCGCCCTCCTGCAAGCCTTTGTCGCACATGAAGGTGCGGATGGCCTGCGTCGGCTCGGGCGGCAGCTGCTCGTCCTGCTCCTCATCTGTGAGCGGCTGCACGAGTACCTCGCAGCCGAAAAATCTGTGCCCAGGCGAGTCGGATGGATGTCCGCAGGCCCTGCAATTCGGCGCCGCCGCCAGCCCAAGGTCGTGCTGGGCCTGTTGCGTCCAGGCCACCGCCGCCCAGTGGTGACGCAGGCTGGTGGCCGACGGGCCATCCGCCAACGCCGCGCGCCCGTCGCCCACGCAGAGCCGCATGGCCCGCACCCACGGCTTGACCTCGCCGTGCTGGCGGTGGTGCGCCGCGATCTGCCTCGCCTGCCAGCGTTGCACGCCGTCGGTCAGATGCATCCTGACGTCCTTCGGGCACGTGGTGAGGAGGTTGATCGCCGTGTCCTGGTCGGTGACCAGGGTCGTGCTGGAGTACATGTGCCATCCGATGCGCCAGAGCGTCAGCGTGACGGAGGCGATGGGACCGCGAGCCTCTGCCCAAGACGGGCGCCCCACGAGCCGCTCCGTGACCTTGGCCCAGGCCCTGTGTAGCCTAGCCAGGGAGGTACGTTGTTCCCAGATCCAGCTGGCGTATCGGCAAACGATGTCGCAGGTGGCGCCGTAGATGGGGTCGTACTCGCGCGCCTTCTGCGTGGCTAAATACACCGTGACGCTCGATGCACCTGGCCGAGCCCCTGCAAGCCTGCCAGCCTCGGCCCTCAGCACCTGCAGCGTATCGTCGGTGAGCCCTGACACCCCAGCCCCGTGCGCCGCACTCGGCATGAGGCCCGTCTTCCACAGGCAGGTAGCGCGCCTGCCCACTGCCCCTTTGAAAGCTGCCAACTTGCCGCGCCGCTCCTTGAGCTGCCGCACCCGCTTTGCCGTCTGGAGCCTAGCGATTCTGCGCCCGCCCAGATCATGCCCCAGGTTGCGGGCCCAGCGCATCTTGGTCAGCTTGCGGGCCGCCGCGTGTCGGGCACACTCGCGAGCAGCTGCGTCCGATGAGACCAAGTAGCCCGACTTGGTGGGCTGCACGACAATGCCTCGCTCCTGGGCGCCCTCGCGGAACCTGGTGGTGGCCGCCCAAAGCACGCCCAGTTGCGAGAGCCGCCTCCCGCGCCACTGCAAGGTGACGTCGTCGATGAGGGCCCTCGGGGTGACGCCTGCATCTCGCACCTGCTCGAGCAGCCTGAACATGAGCAAGGTGACCATGGCACAGGCGTGAGTGCATCCTGCGAGCACGCCCTGATGAGACACGACCGCGTAGGACACCGAGCCGAAGGCTTGCAGCCGCCTCGGCTGCCTGTATAACTCAATCAACATCCAGACCAACCGCAGCGGCATGCCCAGCAGCCGCGCCTCGATGAGTAGCCACTCGGGCTTAATCGTCTCGAAGAACTTCCAGGCGTCCAGCATGACGATTACGACGTGCTCGTCCAGGCAGTCCGATATCTCCGTCTCAAGGTTGAGGTCGAAGGCGGAGTCGGAGGAAGATCTGCCGCCGCCCATGCCCCAAATACTGGCATTGGGGTGCGCCGTGAGCCACGCCTTGGACGTCGAGGCACGAGCCCTCGACCACCATCGGATTAGCGAGTGCATCAGCGTGATCAGCCTGCAGCCGCCAGAGGCCTTGGGGATGCGGCACATAGCGTGCCACAGCCTGTCGCTGGGCCAAGCCCCCAGCGCCTCGCACTTCATGAAGAGCTGGCCGCAGGTGTATACGCCGTCGTCCGTGAGAAAGGTGAGCGCGCGCATGCCGATCTGCGCTGGGCCGAGCGCCGTGGTGGTGGGGAAGCTGCAGGCGGCCCGCTGCAGCGCCTCCACGGTGAGGTCCTCGAGGTCGTCCCATTCGTCGAAGTCAGCAGGCCTTTCCAGCGCCTCGAGCTTGTGGCACGACCAGACGTCCTCCCAGGCCTTCATCTCCCGGTCGCAGATCAGGTGCTGGCTGGCGACCTGCTGCTGCGGGACGAAGTTCTGGGCGAGCCGTCCAGTGGTGAGCTCGGTGTGGGTGCCCTGCCATTGCGCCAGCACCTCCTGCATCGCCCGCAGCTTGGTGTAGCGGTGCGCCTTGCCAGCGCCGTTCCGCAGGCTGTCGTTGGCCCACTGGATCCAGCTCTGCTGCCTGACCTTGATCGCGTCCGCGTAGGCGTCCTTGGCGAACTGGACGATGCGGCCCGCCTGCTCCAGGAAGTCGGTGTTGCCGATCACGCGAAAGCCCTGCTCGAAGAAGGACCTCACCCACTGCGGGAGCAGTGCCAGCGTCTTCTTGCTGTCCATGACCACTCGCCCATACTCCAACGCCCTCGCGACGAAGTCCGCCAGCTCGCGGCACTGCTCAGGGGCGAGGGAGCACTGCAGGCTGGCGGTTTGCAGCCTCCTGCTGGCCTTCGCGAGGAACGCGCTGACCCCCATGAAGTGCCGCGCCCATCGGCCCGCGACCTTGGCCGCGATGACATCAGGCCCCAATCGCACACGCTGCCCTTGCGGCTTCCACTTGACTGGCGCCATCTTGGTCGCAATGGGCCCCGCACGTCCTTCGAACCGCCTGCGCGCTACGCCCACCTGGTCGTAGCGGTCCAACAGCTCCTGCTCCAAGGTGCTGACGACGGCGTCCCAGGCTGCTGGCAGCTCCTCGGCGCTGGTTGTGGCGCGCACCTGGGCCAAAGCGGGCGCCCAGTCCTCGACACCGCGGCTGCAGCCGATGGGCGGCACCGCTGGAATCGCCCTGGGGGCGATCGGGATCCTCACGCACATGTCCAGGTCGGCGGCCCGCAGCTCCATGTTGACAGGGAGGTGCGGGGAGGTGATGCCCAACTCATCCACTCTCGGAGTCGAGATGCGGCTGGCCAGGTTTGCACCGACCAGAAAGTAGTCCAGCACCGAGCCGCTGCCCGCCCGCGGGCGGCAGGTGTCGGCCGACGGCGCTAGCCAGAGGCCCCCCGCCTTCTCCAACTGCGCCAGGGGCAGGCAGCTGGGAGGCCCATTGAAGTCGCCGCCGACGATCCAATCGATGCCCGAGGCCGTGAGCTTCGTGAGGTAGCGAGTGAGCGCTCCGAAGATGCTTCGGTTCACGTCGTTCATGCCAACGCTGTCGACCAGGTAGGCCGACACGAAGACAATGCCGCCACGGACTCCCCAGTGCACGTGGGCGGCCACCAGTCGCCCTGGCCACAGTGTCGCCGAGGGCAGCAGCGGCGGGGCCGTGACGGGGATGTTCTTGCGGGCCAGGACCGCGACGCCGCCCGTCGTGCCCTCCGCGGAGGTGGGGCCTGCCACTGCTGGCGCCCAGATGCCCGCGAACCCGTGATCCAGCACTTCGTGCTGCAGGTCGGCGAGCTTCGCCTCGTCCCGTCGGTGATGCTCCTGGACGAGAACGACGTGCGACTCGAGGGTCTCTAGGCACGGCGCCAATGAACCCCAGGAGGTCACGTTGCTGGTAGTGATAGTGCCTTTCGCCATCGCAATTGTGCAGGACATCGCGATGATGAGCTTAGTAAGGATTGAAGCCCCTGGCGGCCAGCTCCGTGGCCCGCGCCAGCATGGCGTCGCTGGTCTCCTCTGCTGGCCCTGGCGAGAAATCAGCCATGGTCTGCCGTAGCTTCTCGGGCTCCATCGCGGCGGGATCCCAGCGCGGCGCTGCGGCTGCCGTGGCGGCGCCGCCTGCGGTGCCTGCGCCATGCGCGGCGGCGGCGGCGTCGTCTCCTTCGACGGGCGCTGCAGGGGTGCGAGGGGCGCTCGCTGCCTCCGTGGCGGCGGCCCGCTCGCGCTGCCGCCGCAGTATGAGCTCCTGGAGGGGCCCGCCGAGCGCCGAGGCCAGCCGCTGCGGCAAATCGCCCGCGGTCTGCATGGTGACGTCGGGGTGAGCGGCCAGAGCCCCGCTGAGAGCCTGCGCCAGGTCGCCGAGGGTGAGGCCGCCCGTGTTCTTGATGACGTCGTGCTCCATGGACTGCCCAGGCGGACGATCCTCTGGCGCGACTGGGACCTGCTGCTGGAGTGCCGCCTGCTCCGCCTGGAGGGCCACCTGCTGTGCCTTGAGCTCTCTGACCCCCTGCCGCTTGAGCTCCAGCTCGTCTTGCGCCTCCTTGACACGGTCCTCCGCCTCGCGCTCGGCCAGCTCCATCTTGCTGAGTTTGTCCGCCAGGTTCTTCTGCCTGTGGGCCAACGCCTGCACCCGCGCGTGGAGCGGCTTGGCGGCGAAGAGCCTGTCCTTGGCGGCGGCGAGCCTGCGCTTGAGATCCTCCCGCGGGCCCGTGGCCCAGTCGTGCTGCACGTCCTTGAGCGTGGCCAGGCCTGCCTCGCACACCTTGATCTCGCTCGCAGCCGAGGCGTCCTCGCCTGACTTGCCTTCGTCCACGTGCATGGGCGCGGCCCCGCCCTGGTCGGACTCCTGCGTGCGCAGCTTCTTCCTGGCAGCGTCGAGCTCCGCCCGAATGGCCGCAAGCTCGCTCTCGAGCTTGCCCTCGGCCGTCCACGGGGCCCGCTTCTTGCCCTTGGCTGTGGCCCGCATCGAGGGCTCCTTCGGCGGCACAGGCCCGCCGTACACGTCCTTCTTGTGGAGCCTACACCCTTGGCACTTGAGCGAGGTCCCGAAGTTGATGATCGGCATGCCGCGCTTCGTCGTACAGCTCCTGCACGCCCAATCCTGGCGTTCCTTTCGGCCGGCGCCAGCCATGGTGCTGCAGTCTGCACTTGGGATCGAGAAGGGGCTGTCGGGCTCGAGAGGAGCCCTGGCACTGGCCGCGGACTAGCGGTATCCACTTGTTCCCCTGTGGAACTAGGCATCTTGAGCCAAAATGGCTACGGAGGGGGAGGAGGAGGAGGAGGAGGTGGAGGGGAGGAGGAGGAGGAGGAGGAGGAGGAGGAGGAGGAGGAGAGGAGGAGGAGGAGGAGGAGGAGGAGGAGGGGAGGAGGAGGAGGAGGAGGAGGAGGAGGAGGGGGAGGAGAAGGGGGAGGAACGGAGGGCCAGAGGGCTGGACGCGCTGTCGCGGGGGCTGCGGCGAGAGCGCGGTTAGCAAGAGGGAGGGGGAGGGGGCGGAGAAGGTGGAGGGCGACCAGTGTCAACCGACGGCTCATCGACGATGTTGGCATACACCGTCCTCCCGAGCTCCCTTTCTCATTGACCTCGTCAAGGGGTTCTTTCCACTAAGGCGAGTGTGCCGTTGGGGGACAAACGTGTGAACACCTTGACGCGGGCCAGACCACAACGGACACAGGAGTCAATAGTCCGCGGCGAGGGCGGCTGCTCCTTGGAAGGCGTCGAGAGCGTAGCCGCCGCGACGCGGAGTCGAGAACTCTGGAGCCCCACCGCCGGAGGAGTGGAGGAGGAGGAGGAGGGGCGCATGTGTAGCCAGAGTCCTCGGTGGCTCAGCTACCGCCTGGGCCCTAGCATTGCACATCGACGAAGGCTGCGTCCAGGATTTCGTAGTGGTAGGCAGGCGTGGCCGCTCTGGGACCGCCCGCGAGGTCGGCTTTCAACTCATGGTAAATATGGGAGCTCAACACCAGGAGGAGGAGGAGGAGGAGGAGGAGGAGGAGGAGGAGGAGGAGGAGGAGGACGATTCGAACGACGGATTCTGGTGTTGCGGGCCACGCGCGAGGGTCAAGAGAGCCACCCATCGACGAGAGCCGAACCCAACGCCCGAACAGCTGGTGCCCTCTTCATCTCACACTCATGCTGAATTCTCTGCCGCGCGTGACAACAAAGCTGGACCAGTGTCAGGCCGCCCTCGCTTCAAGGGGGCCTTTGGCGGCACCTTGCTCGAATTACCTCGTTCTGCCCCGTCCACGGGCTCGTCAAATCCGCCGGCCCCCTTGTGGGGCCACCAGGCTGTAGGACCGCGATTCGCAGTTTCCTGTACCAGTCGGAGGTTGTAGTTTCCAGTGTTACAGTTCTGCTTCTTGCTGGTTACTGTAACTAGTTGACTTCTTGCTGGTTACTGTAACTAGTTGATTGACCGCGCGAGGGGGGGGGAGGCCCAAACAATACTTTTAGCGTCCCCTGGGCGCGTTGTCTGAATTGCTGGGGGGGCTCGAAATCGACACCCCTCACGCAGATCCGCGGGGTCAGGGTCCAAAAACACATGGGATTTGCCACATTTCTGAAATTCGGTGCCACCCCTCACGCAGATCCGCGGGGTCAGGGTCCAAAAACACATGGGATTTGCCACATTTCTGAAATTCGGTGCCACCCCTCACGCAGATCCGCGGGGTCAGGGTCCAAAAACACATGGGATTTGCCACATTTCTGAAATTCGGTGCCACCCCTCACGCAGATCCGCGGGGTCAGGGTCCAAAAACACATGGGATTTGCCACATTTCTGAAATTCGGTGCCACCCCTCACGCAGATCCGCGGGGTCAGGGTCCAAAAACACATGGGATTTGCAACATTTCTGAAATTCGGTGCCACCCCTCACGCAGATCCGCGGGGTCAGGGTCCAAAAACACATGGGATTTGCCACATTTCTGAAATTCGGTGCCACCCGGCGCCACCCCTTACGCAGATCCGCGGGGTCAGGGTCCAAAAACACAAGGGATTTGCCACATTTCTGAAATTCGGTGCCACCCTTCACGCACATCCGTCGCAAGGCGTGGTAACCCAAACTGCGAGAACTCCCTCGGCCCTTTAATCGCAAGGTGTGGTAACCAAGCCCGTAAACCATACACGTCTTACCAATCGCCAGGTGTGGTAACCCCTCTTGTGATCAGTTGGTTTTGCTGATTGCGAGTCGGCTTCGCATGAAGTTTCGATACTGCTTCACGACAGCGCCAAGGCCTCATGACTTAGTTCTTCCGTGGCCCATTCTCCGAGAGAGGGGGCCGGCGGCAGGGGGCGAAGCCCTTACGGATACCAGAAGGAATGCCAGAAGACGCCCGCTCTGTTTACAAGTGGGCCTGAAGTCACCCAGCCACGCAACAGGGAGAACAGGCATTCTGGACAAGGCAGCTCGAACACCCCTCCGCGCAGGACCTAGTCAGTTTGCAGCGCGCGGCAGCAGGTTGAGCTCTTCCTGTGAGGCACGAAACGTGTGAGAGATGTGCCGAAGTGGGACAGTAGGCGGCGGAGCTCCCAGAGCGACACGAAACGTGTGAGCGGTTTGTGTGTGTGTGCCCCTCTGGCTGAGGGGAGTCTCGTAAGCTGCCCCCTGGAGGGGGGTGGGATTGTATATGGGAAGGCGTCGGTCCACTCCAGCGTGAACTTTGCCCGTACTGCTGCAGAAGCGGGCCCTGAGGAAGACGCGGTAGTATGAGAGGCTCACGCTGCCGAGAGACGACAACGACGACGACGGCGGCGGCGTTGACGACGACTACGACGACGACGAGGACGTCTGGAATCCTCATGAATGTCTCGGAACGTCTCCAGAGGCCCCGGAGGCTCAGTCAAGTCCAAAATCGCCCCCAAAAACATCGACACCCGTTCCCTGAACGGCATTGCCCGCGACAGTGGTCGCCGTCCTCGCCATCGTGCTCGCGGCAGCGCACACGTATACTGCTGCGCTTTGCCCGGGATTCTGAGGCGAAGCTCGCCGCGGTTAGGGTTCCTTCCAAGAGGCGCCTTCCAAGGGCTCCTTCCAACAAAAAACTGCACAAACATAACCTCGCGGAGGTCCGTGCGGACTACTTGGATCGGCAGTGGGCCGCTCTGGCGCCGCCTCCGGCGCCGCCTCTGGCACGCTCCGCGCGCCAGTGGGGGTGGGGGGGACAACGCCGACCAAGAAATCCGCGCGGACCTCTGAGAACATTTGTTTGTGCCGCTTTTGGCTTCCGTAACCAGAAGGGGACGAGAGGACCCTCGGCCCTCGACCGGTGACGACGCCGACTAGGGCGGCGGCGGCGGCGGCCGGCGCGCCCTCTGGCGGACGCACGCGCAGGCAGCGTGCAACAAACAACAAAAATGCGAAAACCGAACAAACCCTGGTCGGCGGCGGCGGGAGCGGCGGCACGTGCGGCGGCCTCGACTGCGACGGCGGCGACGACGACGCAAACGACGACGACAAAGACGACGACGACGATGACGACGACGACGACGACCACGATGACGACGACGGCGGCGACGACCTCAACGCCTCCTTGGCCGAGGCCAGATTGGGGATGGAAAGGCGAAGGAGGGTGGGGCAAGGAAAGGACAGAAAGGCGAGGGCAATGTGGGGAGGGAGAGGAGGAAGAGGAGGCGGAAAAGGAGGAGGAGGACGAGGAGGAGGAAGAGGAAGGAGGATAAATAAGGGAACGGAATTGAATTCATGGGCCCTTGTGCTCCAACAAATGCGCAAACTGCACATGCTACGATTGGGATTGGAACAAAAAGCCTGCGGGGCCTCCACCATAAAAGCGATCTGGAAGGCTGCCACGCTCGGCACGCAGCAGCACTGGCCAGGCCAGCAACTCCGGGCGACACACAAACACTCGCATAGGGCTGGCTCCCGGGCGCGCGGTTCGCGTTCCCCCTTTCCCGCCCCACGACCCACGACCCCGACCACTCCGACCTCGAGCCCGTCCCCCTTTCCGAAACAAACAGGCGCATCACGACCACTGGACTGGCACGGAAAGGGGACGACTTTACACATTGACCTCACTGCACATACTGTCTAAGAAACTCGGTTTCCCTACTCCACGGGATACAAGCTCACGGGAAAGACCCGAACTCTGGATGGAAGGCGGTCGTTGCTCTCTGCGGCCGAACTATCTGGACATTTCGCGCCCCAACGGGCCCCTGGTTGCCGCCGCCTCCGAGAAGACGACGCCGTTCCATCTGCAGCAGTTGTTCGAGCAGATCCGCCAGATTCTTCCCGACCTCCATCTCCGCGTTGAAATCATCACGATCGCTTTCTGAACCTGCCCCCCCCCTCCTTTGTGGCTTTTCACCCAGCCATTCATGCGGAACGAGCCAGCTTTCCCATCGGGATCCGCTTCGCCCTTCTCTCCCATATCTGTCTGAACTCTGCGCGGTGAACGTTTTGTGTTTCTTCTTCGTATTCTTCATGTTCAGCCGCTCTCCTGTCGCTGCTTCGGGGCTGCGCGTGGCCCCGCAGGAAACTACTGCTGGATGGGTGTGAACGCGTGAAGGTCCACGGTCGAGCAGCCCTCTCCTGGCCCCCTTCTCCATCTCGACCCCCCCCCTCTTTCATTCGCTTCCGCAGCTCCTGAAAAACTTCGTCGTGCTGTCTGCCCGCCTGCAGACTGGCGACTGCCAGACAACGCCTAATGAGGTAATTCCACCTCGAGAAAGACGCCGAGCGCCAGGGCTGCGAAAGCTTTGCTGTTGCTGAGGGCGAGGAGGGCGAGCGCGTCCTATGACATGCGGGGCTCCTTGGCTGGTGTCTCTGAAAGTGTTGGCTGTTTCCCTTTCTCGGTTTCAGCCCTGTCGGCCGTGGACGGGTCTCCCTCGGGCCCATTCCCCCCCTGTTTCTGCTGCCCCGGGCCGCGGCGGGAAAGATAACTCCTCCATCGGCTCTCGGGGGATGCAGCGTAGAAGCACGGACAGACGGAGCGAGCGCCACCGGTACCGGTAGATGACTGCGCGAGTGATCACGCAGATAGCGAAGACCCGAGAACGAATAGGCGCAGCACAGACACGTAAACGACGACGGGGCATCCGTGACTGCATTCATCGTGAAGGGCCCACATGTTAAACAGTGTCCTCTGGAGATGGAGCCTTGAAGCTGCCTGCCCGCGTTGGAAGCGCTGGCGGGCGCCTGCTCGTCGCGCGCGCAGATGTCGCGGGCCGTCAGCGGGCGGTTGGTGTCGGACGCGGTGGGCTCGACGGAGACGATTCAAACTGCCCCGACGGTTGAAAAACTCAGCCACGCACTGCTCACCTTCAATCTCGAGCTCACATGCGAACATCGGCTCGACGACGTGTTCGGCGAGCTCATCTGCGTCGATTGCCATGGGCGCATCGGCGCAATAAAGTGAGAACTCGTGTCTGGTAGATGATCGATGAAATGCGCGGTGCCCCTACTGGGGACTGGGGGGGGGGATTGCCGCCGAAGGCCCTCGTGCTATGAGTGCCGAGAAATCGAGCGACACGGACACTTCTGCCGACTCATCGAAGCATTCCTCGCCCAATAAGATCGAGGCCAGCTCCGCGCAGCGGTGAACCTGTCTGACATATGGCGGAACAAACTCGCACGGCCTGCCATTCAGCAGCCGGGGTCGACCCGCGGTCGCGCGCACATCGCCCAACGAACTGCGCAGCACCTGGGCCCTGTTCTCGGGGCCCCGCGACCGGCCTGGCACGTCGCGAGACGACGGACATGCATTTCGACGCTTGCAAAGGGGCCGCGTTCCAGCGGGCTAAGACGCGCATATCGCCCACGCCCCTCACTACCCCTTCTCGCCCACAACATCCCGCTCATATGCTCTGCCCGGCGCGGCTATCCCAGCCACCGCTGCCAGACCCTGGCCAAGTCGATCACGGTTCACCTTCGATGAAGCACAAGACACCAGTCCTCTCGGGATAGCACTCCGAGAACAACCCAAGAGTCTCACTATCTTCCACGCACTCGGCAAGGGTAGCGAGCGAACGCAACCATAATCATAAAACGCGCTTCTGGCGGCGGTAGGTCGCTTCCCGATCCCGCGAGTAGCCGTCTCACGCTGCGCGAACAACGGGCCCCGATGCCGAGCCTCATCCTTGGGCGCGCGAGCAGCTCGAGAAGTGGAAGAGGAACCGCTGTTCCCCCAGATCCTGGCCGGAATCGAAGAGGCCCAACTTGCGGTGCATAATATCATCTGGAATTCCTATCTCCGCAATAAACTCACCCAGTGAAAGACCGCAGCCAGTTAGAAGAACCTCACTCAAGTCGTCGGAGTACGTAATCGGCGAGAGCCTCGCCCCCCCCCCCCCCCCCCCCCTAATGTCACCCCACTGTGCGACGGGATCATCTGCGCGCGGGCCCGGGCTCCAGAATTCGACGCCCCGTTCCAAGATCGGCCTCGCATAGGCGGCTAGAAACATGGCGGGGATGCACAGATCACCCCTCGTGCCTCGTCGCCGAGGCTGCGCCGCGCATTGGGCGCCGCATGTCGGGGGCTCGATCACCGAGTGACGATGGCGCTGACGACGAGCTTCACCATCGTGGTCTGCGCAGTGTTTCCCAACAACAATGTCTCTATACTCGGGAATATCGCTCGAAAGCCATTCTGCATACCTTCCGCAAATATACAGTGGCATCCAGTGGCCGACGTAATCGCCACATTGTACGCACATTGTACGATTAGGGATGGGTACAACAATCTCTTTTCGACACCTCCGTACCCACCCATGATCCTGAACCGTGGGACATGGTTTCATCTTCTTCGGGTAGTGAACCTCCCCCACCACTTATAGCACGCGCGCGACGCGTTTGCCCAAAGGGCCAACCAACAAAGACTTCGGGGGCGCCATAATCTAAGTACGATGCCAACCCGAGGGGGTAGTCTCGTGCTTTCCGACTTCCGGGACTCCTACGTGCAAAAGGGACCACGAAACTTTCATATTAAGGGGTCCCCGCTGGCGCCCACTCACATACTCTGCTGCATTTTCAATTTCGGAATGAGACGCAGATGCCCAAAGTTACAGAGGAGCCGCGCGATCTGGCACCGCGCGCCTCTTGGGCGCGTCCCGAAGGTTGGATCGAAGGCCATGGAGGTCCTACTTCTCCAAGGAAGTGAGCTCGGGGTCGACGAACTCATACTCAGAAGCCTCGTCCTCTCTCTCAGGCCTCCACTCCTCCCAAGCATTCCGCCCACTGCGCGAAACCAGTCCTCAGCATCAGGAGGCGCACCGGTGGCCAATCGTGCGTCGTGACGTGTCGGTCCTAACCGACAACGGGCAGCACGACGGTAGGCTCTCATTGCCTCAGCAGTACGTCTCCAGTCACACCAACCGAGCAAGATGGCACAACAATGACGCAGACATTGCCGACGATCCTTCTGGAGTTGAGGCGGGGAAGCATTGAACGATCGACGGGGGCTCCTCCTCGTCCTCCTCCTCGTCGTCCTCCTCCTTCTCATCCTCCTCCTCCCGGACACACGTGAAGACGGAAGTAAAGCAAACCAGCCTCCTGAAGATCCTGCTTGACTGATCGAAACCAAAAAACTCCCCTGGGCCCCTGCCTGCCAGAGGTCCTTCCCTCATCGCATCGCCATTCCACCGAGCCTTATCACCCGCTGGACGAATCAGCTCACGCTTTTTGAATTCCAGACTCAGTACAACTGCTAGGCGATCCCGTGGATGGGGCTCCCCTTATAGGCTGAATGGATGACAATGGCCCGCAAGATGTGCCAACGCCTGGGGATGACATACAAAACCGATACAGCTTGACTGGCTATTACCGAGAGCGCGCTCGGCGCTCTGCTGGACAATCCCAGCGATCACGTGGCGTTTTTAGGTTAGTTGTTGCACAAAGGCGTGCACCCGCCCCGCCAGGTAGACACTCGAGCGTAGCAACAGAGCAACAGTAACCACGCTCGTCGGAATCTTCTCATACACCCCATTTTCATTATGTTCACCCACGCCGTCAGCCAACATCGGTACGCAACGGGCAATTCGATCGCAAAAAAAACCAAATCAAGCAGTCAACCGGGTGAGAACAACCGTTTTGAAACACGAGGTACGTGCGGCCTTGCTTCACTTAGCGGGGGCAGGTTGAACATATAACACAAATGGCGCAAAACTCGGCGGGGCCATGCTCAATGGGAACCGTAAGGGTTCGACCCATCTTCGGTTCAGGACCCCCCCCCCAGAGTGGAGTCCCACAGCCATCTTAATTCCACAATGAAGGGTGGAGGTCGGTGCCGCTGCAATTTGGGGGGCCTCGAACACCAGCCTGCCGCCGCTTCGCCCCCGAAGCGTCTGGGCGCCGCGCAACGGGGTCCCCACCCGCGCCCCCGCAAGAAACAATATGTCGGAATTGCGAATTCCATCAATCATTTCCAGCAATCTATTTCCTGTAGCAAACATGCGGGTGTAGCCCAGGACCCGGAGAACATTCGACATGAGCACAACCAGAACGACACCCATCCGATCGCAAAAGGAAGAAAACGAGACAGTTAGAAACGAAATTTGGGTACAGAGGTTGGACCAACCCTGGTTAGCCGTGTGCATGTGTCGCTGTGGGCCAGGAGGAAGAGGAGAAGGAGGAGGAGGAGGAGGAGGAGGAGGAGCAGGTGCAGGCCAGGAAGTGCCGCCTGATGGGTCCCTTGGGAGTCTCGGAGCACGCCGAGAGACGACGACGACGACGACGACGACGACGACGACGACGGACGACGACGACGACGACGACGACGACGACGACGACGACGACGACGACGACGACGACGACGACGGCGGCGGCGGCGGCGGCGGCGGCGGCGGCGGCGGCGGCGGCGGCGGCGGCGGGCGGCGGCGGCGGCGGCGGCGGCGGCGGGCGGCGCGCCCTCCGTGCCCCGCACAGGCGGCCGCGCCCGCGACCGCGGCGGCGCGGAACCGCACGACCACGAGTGTGAGCCGTCGCTGGCGGACTGGAGGCCCCTGTCGCCGCGGGGTGGGGGGATGGCTGCGCCGCGGGGGAGGGCTGCGAGCGCAGAGGTCCGATGCGACCAGAAGGGCGCACCAGTAGTGTGTCCTCCTCGGAGGAGCGCGCCCGATCTGAACAACTAGTATAACCATATTGAGGTATATCGTTTCCCGAGCGGTGTGGCCAGAAAGCGTCCGCCACCAAGCATATACTAGAAGAGTTCTCGGCGCGCGCGACGCCCCTGGGGGGCGACGCACACATAGTATTAGTACGACGGGGTGGCGCCGATTCGGAGCTCTCGTACTTTTTGCTCGATTTTTGGCGGCGTTCCAGCCCCAGGATGCTCTCCCGCAGCTGCGCCTCGCCGACAACGTTCCTGGGCAGCCCAAATCGTCCTGGGCGGCCGCCGGAGAGCCGAAGTGTGCACCGACGGACCACCAGGGGCACCGTCAGGCGCGCCGGCTGATCGCGTCGCTGGCAGCGCAGCCGGACCCTCAGATCCACCCTGTTGCTCCAGTTGTTCGGGCCGCCGGGGCCCTCCGAGATCGAGTCCGATGAAAACATGGAGCAGCAGTATGGGGCCCAGGGGTCGGATCTACGAGGAACCGATTTTTGTCGCAGCGTGAATCTCAGGAAGGACCAGTAGCGCGCTTCCCCCCCTCCCCACTCCTCCTCTGTGTCACCCCCCCTCTTCCGCCGAATCACAGGGTTTCCTTCGCGCCTGTAGGAAAACGTGTCGGTCTCCTCGCCAACCTTTCGGGCATCGAGAGGAACGAGGGATCGACGGATCGGGAGGTCGAGGGATGAGCGAGATTCGGAGATCGACGACAACGTCCCCCTCCAGGGGACCTCCTCGCCGCCTTCCAGGGCAATTCGTGGGAGCCTCCCATGCCAGCTTGTTGGCTCTTGCGAACCAACGCCGCTAATCCACGCTAAATCGGTGCTATCCCGTCGATTACCCGGCGCTGATCGACGCTAACGCACTCTAAAGAGGTAGTTACGAGGATATAGAAAGACCGCCGTGATTTGCGACCGAACGCCGTCCGATCGAGACTCGAGGACCAGGGATCGAGGATCGAGCGCCGCAGCTTTCCGACGCCTTCCCTGCTCCTGTTTCGGCTGCGCGCAGGCGTGACCCTATGGGCAAGAGTGACCTGGGGCGCGCGGCACTTGGGGGGGTGGGGGGGGGCGCAGGGGGGCCTCACCCGAGCGCGCGAAGCCCCTGCTATCGCGCCCCTCTCTCAGCCATCTGGGGACCCCGGGGCGCCCGCACCGAAGGCCACTCTGGCGAACGGTCACCACTGCGCGCAGCCTCCTGTCGGGCAACTTTGGGACTCCTCCTAGATTTCCCGGGAGACCTCCACAGAACTCCCCGCCGACTTCCGGGATCCCGCGCGGCCCTGACTGCCGCCGAAGCAATGGGGGGGCGTCCTCCTCGCCGTCGTTGGAGGGTCCAGGAGCGAGGATCGAGGGTCGGGGGAAAGGGGAAGGGGCAGGAGAGGAGGAGGAGGAGGAGGAGGAGGAGGAGGAGGAGGAGGCGGAGGAGGAGGAGGGGGAGGAGGAGGAGGAGGAGAGCGCCAACTCGGCCCGGGCCGCCGCCTGGTGCGGCCCGCGAGACCGCGCCAGGCGGCCCCCTCGGCCGCTGCCCCCAGAGCTCTCCTCGCCCTGCGCCCCCCTCCCTCCCCGGCCGCGGGATGGCGGCGCCGCCCTGGTGCGCCGCGGCAGGCCAGCCGCAGCGGCCGCGGCGCTCGGCAGCCGAACGCCGTGCCCAGGCGGGGCGCAAGCAGGCGCGCGCGGCTCAAGAGCTGCTACGCGCCTTCCGGGACCTCGGCCACCGGGGCTGCCGCCCCACGCGCCTCGGAAAAGCGCTGGCGGAGGCCCTCGGCGCGGTCGCGCCCTCTGGCTCGGCGCCCTTGGCAGCCGGTAGCGGAGGCAACGGAGCGGACTGGGATCCGGACGGAGCTGCCGCGGCCCCGGCGAGGCCCGACCTCACTGGCCAGGCAGCGGCGCGGGCGCTCCACGAGGCCACCGAGCACGCTGAGCCTCAAGCTGGTCTTGCCGCTCAAGGGCCAGACGCAGGTTGGGCGCCGACGCAGGCAGCTCCGAGCCGCGCTCCGCCGCCCTGGACGCCGCCACCCTGGATGCAGCAGCCATGGGAACCTCCCGCACCCACAGCGCCACCGCGGGATAAGCAATCGCGGACGATGGACACTCTCTCCGGGGAGTACGGCGAGCGCTCCACCCTCCGGCGCAGGCGCGGCACGCCCGTCCCGAACAGGGCGCAGTCTGTTGGGAGCAGCTCGTGCCCCTCGGCAGAGAGTGCCGTTGAGAAGGACAAGGGTGCCGAGGCCTTCGAGGAAGCTGAGGCGCCAGAGGAGCGCGCGGCCCTTGGCACGGCGAGCTCGCGCCCCGAGGAGCACGCCGCGATGGCCGGGATGTTGGAGCAGAGAGTGGTACGCGTTCTGGCGGACCGGATGGCTGCAGGCAGAGGGCCAGCTACGTTAGCCAACCTCGAGGAGGATTTCGAGGCCCAGTGGAGGCTGCCCCTCGACGTGCGGCACGTGGGCGAAGCGGACATCGTGACCTTCCTCACGAACTGGTCCAACAGGGTTGAGATCGTCAGGGGCCCCGACGGAGCGTACGTGGTGCAGCTCGCGCCGCAGTTCGCCACAGGACGACCACGCTGAGCGAGCAGGCACCAGCAGGCAGCTGACGGCTGAGCCTGGCCCAGGCCCAGAGGGGCAAGAAAGGCAGACGCGGGGCAGCGGGCATGCCGCGGGAGTGGCTCGGCAGCTGCGCCCGAGGCTCGGCAGGACGAGCGGACAGCGACGCAGAGGTGAGGGGCGCCACGAGTGCTGCTGGGCGTGGCTCGAAATCCTTGGTGCCCTCTGCGTGGGCGGGCTCTGGGGGTGGGCGGGGACTGGGCCTACGCACCCCCCCTGCGGGCTCCTCCTCTCCTGGTCTTCTTTCTTCCTCCCCTGCGTCTCCCCTCTTGGGTGGGTGCGTCGGCCTGGGAGCTGTCCGGGCGTCTTGGGTCTCGGGCTCCCTGGGGTCCCTCGTCGCCGCACTGGCTGTTCTTGCCCTTTGATAGGCCGCGTGACTCAGAGGCCTTCATCGACCGACCGACCGACCGAGGAGGAGGAGGAGGAGGAGGAGGAGGAGGAGAGGAGGAGGGAGGAGGAGGAGGAGGAGGAGGAGGAGGAGGAGGAGGAGGAGGAGGAGGAGGAGGAGGAGGAGGAGGAGGAGGAGGAGGAGAGGAGCGGAGGAGGAGGAGGAGAGGAGGAGGAGGAGGAGGAGCAGGAGGAGGAGGAGGAGGGGGGTGGTAGGGAAGGGGTGAGGCTGAGGCCGAGGGATGAGGGAGGACGACAGGGGGGGGAAGGAGTGAAGAGGGGGATGAGGGAGGAGAGAGGAGAGGGGAGGGGGGGAGGAATGAAACCGAAGGAGGATGGAGGATGAGAAGGGGAATTCCGGATGAGTGGGGATAAGGGGGGTGAAAGAAGGAGGGAGCAAAGGAACAGGATGGATGATATGATAGAAGAGAGGGAGGGGGGGAAGGAGGATGAGCAGGGGGTCAAGAAGAGGAGGGAGGAGAAAGGAGAGAGGAGGGAGGATGAGGAGGGCGGGGGAGGAAAGTCAGGAAGAAGAGTCATTCACGTGCGATTTTGAAAAGACACTGCCCAAGTTGGGAGAAGACGCGCGTCTTTGAAGGTTCGGCCGGGGAGGGCAGGCGGCATACCCCGCGCCCCGTCCAGGGCCGTGAACGATCACAGGCGGGTCTTGCGCGAGAGTCCCTTAAGAGGAAGCTGCCACCAGCTCGCACCACGTAGCTTACACGACCCAGCATTTATCAGGCATCTCAAAGAACATACGTATATCACACCTCTACACGATGCAATAACGCACTGCTCGGGGTCCATGCTTTCTAACCAAGGGCGCCAAACTTCGCGCTCCGAACTGCACAAAATGAGAAGCGCGAATCAATTCGCGCTCTCGTGCCCCCCCCCCCCGCGCGAAGCGCACATATTTTCGCGCCATCGAGAGCCCCATTGCCAACATATGCTTGTGTTGTCGGAAGCCACAAGGCCGCCGCTGAAGCAAAGCGGTGTTTCCCCCCCCCCGTCTCGCCTCAGACCGCCAAGCCGACACGACGGGCGAGGGCGGAAGGAAGAGGCACGGGCAATCAACATTCCCTGCCGCTCCTCCATCTCCCTCCTCCTCCTCCTCCTCCTCCTCCTCCTCCTCCTCTTCCTCCTCCCACGGGGACAACGGCGATGGCGTCAATCCTCATGTGTTCTTTCTATTTCGTCATCCTATTTGTTGAATCCTTGAGTATCCTCCTCAGCCTCCTCCTCCTCGTCCTCCTTCCCCTCCTCCTCCCGCACCCAAGAGCCCCGACAACCTTTGCGCAGAGCGCCGTGATCGCAGCCATCTCGGCGTGCTTGGAGACGCCCGAGTGGCCCACCAAGCGGCAGAAGCGCCGCCACTCCCTGGCGCAGTCACCCTGCTCGTGCTCCTGCTCCTACTCCTGCTCCTGGTCCTCCTCCTCGAAATCGTCCTCCTCCTCCCTATCCTGCCTCCTCCTCCTCCTCCTCCTCCTCCTCCTCCTCCCCCTCCTTCCTCTCCCACCCGCGCCTCCTTCTCTGCCTCCTGGTTTCCAGTCTCGCGCTGGCCATGGGGGCACTCGGGGTGTCGCCGCCGCCGTCGTTGCCGCCGTGGTCGCCGTCCTCCTCGTCGCAAGCGGTCGTCGTCGTCGTCGTCGTCGTCGTCGTCGTCGTCGTCGTCGTCGTCGTCATCGTCATCATCGTCGTCAACGTCATCGGTCATCAATCGTATGTCCTCCGTCGTCGCCGTTCTCGTCGTCGTGCGGCCGTTGTCGCCGTCGCCGTTGTCGCTCGCGGCCGCCAGGGCCGTCGCCTAAGTCGTCGTCATCGTCGCCGCCAAGTCGCCGCAGCCGTTGGCGTCGGCGTCTCGGCAAACTTCGCCATTGTCGTCGTCGGGCGGCGGCGGCGACGATGGCGGTTGGGAGCGTGAGAGGGCGAGGATGCAAACTTCACGTGAAAGACCCATACATGATTTTCTGCGACGGCACGACCTGGAGAGGTAGCTTCCGCAAGCCCTTATCGCGGCCCACCGTGTGAAGAGGAGTGCGCTCACGCGCGACCTTAAACGGTCAGCTAGCGCGCCAGTGGCCACGCTGTCGGCACAATTTCTCTACGTCGCTCGCACCTCGACGCAAATCCATGACACTTTATGGTCAAGCACTCGCTGAAATGGATCTGAAAGGCGGCAGCCCCGAAGCTGGATGAAACACGCCATGGACAGAACGGAACCGCAGCATGCAAACTTACAAGCAGGACATGAACCGAAAACAAACTCTTACGAAAGTCGAGCGGCGAGGACACTCTGAGGACAGCAAACAGATGGCGACGAAGACAGGACATCGGGACCGCACAACTAATGTCGAGGATCTGCAGGACGTCTGAGGCAAATGCAGCATGAGGGGGCAAAAGACGACTCCTCGGAAACACACCTCATCGCGAGAACACCAGCACGTAGCCTTGGCCAAAGACTTGCGGACACGGAAAGAAACTACGTGCACACGGGCAGGCCGCGGGCCCACGAGACCTCTGGGGCGACGGCAACACCACACGAGACAGGGCCTAGGTGGGCCCCAACACATTGCCGCGACGACTCCAGGCGCCTCGTCGAGCGAGAAGAGGCTGATCTGGAACCGGAGCCGGTCGCGCCGGTCGCGCCGGTCGCGCCGGTTGCGCCGGTCGCGCCGGTCGCGCCGGTCGCGCCGGTCGCGCCGGTCGCGCCGGTTGCGCCGGCTGCGCCGGTCGCGCCGGTTGCGCCGGTCGCGCCGGTCGCGCCGGTCGCGCCGGTCGCGCCGGTCGCGCCGGCTGCGCCAGCTGCGCCGGTCGCGCCGGTTGCGCCGGTTGCGCCGGTCGCGCCGGTCGCGCCGGTCGCGCTGGTTGCGCCGGCTGCGCCGGCTGCGCCAGCGGCGCCGGCTGCGCCAGCGGCGCGTCGATTGTGATATCAACACAGACATCACAGTCGTCATGTCGCTCTCCCGTCGTGTCCCGTGGGTGGTGTCATGATCTCGTGGCGTGGCGTGGCGTGGTGTGGGGTACGGTGTGATGTGGCGTGATGTTGTGTGGCGTGGTGTGTGGTGTGGTGTGTGCGTGTGTGTGGTGTGGTGTGGTGTGTGTGTGTGTGTGTGTGTGTGTGCGTGTGTGTGTGCGGTGCGGTGTGGTGCGGTGCGGTGCGGTGCGGTGCGGCGTGGTGTAGTGTGTAAGTGAGGTCGGTTGCGACACCATCACAGAGATCGCACTTGCCATGTAGGTGCCCCATGGGAGGTGTCATGAGGACGTGATGTCGTGATGTCGTGCCTTTCTGCGGGGGGGATGCCCGGGCAGACTCCTGCCGGCCTTAGTCAAAATGAAGAACACGAGAGGCCGCGGGGGCAGGAATGGAGGAGGGGGAAAGGAGGGCCGAGAGCGAGGATACCACATCAGGAGCAACCTTTTTGACATCGGATCTCGAATGTGTGCGTCGCGAGCTACGCCTCGTAGTCGCCGACGCATCGCCGGGCCGGCCCGTCGGCTGCGCCGGCGCGCACCGCCGCGGGAGGAGCAAGAGGAAACGATGCGGTACTGCGTGCGGAAGTCGCATGCAGAAGGCGCTGGAAAAGTCCCCGGCCGCACCCCGCCCTGCAGCGGATGGCGCGCGGAAGCGTCGAGTAAACAGAAAAACTGCGTCAGCAGCCCGGGTGTGCGTGCAACCCCGGGTGCCTTTCTGCGAACGCAGCGGCGGGGAAAACGACATGCTTGAGCAGCTCGGGCGTGCGTGTAATCCCGAGTGCCTTTCTGCGGGAGCATGCCCGTGGAGACTTCTGCCGGCCCTCGTCAAAATTAAACGCGAGAGGCCGCGGGGGCAGGAATGGAGGAGGGGGAAAGGAGGGCCGAGAGCGAGGAAACCACATTAGGAGCAACCTTTTTGACATCGGATCTCGAATGTGTGCGTCGCGAGCTACGCCTCGTAGTCGCCGACGCCTCGTAGTCGCCGACTCGAAGATAGAACAAGAAGGAGAGAGGTAAATCAACGTACACCTCACAACAATGCCGTGACCCCCCAACATATCGTGGCCAACGATTGTGAAAACCGCTCTTACCAATCTCATCAGGGCGAGGCATGCAAGATATTTGAGGCACCAGACGGTATCGATACCGATGCTTCATGGCCCTCTCCTGGGGTGCCTTCTGACCAGACTCCCGAGGCGAATCCAGCGGTGGCGACGAGGGCCTCCCAGGAGGCCCAACGAGGCGCAAACGAGGCAAGGGTAGCGGTATGTGTGTCTGGAGAACCTGGGGCGGATCGGGAAAGGAGACGCTGCCATGAGCTCTCGGTGGCACGGAGGGCGTGGCCCTGCAGGTAGGGGTGACCTTTGGTGTGCAGCTTGGGGGGGGGGCTGCGGGGGAGGGAGGGGGCCAGATCCAAGCGCGTGGGCCAGTGCCTGAGGGAGCCCTGGTGGGCCCGCACCAAAGGTCAATTTGGCGAAGGGTCGCTCTCACGCGCAGCTGAATCTTGGTCCTGCAGGATCTGCCTCGTGGCAGCCCAACGCGCTGGGACAGCGCAGTAGAACATGATCGACCCACGAACCCGGAAAGGAATATAGAAATGTAAGGCATTGTAACATTTCAAAGACACCTGATTGGGCGACGGGCACATGCAATGCTAAATGTATCGATGATGATGTACTGTGCCGAGGGCTGTGCTGTGCTACGCCGTGCTGAACTGCGATGTGCCATGCCGCGATTGTTTTCTATATAGCGTTGTGGATCGAGTCCTCCCTGGCATCCGAGTCCTCACCGAACTGATCTGGAGCGTAAGCTCGAGCTGCTCAGGATGGTAGCTGCCCCAGAATTAATCGACAGAGGGAACATGCCAAGAGGACGCGCCGCGGAACGTCCCAAGGGACGCGCCAGGCGACGTGCCAGGGGACGTGCCATGGGGACGCACCGTGGGACGTGCCAAGGGGACGCGCTACGGAACGTGCCAATGGACGTGCCGAGGGACGTGCCATGGGACGCGCCGCGCGACGTGCCAGGTGGACTCGCCACGGAACGCGCCAAGGAACGTGCCAAAGTGTATAGTTGAGTGTATCGATATTGATGTACCGTGCCGACGGCTGTGCTGTGCTGGGCCGTGCTGAACTGCGATGCGTCATGCCGCGATTGTGCTCTCTCTCTCTCGTGCCAAAGTGTATAGTTGAGTGTATCGATATTGATGTACCGTGCCGACGGCTGTGCTGTGCTGGGCCGTGCTGAACTGCGATGCGTCATGCCGCGATTGTGCTCTCTCTCTCTCTCTCTCTCTATAGATATAGATATAGCGTTGTGGATCGAGTCCTCCCTGGCATCCGAGTCCTCACCGAACTGATCTGGATCGTAAGCTCGAGCTGCCTGAGCAGATGGTAGCTGCCCCAGAACTAATCGACAGAGGGAACATGCCAAGAGGACGCGCCGCGGAACGTCCCAAGGGACGCGCCAGGGGACGTGCCAGGGGACGTGCCATGGGCACGCACCGTGGGACGTGCCAAGGGGACGCGCTACGGAACGTGCCAATGGACGTGCACCGCGCGACGTGCCAGGGGGACTCGCCACGGGACGCTCCGCGGAACGTGCCAAGCAACATGCCAGGCTGCAATGCTAAAGGTATCGATATTGATGTACCGTGCCGAGGGCTGTGCTGTGCCTGGGCGACCTGGACACGTGAAAACACGCGTTTCGCTCAAGACGTTGTCAGCACATCCTCATGCTAGACATCCGCTTGGGCAACCTGGACACGTGCAAACAAAGCGTCTCGCTCGAGACATCCTCAACAAATGCTCATGTTAGACATCCGCCTGGGCGACCTGGACACGTGAAAACAAGCCTCTGGTTCGAGACATCCTCAACAAATCCTCATGCTAGACATCTGTCTGGGCCACCTGGAGGCGTGAAACCAAGCGTCTCGCTCGAGGCATCCTCAAGACCAGGGCACGAATCCACTTGAGAGATCCTCAGAATTCAGGCCCCCAGGAGAGGACAATCTATAACACAAAACAAGCGTTTCGCTCGAGACATCCTCAACAAATTCTGAAAAACAAGCGTTTCGCTCGAGACATCCTCAAATCCCACCAGCCCTTTGGGCGTGAGTGGTTCAGCGAGCTCTCTCTGTCCTCAACCCCCCTTCTTCCCCTTCGGGGAGGGGTTTACCCCTCCCCCTACCCCCTCCCCCTGGGCCTGGAGGGGGTGTTCCGCGGGTCGCCGGGGGGGTCTTTTTCGACTCCTCGGAGGGCTAAAAAACGACACCCCTCACGAGGATTCTGGCCCCGACGGGGGGACGGAGATAAGGTACCCTCCTCTTCCTTGAAGCCAAAAACATTGATTTTACTACGGTTTTGGCTCCATTTGGCCCTTCTGAGGGGGCAGCGCTCATGCAAGCTCCCCCCTCCCGTCAAGGCAATATTATTGATTTTACTAAGGTTTTGGGCTCATTTTGCCCTTCCGAGGGAGCAGCGCTCATTAAAGCTCCCCTCTTCTTGGATCCATGCCCTCCAAGATGGCCCCCCGAAGCGCCCAGGAGGCACCAAGAGGCCCCAAGATGGCCCCAAGAGGCCCCCCGGAGGCCCCCAACCGGGCGCGCCGGGCGCGCCGGTCGCGCCGGTCGCGCCGGTCGTGCTGATCGTGCCGGTCGCGCCGGTCGCGCCGGTGCCGGTCGCGCCGGTCGAGCCGGTTGTGCCGGTCGCGCCGGTCGCGCCGGTCGCGCCGGGTGCGCCGGTCGCGCCGGTCGCGCCGGTCGCGCCGGTCGCCGGTGCCGGTCGCGCCGGTCGCGCCGGTCGCGCCGGTGCCGGTCGCGCCGGTTGCGCCGGTCGCGCCGGTCGCGCCGGTCGCAATCGCGCTGGTCGCGCCGGTGCCGGTCGCGCCGGTCGCGCCGGTCGCGCCGGTTGGTTCTAGTTCGGTCCCCTTTGCGTCGAGCACGCACGGACAGCAGGAGGGAGAAGTAAGGAGGGAGGGGAGAGGAGGGGAGAGGAGGACGAATGATCAGGGTGAGGAGACAGAGAAAGAGGGATGAGAGAGGAGGGAGGGCGGGATGGGAAGAGAGAGAGGGGGGATGAGTAGACACAAGTAGGCAATAGAGAGAAGATGGATCGAGGCGGGCACTCCATCCACTTTTCCACTGGTGCGCACCGTTCTCACCAGCCTGGCGACTGCCGGCGCGAGAACTGTGTTATGGGCGGTACTCTTGGAACGGGCTGGCGCACGTGCTGATCGACTCCCGCCGAAGAGCAGCTGCAAAGCCGCCTCGCTGTCCATGAGAGCGGGGACATGTAGAGGAGACGGGGACGAAGGATAGAGGTAAGGGATGGAAGGGGCCTCGGAGTGCTCTCCCGAGACTGCTCTGTGTTCGAGACCGTTTGGCCGTTGGATGGGCAGCCGACTGGCCTCGATTCCAAAATGTGGATGGGAACTGGAGATTCTCGGCCTCCGAGTGGACTCGATCCTGAGTCCGCTCGGCGGCCAAATGGGCTCGGGCGCAGAGTCGGCCTCCTCCTACACCCTCCGCATCCCTCCTCAACAACCTCCTCCTCTACCCGTCCCAAGCCTCCGAAACCTCCAAGGTCGTGCTTGCATGTTTTGCACGGGGTCCCCGGACCTCTCGACCCCTTCACTCGGAATATCCCAACCTCTTCCCAGATGTGTGCTGGTGTCCCGCAGCCCGACAGGGCCCTTGACAGGGTGACAAGCTACACTGAATACCCATCTCACGTTTCTGTGGCAACTCAGGGGTGCCTCCCATGTTTTCTTGATGGCTCTTGCAAATCGACGCTCGCCGACGTTCATCGCCGCGAAAGGACGCTACCCGACGCTCATCGACACTACATCGGTGCTACATCGGCGCTTGCTCATCGATTGCCAGACGCTAGCGCACGCGAATGCAGGTTATAGAGACGGACTCGCGATGGCACACGAGGCTCTCATGCTTTGCTGCCGGACAGACTGCAGTCAGATCATCTGTCTCACGTCTCGCCCAAGGCGCTGGAGGCCTTGGCCCCCTCCCTCGCGAGAGGACCGAGGAGGGAGAAGCAGGAGTTTGTCGGGCGGAACGAACGGATGGGGCGCCAGGGGAGGTCCCATCCGACCGCAAGGGAAGCGCCGAGTCTTGCCGACCGTCCGCCGATCGACTTGTGGGAAACAAGCCGGGCAGATCGAGGCAAATGCCGGTAAATCGCGGCAAATCCGGATAAATCCACGTACGCCCAGGTAAATTCAAAGAAATCCAGAGATCTCCAGCAATCTGGGGGAGCAGCTCGTGGACACCTCATCGCGGGCCGAATGATGGCAGAATGAGGAAACAAAAAGGTCCCCATACCGCTACTCCCCATACCTCTCCCGGGTGCGTTCTGACCAGGATCTCAAGGCGACTCCAGCGGTGGCGACGGGGGCCTCCCAGGAGGCCCAAACATGCGAAAACGAGGCAAGGGCATCAACGTGGCCAGAGGTCGCCGTGTTGGTACCCTCTTCCTCCTCTGGCAGAGGTCGTCAAGCCCTTCAGGGGAGAGGGGCGAGGGGGCCGGAACGCCGGGGAGCAGGGCAGGCGCGCAACGACGAGGCGCCGCCCCTACTCGGCGACGCGCAGCCTCCGAAGCGCCTCCAGCGACGCGACGGGGCCGGGCGTCTCGCACGCGGCGGCGGCCGCGCGCGTGGCCAGCTCCATCGTCTGCCGCAGGTCCACGATGACCGGGGAACAAAAGGGCCGATAGTAAAGGGCTCCGAACCTCGCGCCTCGCGCTGCGCGAAGCGCGAAGTGCGAATAACTTCGCGCTTTCGCGCCGCCTCCCAGGGGAGGAGACGAGGATGAGGAGGAATCGGAGCCGAAGCGCGAAGCGCGAATAGCTTCGCGCCCTCGAGGGCGCCCTTAGATATATTCCAGAGACCCTGAGCCCCAGCATGGATGTCCTCTCTTGGGGGCGCAACTGTTACTTCCGCGGGCCTCCGCAGACCTTCCGCCAGCCTCCGCAGGCGGAGGCGGCCTCGTCTTCTTCCGCCGGCTTCCGCCGAGGAAGAGCTGGCCACTCCTTCAATCCTCGAAGGGGCGAACTCCGCGCCAGGGAGGGGGGTCCGGACCGATCCAAGAAATCAGCGCGGGCCCCCCCAAGCTGCATGGTCATGGTATTGGCCATACGTTCCCCGAGATGCCCCGCACGAACGCGGCGACGAAGCCCGCATGGTAGGCGTCGGCGGCGCGCCGGGGGGGAGCAGGGGATAGGGGGCGGGCCTCTTCGGGAGACTCGGAAGGCTGCTGGCCTCCTGGGAAGCCCTCTGAGCCTTTTTCTGGAGAGGCCAAAAAGATAGTTACTCTCGGGGCCTTCCCTGGAGAAATCACAAGGTACACCACTGGCTCTCTACTCCTCGGACTTCTCCCAGGGTGCGTTCTGACCAGGATTTCGGAGAGAAGCGGCATGGATACCTTTTCCCCCTCTGACCCTCCGAAGCCGCGGAGAGCTTCCCACGGGGGCAGCAGGTTTTCTGAGAGGCCCCGTCAGTCCAAGAGGGCCTGGCATGCCCCTGCCGCTTCCTCGCCGACGCGCAAAAGTGACCGTGGGCAGGAGTGACCTCTGGTGCGTGGCTTCCAGGAGCCGCGCGCGTGCCTACGCCACACAAAAGTATACACACAGACGCCATCCGACGAACTTTGAATCAACCTGCAGGGATGGCGGCGCTGTATAAATTCGCTGACTCTCAGTTGTGAGTTCTACACCGCCACCCTCCCCCGGGGCCCAGGACCAGTCTATCAGAGGGCGTCTGTCATATATCCTCTGCTGCGGAAGGTCGGATCCAAGCGCGCAGGCCAGCGCTGGGGGGACCCCAGTGGGCCCGCACCCCAGGGCACTCCAGCGAATGATCCAGCACCCCCCGCCCCCAGACATCCGGCGCCTCGACTTCTCCGAGACACGAGCCCCGCCCTCTCGACACTTCCCCTGGGCCGGCTTTTCACGACGAGCAGCTCTTCAACGGCCCAAAAGCCCAGTGCGGGGCCCGAGAGGCCAACGACTATGAACACCTCCGTCTCGTTTTTTGTTTCGAGACGCGCGGCCGATTTCCCCCCTCGGCGCGACGCCGAATGCGTCCCCGGCGCCGGTGGTGTCCCTGACGTCGCAGCTGAGGGCGGACACAACGCAGACATCGCGGTCCCCGTGCCTCGCGCCCACGGAGCCCCGCGCACCTTCCGTGGCGACCACCGTGCGGCCTGGGCTCGCACTGGCCAATGCCAACACCGCCTCCCTTGTGCTCTTGCGGGCAAGACTTGTGTCCCTATCCGCTGGAGCTTGGAGTTTCGGGCTCATTTCCCCAGACACCCGAGGCGCACTGGATATTGATAAAAGTCAGGCCCCTAGAGGCTCGATCTTTATCCGTATCCAGTGCGCCTCGGCCTTGTAGCGCCCCTTCCAAGACAGTCCAACAGGTATTGGATATGGATATGAATCTTGCCCGCAGCTCAGGGCCCCTTGAACGGAGACTTTCGGTAAAGCAGGACAGTGGCGCACCACAGAAAACTGCAGCCGTCGGTGGAAGCATCCCCCGCGCACTCCCACTCTCGAGCCGCAGTGTTCAAAGTCCTGCTTTTGCGGCATCCTGGCTCCCGGGGCCCTGATGGTGCCCTGGCCGGCCAGCTCCCGGAGGATCCTCGCGGGCGCCACCAGGTCGGTGGCGAGGCTGGCCAGCTCGCGCCGGTCGCAGTCGCAAACCTCCATGTCGGAGAAGATCCGCAGACCGGCGGCGGCCGCGGCCCGCACGATCGGCAGCGCCAGCGCGGGATCGTGGCCGTCGGTGTTCACGGCGCCGATGCCGCGCCAGTCGATGGGCGCCGCCTGGGCGGCTGGGCTCGCGAAGAGCGCACGGTCGCAGTGTATGAGGCAGGTCCGCCTGCTCGTCTCCCGCTCCACCACCACGCAGGCGGACGTGGTGAGCGCGCCGGGCACCACGAGGCAGCGGGAGGTGTCCATGCCGAGGGCCTCGTAGTGGTTCCGCGCCCACCTCCCGTCGGCGTCGTCGCCGACGCGAGTCACGAAGGACACGCCCAGGCCCAGGAGGGCCATGCACTGCGCTGCGTTGGCGCCCTGCCCTCCGATGTATCGCAGCTTCGAGTCCACGAAGATCTTGTCGTCGAGGGGGACCCGCCGCCCCCAATTGGGGCCCCAAAGATGTCGCCTGCGTCCTGAGGTTGCACAGCCGCGGAGCGGCCTCGAAGCGCCTTCTCCTCAAAACCGCAGGACGCCCCCAAGCCACAAGCTTCGAAGGCTGGGCGAACGGCGTAGTAGGTTAACGGCGTGGTATGGACGCGGCTTTTTGTGGCACCTAACGCGCGCAGAAACAGTGTACAGAATCACGAACCACGCGCTCCTGCATTGCAAAAGTGCGACTGAATCGCACGAAGAAGGCGCAACGAAATACATGGAAACAGTGACCTCGCTTTCCCGCAATAGGTTCGGCCACAGACAAATCCCACCTACAATCGCAGTGCCTACAGCGCCTTTGCATGAAACACCGTGGCCTGTCCACGGAGCCTGCTCAGGGCCGCCCCGAGGCGACCGACGAAACCGCAAGGATGCCCCCGAGGAGCCAACCAAGGCAAGGCCTCTCCGACGGCCCCGGGAGACGGCTCCGGCAGAAGTAGCATAAGAAGACGGCTTGTCCAGGGGGGCCGAGGTCCGCTTAAAACTGGCCCCAGGACCCTTCTGGGGTCCATCCTGGCCAGTTACACGAGCGGCATACAGCCGCGGCGAAGTTCTCCCATAGGCACAGAATTATACTCTAGTGGGTGGGCCCCGCGTGGAAACCTCGAGCGTTGGCATGAGAGTTAGCGTCGTCGTCGCTGTGCTCGTGGCGTTTGCGCTTGTGAAGGAAAAGAGGTGGGGAAAGCGAAGGAGGGGGAGGAAGGGGGGAATCAGGAAATGAGGGAGGGGCACACATGGAAGAGGATGAGGGCGAGGATGAGGAGGATGAGGAGGCGAAGGAATTCGACGACAACAACAATGGACATCTCCGTGCTCTTCCTCACGACTCGTCTCCAATGTTCCCCCATGTATACGTCTGTATGTACGTGTGTATGTATTTACATGTGTACATGTGATTGTGTGTGTATGTCTGTGTATGTACGTATATGTGTGTGTGTGTGCATGTATGTGTGTATGTATGTATGTATGTATGTATGTATGTATGCATGCATGCATGCATGCATGCATGCATGCATGTATGTATGTATGTATGTATGTATGTATGTGTATATATATATGTCCTTCGCACTGCCCCCCTCGTCCTCTTCCTCCTTTTCACCGTCATCCACCCCATCCTCGTGCTGAGTTTCGTGGCGGTCATCCCTTTTCGTCATCCTCGTTCTGATTATCCTCCTGATCCCCCCTCATCGTCGTCCCCCTCGTAACCATCCCCATCCTCGTCCACCTCCTCGAGATCGCACTCCAGATCCTCGCATCCATGTCCTGCGGCTGCCCCACATCCTCCTCCTCCGAGGAGGGGGAAGAGGAAGAAGGGGGGGAGGTGTCAGGCAGGCAGGCGCTCCCGTGGGGCTCGCGCGCGAATGCCCAGCGGGACAAGCTGCCCAATGGCTCACGAAGGTTCAAGGGCAGGTCAGGCCGAGCGGCAGGCGGTTGCGGCGGATGCGAGGGGGAGAAGGTCGCTGCCCGGCGTCTTCATCCCCACCCCGGACATGCCCCACCCCTCCGTGTGTCAAGCGGGATGGTGGGAGAAGGGGACATGAGCAGGGGCACGCACGCTATGGGAGCTCCAGTCGATGACAAGGCCAACCTGCAACGATATCATATACCGTGCTGCTCTCTCTCGCCTGTGCTCTTCTTGCCCTCGTCCTATCTCCCTCCGCGTGGCTCTCCCCTGCTCGCTGTGTCCTTCGCTCCTCCTTCCACCCTCCAGCTCGTGGTCTCCTCCATCCGCGCGGGCGACAGCTGAGGCGCGTGCCAAAAGTAGTCTTGCTAAAAGGCTCGCAAGGACCCCTCCCCAGGGGCGTTTCGGGGCAACCAGGATCTCTTCCGCACGTCTTGCAGCATGGGCTCCTTCAGCGCGGCGCGGCCGTGCAGTCTGGGGCTCATCGGGCATGCAGGCGTTGCCTCAGCATGAGTTTTGCCAGCCAAGTTGCGGGTGCGAGGGTGGGATGTTTGCACGAGCATGGGAGGTGGTTACGCGCGGTGCAGTGTAGCCAACCGCGCCACATAGGTTGCCCCACAAAGATTTCACAACATGGATATCGCACCACATTGTTTGCACCACGCAGAATTCTCAGCGTAGATCGCACCACGTGTAGTGTACAAGAGAGGTCGCACCCCATGCCACCCCACATACATATACATTTATATGTATATATATATATACATACAGACATACAAACACATGCATGCATACACATACATGTTGCACCATACCGCTTGGATTACACCACGCAGTTTGCACGACCTGTATTGGATCACACGGGTTGGACAACGAATGCCCCACCTAGTGTACGGCATAGATCACACGACCTAGATTGAACAACATGGACTGCATAACATATGCCACACCACAGAGATTGCACCACACAGATTGGAAAGCATTGCTTGCGCCACATAGATCACATGACCTGTATTGAACAGCATGGATTGCACACTCTAGGCCACACCACAGAGATTGCGCCACATGTGTTAAACAGTACATGTTCACCACCACGTCGATAGCGCAACACTCATTGCCACACACACACACACACACTGCGTGGGGCCCACGCTGGCAAACAGATCTAAGGAAACAGACGGTGGAGACACTATAGGGAGGCTTCCGCCCAAGGCTTCCCTGCAACTTGCTCACAGACAAGGCTCTCGCCCGAGACGTCCTCACATTGCGCATGATTGCTGGTTTTGCTAATGAAAATGGGGATCACGGGGAGTGGTGACGACGACTGACGGTGATCAGGATGATGACGACGATGATGATGACGATGATGATGATGATGATGATGATGATGATGATGATGATGATGATGATGATAATGAAGACGGAGATGAAGATGCTGCTGATGATGATGACGAAAACGATGATGATAGGCTCCCGGTATTGAGTCCGCACGTTCCCGGGCCGGGTGGGCTATCGGGCCCTTCATCGGCGAAGAATGGGCGATTGGAGGTCATGCGGCCCCCTTGGGCCTATCCCATCTCCCTCCAAAGCTTGCCCCTGATGATCCCGAGACACCCAGCAGCACACTAACTCGTTCGTGGTAACTTGAGGGGGCCTGTCATTATATCTGACGAGCTGTTGCACATCGACGCTAATCTACGCTAATATACGCTAATCCGCATGCTGTCTTATCGACTGACGCCACCGAAAGCGGAATTCCGAAGACGTACAGGGCTTCCGTCACCTGCTACCGAAGGAAAACCCCGCGCCCGAGGTCGGCGGGGCAACGGCAGGCCCTTCAAATCCTCGGCATCGTGAGCATCGTGTCGACGACCGTGTTGCCGATAGCCAACACCCGCGACCCCTGCCCGCCGATCGCGCCCCGCGTCGCGGCCGCTCCGCGCGCGGCCGCGCCGCCGCTGGCCGGCGCCGCAGTGCCGCCGCGGGTCCCCAGGGGGCCGCGCCGCGCCGCGGGCGGTGCCCCCCTCGCGCTGTGCGCGGTCCGCACCGCGGGCGCCCGCGTGCAGGCCGCACGGGCGCGCCCGCGGGCGGGGGCGCGGCCCACGGCGAGGCGGGCGCCTGGGTGGCGACATCCGAAGCCGACCCACACCAGCCCTCGATGCTCCTGCAGCGATGGGAAGCGGGGGTGGAGCTCGGATTCCGCCACGTGTTCAGAAGCATTCCGCCCCCTAGCCCCGCCGCCCGTCGAGCTGCCTGAATCGTTCATCGGCGAGGACAGGATTCGGATTTCGCCGCCGAGCGCCCGCGCCGCCGCGCAGCATCCCGAGGCAAGGCCGCCAGCGCTCGGCGCGGGGGGCGCGCGGTTCGGGCAGCCCTTGCCCTGTGCCCTTCGTCGGCGGTTAACAAAAGGATGGGGTCCTGAAGAAGGGCGCGCGTCCGCGTGGGGGGCCGCGGGTGCCGGGGGGCCGCGAGGGGACCCTGGGCCACCACGGTTGCGGGGGGGAGCTCAAGTTTTACTCCAGATCCACTCGATGGATCCCTAGGCCAGGGCGCTGCTGCTAGCAGCAGTGGGCGTTCAAAAAGCGACGCACCAGCACTAGCCATCAGTACCTCAAAAATGAACTGCCTGACGATTGATTATTGATTGCTTATGAGGTCTACGTGGGATTCAATATTATTCCGACTAACCTGAACCACTTCTAACCACGACAAGGTTTCACACTCTCACACAATAACGGGGAAGTGTGCTTTCTCTGCGGGCTTTTTGGCGGATTGGGACCCCAACAAGACTTGGCAAATAATTATCCCCCCGAGGCGGCCAGCGCTCAGGCCTCCGCCGTATCATCATTATGGGGCAGCAGAATGTACGAGGTGCGTGGTATGTATTTGCGCTACCACCGGACAAGGTCCAGCACAAAGATGGCGAGCTCTTACTGCACACAATGACTTGCGCGACACCCGTATGGAGACGACGACGACGAAGACAACGCAACGACTCGGTTGGCGATGTACTCTAGAACATCTCTCAGTCCTTGTACACACAACCTCAAACTGTCTCCGCCGTGCAGGGATGCGCAGGAGATATGACCCGCTGGGGGAATCAGACGCCCAACAGCAACCAGCAGACAAGCAATAGTGATAACAACAGTCCTTGCGCACGCGGGCACAAGTTACGGGGACTCTCTCTATATACATATGTATACATATGTATTACATGGATACAGACATTCGCAATTATACATATACAAATATGCGTGGACACATACACATGGATACCAATGCACATATGTGTATACATACATTTAGATGTGTGTACACGTAGGTATGTATGTATGCGCATCTAGAGTTAAAGGTGTATTCGCACATATATATATATATATATATATATGCATATATGTATACACATACATATATATGCATATATGTGAATGGGTGCATACCCACTTGTACGTGTGTATGTACATGTGTGTAGGGAAAGACAAATGCCATTGCCAGCCGACACCTTAGGGAGCGGGTCCCAGACAGCATTGAACACCTTCTGCGGCTGAATACAATGGGGGACGGGAGGGGCGGATGTCCGACGATTCATCATTCTTGCAATCGCGAAGCTTATTTTTAATTTCGGCCTTTGGGGACCGCTGTCGGGGGAAAGGCTGGCGCTTCCGAGGACTCCGCTGTTGCTCAGACCCCAGACGTCCAGTAAGCCCGCGGCCAGAGGGGGCAACGACGGATGCCCGGGCCAGAACGGACTCGGCTGAGGGGAGGGGGGAACGGGAGGGACACGGACGGTTTGAATTCTGTACGACTGGACGTTCCCCTCTCATGCGTTTTTTTTGTTTTATCTGGAGGCAGGCTATGATCCCCAGTGCAGTCGGAAAACGGCCCAGGAAGAGAAAAGCAGGACCTCGGGGAGGCGTCGAGAGGTGCGGGATTGCCCGTCTCGAAAAGGTCGAGTCGCCGCAGGAGTAGACAGGTGAGGTTACGACATGTCGTATCATACTCGGATGAGTCGGCAGTCGAACTGCTGCTACCAGGGTGCCGACAAACAAACGAAACGCTTTGGGGGCCCAGCCGGGGCCAGGATTGCCAGGAGCGCCGCAGGAGAGGCCCCAGGAATGACCCCACAGGAGCCGCATCAGCATTCTCGTGCTTTGGTGAGGTGTAGTTGCAGTGAGTTGCAGTTGCAGTGATCAGTGCAGTAGTCCAGTCAGGGGGGGCAGGAGGGGGCACGCACGAGCATGCGTGTTGTCGGATGGGGCCCCCGCTCGAACGGGAGTCTCCCCTAGGGTCCGACAACCCGCACCCGTGCCAACAGCCAGTCGTCCTCCCTTCGACACCCCCTATGGGCATCGGTGTGTGCTGTTCGTCCTTTAGTGAAGTGAGGTGAGGGACGGTTGGGCAACCGAGGAAGGGCAAGGAGGACGGGAGGGGATGGAGGGAAGGCTGGGGGGAGGGTTTGAAGCGAGGCAAGGTCGCAAGATCGAGAGAGCCAAGGGAGACGGGGAAGGGGGATGGAAGGAGGAGGCGCCGACCTGGAGCCCGGAAAACGGGAAGGAGACGGGGGGCGAAGAGGGAGAGGGAAGAGGAGGAGGATGGAAGGACGAGGACAGCGACGAGTGGGGAGGAGGAGGAGTGGGAGAAGACGGGAGTTGGAGGAACCCCCTCCTCCTCCTCCTCCTCCTCCTCCTCCTCCTCCTCCTCCTCCTCCTCCTCCTCCTCCTCCTCCTCCTCCTCCTCCCCCCCCCTCCTCCTCCTCGAGGAATAGGACGAGGCGGATCCAAGGCGGCGTCCTCCGGGAGACGGTGCCCTGAAGCTGGGGGCGTCAACTGAACACCTCACCGATCTGCACCCAGGATCTATGGTTGAAGTGTAAGCCCTCCTGGCTTGGCTGGGGATGCACAGGATCATGCCGATCCTGGGTCCAGGAACCGCCTGGGTGGAATCGGTGGGGTGGTCAGGGTTGGGCGGAGAGGGGGGAGGAGGAGGAGGAGGAGGAGGAGGAGGAGGAGGAGGAGGAGGAGGAGGAGGAGGAGGAGGAGGAGAAGTATCGCGGATCAGGGAGGGGCGGAGGAGGGGGACGCAGAGGGAACGGGCCGCGCGGAGCGAGAGGCGAGCGGTGAGAGCGAGGGTGGGAGCGGGGTCGGAGGCCAGCGGCCGAGCCGGTCGAGAGGCGAGAGGCGAGGCGGGCGCTCCGGCGGGCCCGCCTCGAGGCGCCCGGGTGAGGGCCTCCGAGGCTGGCCCGCCGCACCTCCGCGCGCAAGGCGCGCGCGCGCGAGGTGGCACGCGCCGGCGCTCGAGCCGCCAGCGCGCACGCCGGGCGGCGGGTCCCTTTGTGCGCTCGGTGCGGCCTCTTGCCGTCGCTCGGGCGTCCATTTCCCGTGCATGGTTCGGTTTCGTGCGTGTCTTTTTTGCTCGATGGTCCAGGATGGTCCTCGATGGTTCTCGCCGAGAAGTAATGCGCACGTCCGAGCGATGCCAAGGCCTCTGTGCACACCCACGGGGGTGGAGCAGCGCTCGTGGACCCATCGGGCATTTCGCGGGGGCTCCACAGCCACTGCGTTGATGCCGGGCTACACTGTCACTGCCTCGCTGTCCTGGGACTTTGCTGTGTTCTTGCTAGCTTGAGTGTTTCACACGCGTGCCGAGCCTCACTCTCAATGCCACGCTTTCCTGTGGCTTTGCTGCGTTCCTGCTCTTAACGCACACTGCTTGAGGCGGCGGAGAACTTGAGCGAGCTATGCAACAAATGGCTCCCGAGGGGGCCGTACTGCTGCTTCTCGCGCATCCCTTCATTCATTATGGAGGAAGGAGCAACAGCAGGAGATGCCCAGGAGGAGGATGGAGAATTTCTCCATCCTTCTACTTGTACTCCTCTTCCAGACCCTGCGCCACCCCTCGTCCGCCCCAACCGTCCTCCTCCCACTTTCTCCTTCTGGGACTGCTGCCGTCCAGGCTTCCTCCTGCCATTCTCACCCCATCCTATTCCTTCTCCTCCTCTTCCTCCTGCTCCTCCTCCTCCTCCTCGTCCTCCTCCTCCTCCTCCTCCTCCAAGTCTTCCTCCTTGGGGTGTTGCCTTCCAAGTCTCCCCCCCGCCCCAGCCCATGCTCCAGCTCTTTTCGCTCCCCCCCCACAGTGCATCCAGCTGGCCATGGA
Organism: Prorocentrum cordatum; assembly: GCA_963575745.1. NCBI lineage: Eukaryota > Dinophyceae > Prorocentrales > Prorocentraceae > Prorocentrum > Prorocentrum cordatum. Next base: position 487,948 of record CAUYUJ010002880.1, on the reverse strand, counting down.
GCACACCGGAGACTCCAGGCTGAGCAGAAGACAAAAAGACGGTACTCAAAACAACGGCGCACAAACAAAAATACGGCGCCACACCTCCCTCCCTGGCGCGCGGTGCGCGCCAGAGGCGCCGCCAGGGGCGCCAAGCGCCGATCCAAGAAATCACCACATACCTTGGAAAGTTCATATATATGTTTGCCATCGCTTGTTCCTCGAGCAGGGGCCCGCCCCCTGAGAGGCCAGGACAAGCTCATTTCGAACACAATGCCAGCTGCGCAGCTGTGACACGCCTGTCGGTCATCCACCCCTTCGCCGGATGCACCTGCGCTCGTCTCCTCTCTCGCTCTCCGGGCTGCCTTTGAACAGCAAAGAGGGGGTCAGCGAATCAGCCCTGATAATCGGACGGTTCTCTCGGCGCCTGGTAGCGCCAGAGGCGGCAACGTGAGAGATAAAGAGAAAGGGGTCCTACGCACGATGACGTCGCGATCCTCGGCACACCGCGTGGAGAAGAGGGCGCTTACGCGCGAATGCCGGCGCAATCGAAACCTTGTTTTCCATCGCTCAGATCATGCATCCTGAGGGAAACGGATCCTGGACCCCGGGGCCTTCCCCAGGACGAGATCTTCGTCCTGAGCCGTTTTCTGACAATCACGGGCCCCTCGGAGGGCCCCGAGGCTTCGAAACCGAAGAAAAACCTCAGGACCCGCTTCCCTCGGGACCCGTGTCTTCCATCGTGAAGCTTTTCCTGGCGCCTGCTGGCGCCGGAGGCGGCAATGCACCAAGCCAAGGCGCCCAGAGGCGGGGTCGAAGACAGCAACCTTCGTACCTTCCATTTCCCAACAATTACCTTCCTTATATTCGACTCGAGCTGTACGAGCCTATGTACGTAATGCTCATGTCGTTCCTTCGCCCTTCCACCTAGATGGGTCGCCCCCTCAAAAAGTAAAGCATGCCTTCGCGAGGAGCATCCCCGCTCATCCCCTCTCAAAGGCCAACTAAGACCGACACCGTGCCCCCAGCCACCTGGCCTCCCGCTCCACGCTGCGCAGCGAGAGAGGCGCGATGCTCTTGTCGCGCGCTCGCGCCGCCGCCAGACGATGGCAACCTTCCAGACGTCTGCTGCCTCGACTGTCTCAACGTAGGGTTTCCGACGTTCTGTACCTTTTCCCCAGGGCCGGCCCTCCACTCTGCAATGATTAGCTGACGGTCCCGGGGCCCAGCGAGGGCCCCTGGATGCTGCAAGCGGCCGAAAACTGTCCGTCCTGTGTCTCTCGAGACGTTGGAGGTCTGGGTCTGTGGCCCGACCCCACGAAGCACGCGGCGTGACCCGACTCCTTCAGAGGCCAGCCAAGACCGACCTCGTGAACCCGCAGACCCAGCCTCGCGCTCAGCGGGAAAAACGCGTCGAGCAACCAGGCGGGCAGGTACAGGTGGTCCGCTCTGAGAGCCATGATTCCCTCAAGAAACGGCTCCCCTTTTGCTTGAGCCTATTCCCGTCGATCTTCAGCCCACTTCCGCTGACGGAGCTGCCTTCGCCCGGCTTCCGCAGGATTCCGCAGAGGGGGAGGGGCTGGAGAAGGGAGGAGGAAGACGAGGAGGATGAGGAGGAGGGAGGAGGACGAGGATGAGGGAGGAGGAGGAGGAGGAGGAAGGAGGAGACGGAGGAGGGGAGGAGGGAGGAGGGGGGGAGGGAGGAGGAGGAGGAGGAGGGGAGGAGGAGGAGGAGGAGGGAGGGAGGAGGAGAGGAGGAGAGGAGGAGGAGGAGGAGGAGGAGGAGGAGGAGGAGCAGGAGCAGGAGGACGAGGAAAGGGAGGAGGAGGAGGAGGAGGAGGTTGAGGAGTTGAGGAGGAGGAGGAGGAGACGAGAGTAGAAGAGGAGGAGGAGGAGGAGGAGGAGAAGGAGGAAGAAAGAGAAAGAACAGCCATAAGGACAAGTCACATGACTACACAAAAGGAAAAAGACAAACGGGTTAGGGCAAGGCGGGAGGCGTGGGCGTTCCTCGCCTGGCCTCCTCCTTTGCCCTGATCCTGTCGAAGAGCGCCGACAGGCGGCGCTCGTAGGACGGCGGCTCCTGTGCGGGGCGCTCCTGCGGCGCCGAGGGATCTTCCTGCGGCGCCGTCGTGGTCGTCGCCGCCGCGGCCGCCGTCGTCCGCACTCGAGTGACCACCCGAGCCTCTGCCCGAGTGGTAGCCTGGATCTCCACCTGGCTGAAAGGTATCACACGATCGATGGCCGATCGTAGCCGAGGATTGGGACCTAGCCCTTTCCTGAAAGCCTGGAGAATTTCTATCCCCTTCTTGGTGGGGGGGAGGCACACTCTGCCCAACTTGGCCCCGCGGCCCTGAGACCACCCCCCACACTGAACACAGAGAAACTGCTGGACCGCTCGCCTCGTGGGGATCCCAGGGATCTGAGAGCCACCTCCAACAACAGAGCCCTGGACCGCAACGACCTGGTGACCCTTGGCATCCCCGAGAAGCTTGCGCAAGAATGCAGGGGTGCCCTTGCAGCCGTCCATCGGCGGCGAGTCCCCAGGAGGCGCAACAATCAAACACTGCTTGCACTGGTGGCCCACCAGCGTGGAGGCCCATTCATGAAAACTACTGCACCGCTTATCCTGGGGCCGCCTGCTACGGGGAGGCCTGGACCACCTCTTGTCATTCTGAAAACACGGAAGTACTGCTGCGGCCAGTTTAATAAACCTGGTGGCCTTGACCTCTGCCTCCTCGACCTTCTCTAGGAAACTGGGGTCTGGGCGAGCATGCATAGTCAAGGCGATTTTGGCATGAGCATCTGCGGCTTTATTCGCCTGAGCATACCTCAACTCATCACCCTGCAAAGCAGAGATGGCCTCATCCGACCTGTGAGCTTTCACATGCCTCGTGAGGCTTATATTCGACGTGCCTGGGAGTGACTGAGCAAACAGGCGCACAGCAGCATACTTATTTGAGGACCGTGTCTGTGCCTCGAGAGACCTCTGAGCGGTGGTTACAACAGCGAGGCAATCTAAACCGACATGGGTCTCTCGATCTGAAACTTGCCCAGCTAATGCATAGGCTAGGTGCTCTGCAAAAGCAGGGGTCTGGGGGAGGGAGCCAGCCACGGGGCCTCGAAGGACCGCCAGGACATCTTCGCTCTCAGGCCGCAACAGCGCAATGGCCCATGCCGCCCTCCGAAGACATCTCAACGCTTGCTTCGTGCATGACCCATCTGCGGCTAACTCCATCAATTGATGCTCCCCCAGAAGCTGTCCCACCTGCTCGGGAGTCTGAGGGATCTCTTCGCCATCACCCCCCACAACACAACAATCACTCGACGCACACGGGGGGGGAACCTCACTGGGATCAAAGACGAAGAGCCCTCTGGTATAAATCGGATCAGTGCTCTCGCATCCTGCCGAAATAAACGACTCTGGAATCTCGGCTGCTTCTCTGGCCTCTCTGACCTCAGGCAGATCACAAGTGTATAACCTATGGTGCAGCGTGTCTACTCTACCGCACCTGCATTTACCCGAGGTTGTGCACCCCGAGAGTCGAGCTCGCTCTTCAGTCCAAAGAGCGTCGCAGGCACAACACCGAACCAACAACTGTTGGTATCGTGTAAACTTTTTGCTGCTCGAGGCACAAATCTGCTTGCGCACAAGGTCAAACGTCGCACAGTGCGCCTGCTCAAAGCCAAGCTTGCGCGCCAAGGCCTGTTCATGCTGGCGCTGTAGCCCAGCTTCGAGCAACTCTAAAAGCAACCCTGGAGTCAACTGACCGATGTTGACTTGTAGACCGTTGTGGTCTGTCCAGAGGAGCGGATCGGGTGCATCCCATCCTGCACGACAAGCTGCGAGCCTCGCTCTCGAGAGGGGCCCTTTGCTCGCATGCCAGGATCGGGGACTGCTGGCTTTGGCTTCTCGCCACATTCTACACAAATCATGCGTGGAGACAAGTGCTCGGTCGGCGTTAGACTGAGCCAGCCACAACATACGACACCACTGCAACGCGGGAGCTAACGCCGACCTCGCACTCTCATCTCCAAAAAGAACCGTTTTTGCGCTTAAACTTGTTCCTCCATGCTGGGGGGAATGCACTCGGCTTTGGATCCTTCGAAAGTTAAACCATTCCAGATTGTTTAGGCCCAGGACCCCGGTGCCGAAGGCAGCACCCGTGGAAACACCAGTCTTCAAAACTCGCTGAAAGGACTTCCTAGTGCAACCTGCTACAGTACGCGCAAGTCGCTTGTGCTTCCTGAGCCTGAAACGCATCTTGGAAAATCGTGTTCGCTGCTTATCTCTGGCATGCGGCCTAGTACGTTGAGAGGCTCCAGACTGATCTACCCCGAGATACGCAACACTCGTTAGTGCAGCCTCGCGAGGGAAACATAATTCTTTGCAAACCTCTCTGGCTAGGCCGTCTGTACTGGAAATTACCGCTATCTTATCATTCAGCTTGGCCTGAAGCTCTTGCACACAAAGTTTGAAATCTCTACCTGCTGAGACGGCCATAGACTTGGCTATCTGCCTGTCACTGCTAGCTATTCCGATGGCACTGTCGTCTATATAGCTGAGAAAATCGATAAAAGGCTGCCTGACTAGGAAGGAATCGAATTCCTGAACCGCGTGTATCTTGATCGAGATATCGTTAAAGACATCTCCCGCGGGCAGCCCTCCTTCTGCGAAGAGCACACTCTGGGCATGGTGCTGACCTAGCCGCAAGAGTCGCGGGCCCTTCCAAACATTATAAACCAGTTTCAGGAAACTAAGCGGCACGTTGAACCTCAAAAACTTGTCCCTGAGAGCTTCTAGGGGAATCGTTTCGTAATACTTCGAAAAATCGGCCACTATTAAAACGCTGTGCTTATTCTGCTCGGCATCGCTCTCACTGCGCGCTGCCTGGAGCCAGGCGCAATCCACTGCTGAACGACCTTTCGACGCCCCCCAGTAACGACGATCGACCAGACGATTCACCTCCGTCAGCAGTGGGCGCCGCAGTCTTTGCCAAACACGGTACATGCCAGCATAAAGAACGATGAGACGGTTTCCCCCTTTGGGTTTTGGGAGCATGGGTTGGACCACCCACAAAAGCTGCCGAGGGAGCAAACCGATGGCCTCGCAGGCCTGCCAAAGAGAACTTAAAACCTCAAGTCCTGAATCGTCCAGGGCCAACACAAAACGCGGGTGAAAATGATCAAGACTGCTGGAGGTACTGCGCGAAAAAGTGCGTCCTACCTCTCGTATCGCTGTAACAGAAGCTCGTTCACAAGACGACCGATCAGGGATCCACGCCCGAGGAGGCTCCGACGTCGCACCCCAGAGTTTCTTATACAGCGATACCTCGTTTTGCACAATACTGATGGTGTCCGCAGTGGGTCCATTCGGGCCTTGCACTATCGTAGCAGCTCGGACCTGGCGGACAGCAGTGATCTTGTGAAAGCCTCGCGACCCTGCTGCTCGAGCGGCCACACACCAGTCGTGCCACGAGTCTCTCTGTTCCTTACTTTCTCCTTTAGCTGCAAACTCGACATCTGAGTCTATATCGTCTAAAAAACTTTGCAGCGCCTCGGAGTCTATTTCCTCAGTGCTGACTAAACCTCTCGCCACTTGAACGGACCTCTCTAGGCGAGCACTCAACCCCAGGCCTGGGAATTCATCAACTAAAAAACTTGAGACCTCTTGTGCAAGCATCATCTGATTTTGCGCCGTGTCGGCCACGCGGGAGAAGACCAGGACCTGACCAACAGCATTTTGGAGCCACTTCCAGCCGTCGGCGATCGCTTGCACATCACTGGAGGTCTTAGTCGTACAACAAACTTCGACCCACCGCGCTTTTAAACATCGCCCGAAAGCCCATGGGTTCTTCAAAGGCTGCCCCGCCCTCTCACCAAGGTATCTGGCCGCTGTAGTGGCGAAACGACCCCAGGCATTCGAAAGCATGGCCCAGGCCACGCTCGGAGCAACCGAAGGATCCAAAGCAGCCTCGCAGGCATCCTCGGCTAGACGCTGCTCGATGGACCAGGTGGGTGGTTGAGGAGCAGGGCCTATCGGGAACTCTTTGGGCAGCGCAGGGGTAACTGAGTAAACTAGATGTTTGAGCTTATACCCGTTGTCAGAGATAGCTAGACGGATAGGCCGATGAGGCTTAACCGTCCAGCGCATATCAACCGTTAGCTTCTTAAAACCTCGCATTAAGGTATCATTCAAACAGTAAAAATCAATGATGCTGGAACCTGTCCCCCCTCGACAAGTTGGCACCGCAGGCGCCAGCACGCACAAATCCGCCAGGACAGGAAACTCCGACGCCTCCAAGGCTTCTGGGGTCAGGTTCCAATCGCCTGCACATAAAGCAGGTCCAGAAACCGTTTGCATCATTCTGCCTAGCTCAGCGAGGATGGGGGCATTAGGCCCGCTAGGGCCTACCTGCGGGTGGAGGTAGAGGTTGAACGCCGTGATGGCGGGCCAGCCTGGTAGGTCGACCTCGACTCGTTGTAGTCGTGCTGGAAAAAGACACTCAGCTCCAGCTGCAGGTGGTCGAAGTCCGACTCCAGTCCGTACAAACACAGCGACACCAGCTCCAGTGTTGTGACCAGCCGTTGTTTTCGACGAAAGAGCTCGCATTGACCAACCTCGCGCAGCGCACCAGGAGTCAAGAGCTTCAAGATCCGCTTCAAGATGTCCGATCTCTTGCATCAAAATCACTTTCGCCGAACTCTTCTCGAGCCTCTTCTTCACTGTGCGTTTCCCACCGTTAGCGTTGAACGATTCGAACTCATGGAACGTATCATCGTGTTCAGCGTCTGCTGCAGGAACCGTTCCATGATGAGACAACTTGAAACCACTCACTCGGGGAAAATCGAACTTAGGATCGCGCACTGTCGGATCCGCAGCACTGTCGACGCCGCACTCAGATGCCAGCGTACACGAAGAAGTTAATACCGTAGAACTTGTTGCCCTCGTAGCAGTAGACGAACAGGTGGGCCTTCCCTCCAGCGATTCCCTAGGCTGGGTTCCCTCTCCTCGCCCACTGCAAGCCTGGACCTGCAGCTGCGTTGGGGGTGCCGTCCAGCCAAGGGTCTCAGCCTTCTCAGGGTCAGGCCGCAACGTGGACGACGGGGATGCCGTAGCACTGCAGGACGCCGAAGGCGAACTCCTGCCCGACAGCCCCCACAGCCATCGCCGCAAACAGAAAGCGTTAGGAACTGGAACTGACTTTTGCACGCTTGACGGAGAACTCGGCAAGCTTTTGTCGAAACTGCTCTTTATCTCCTGCCAGTGAGAACAAAATCTCGTGTTCGGGTTCGGTGAGGTCCTCATACATGCGCTTCTCCCCTGCAGCTTGCCCATCATCGCCTGGCTCGGCTGCAGCGGCATTCTCAGTAGGCTTACCATCACCATCACCATCAATATCCATCTTAGTTGGCAACTTAGAAGCCCTCTGCGTGAGTAAAGACTGGAGCATCTTCCACTCAGGGCTCTCGAGGAAAGGGATGAGCTCTTTGGGAACCTCGTCTGGCTCGGACCCAAAATCAAAGAGCTGTGATAGATCGGGCGCCTGCTTCGCATCCTCGGTCGAGGTCGTGACATGCTTAGCCGTTTCAGCAAATTCGACCTCCAGCGCCTCCACTTCCCTTTGCTTTGCCACAATCTCATCCTGTCTTTTCGCGATCGACTCACGAAGTCCTTCAAACTGCTTCTGCTTTTCACTGAGCTCATCTTGCATCTTCTGCAACGAGGTGCGTGCCCGACTGAGGTCCTGCGCTGCCCGTCTGTGTGCAGTCGTAGGGGATCGCAGCTGCTTGTGCTGGCTGCGAAGATCCTTGAGCCGCTCCTCAATCGGGGACTTGATGCTTTCATTACCGTTGTTGCATCGGAGTCGCTTGAGCACATCTTCCAACTCATAGATCTCTTGCATGATGGCATCTCGCTTGGCACCGTTGTCAGCCTTCTCCTCAGACTGTGCATCTGCGCCTCCAGCTGTGGGCTCCGAGGTATGCCATGGCGGCTTGCCCCCCGTGCCAGAAGACCTGGCTGCTGCACCAGGTGCCGCTGTCGTGGTACCTGACTGCACAGCTTTGAGCACCTGCGCCAGCTGATTCTCGAGCCGCTGGAGCTTTCCGTTGTCAACGCCGCCGTCGCTGCCTTTGCCCTTCGATCCGTTACCACCTTTGCCTTTTGACTTTGCAAGCGAGGGTCCATTCTGCGCCCAAGCTGCTGCATTCTCTTTTGCTCGTTGAACGATCCTGGACGGGGCTGGATTGCCGCACTGGCACACCACTCGACACGCCCAATTCTGGGCCGCTCCGCAACGGCCGCACCCCCAGACGGGGTACTTCGGTCCCAGGAGAACCGCTTCCTGCCTGGCAGGCGGTGCCATGGGCCGGTCGTAATGGTGATCACAGTGGGGCTGGGCCGTGCGGGGCGGACCGCACGGCGCTCTGCCTGGGGCGAACCAGGCGAAAGACGAAAGCTGGCCGCGGACTAGCGGTATCCACTTTGTTCCCAGGGGAAACCAAAACTTGAGCCAAAATGGCTACGGACTTGAGCCAAAATGGCTACGGAGGAGGAGAAGGAGGAGATGGAGGAGAAGGAGGAGGAGGGGGAGGAGGAGGAGGAGTTGCAAGAGTGCAGCTTGTTGATCCCTCGAGGCGCTTGGCGGAGCGCCTTAATTAGGTAGGCAAGAAGCTCCATCCGACCTCCTTTGCGCCTTGGCCTGATGCCGCAGGGGCGCAGCACTCTGGGGGCCGAGGGCACGACAGCAGGCTACACCTCGAGACCCCAAGGGTGACCACCTCACCGGCGTCGTGTGTGCTCCTCATTCTCCTCCTTGCAATCACTGACATCGCCTCCTCCTCTCGGCTATGTGCTCACTGGGTCGCGTTGCACACTAGATCAACTACCCTCATAACCCATAACACACCAGTGCGTAATCCGTGAACTCGTGAGCTCGGAAAGCCACATGCTCACAGAGACTGTTCCGCCTTCACCAGCCCATCCTGCTCTACCGACGCCCCCCATTCAGCCATCGTGATCAAGACTCGACGTTTCTTCCAACGGCGAAACCCACTCAATCGAGCGGTGTATCAAGAAGACGCGTAGGCAGCAACTCGCCGCAAAATTGCAGCAGCCGCAGCTCTCTGAAGGACTGTGCCTCGGAGGCTCCACCACACTGGCTCGCTCGCTCGCTTGCTCGCTCGCTCACTCACTCACTCACTCAAGCAATGCATCAAGAAGACGCGGATTGAAAATTCACCGACAAAGAGGATGCTGACAAGTTCGAGAGGCACCACAGTTCGTCGATCTATACCTGCAAGAAGCTGCAGTCCGCACAAAAACTTACGCCAGAGGGACTAGGGCGACTTCCGGGCGCCGCCGGCACTGCTCCAGAGCCGACCGCCCCGCGCCTCGCCCTCCCCACCGGGGCCGCTCCACAGCCCGGCCCGTGGCCTCAGCCGTCCCTGGGCCGTGCCCTCGAGCGCCTCGCCTGCCCGGCGGGCCGCGGCGGGCGGCGGTGGGCCCTGCCACGGCCTGGGCGACCGCGGCAGGTCGCCGCGGCTTCGGCGCTCCGGGCCGTCGCGCCCGCCCTCCTGCTCCTGCGGCGCCAGGGCGCCGCCGCCTCGGCTGCCCGCCGCCTGCTTCAGGGTCACGAGGCTCCTGCCGGTGTCGATGGTACAAATCTCGACATGGAAGTCGATTCCCAGCCGGTCTGCCCTCCTGGCAGGCACGAGCGCGTCCCTCTGGCCGCCGAAATCCACGTAGACGACGTCAGCGAGGGCGCCCTCTGCCGGGTCTCCACACTGCAGCCCGCCGGCTGGCTTGCTCCCCTCATCCGCCCACCCGCGCAAAGGCCACTTCGTCGTCGGCTCGAGCGTCGGCCTCACGCGGGTGATCGACAGCAGCGATTTGTCCCTGCAGGCCCCGTGGGCACAACCGCCACTGCCTCTGCCGCTGCTGCGGTCGCCGGTGTCGTCAGGCAAGGCGCCGCTCCCGTGGCTCCGCCAGCCCGCAGCCTGATCGGGGGCCTTGAGACGGGGGCCCCTGCAAACGGGGGTCAGCCAGAGCGCCAGATCCTGCAAGATCCTGCAAGAGGCAGGGGTGCGTTGGCCCCGGCCTGCGTGCAGGACCTTGCAAGCTCCTGCAAAGCCTGACTGACCTGGCTATGCACTGGCCCGGGTCAGGAGATCCCCGACCTGGTTCCTGGCGCCTGCGTCTCCGGCCGCCTCCTCCCCGCAGCCCCGGCCGCCGCCCCGAGCGGCGACGTCGCCGCAGCGGCCCCTGGGGCCCTCCCCGCCCTTGGGCGCGCCGCGGTGTGCGGGCGGACCCGCCCACGGCTCCCTGGGCGACGCAGCCGGCGCCCGCCGCCACTCCTCCGAGCGCCTGGGGGCGGGCTCGGCGCGGCCGGCGGTCGCCTCCCACCAGCTGGAGGAGCTCCACCAGCCGTCGCTCCGGGGGGCCTCCGCCGCGGCCTCGGCGGGCTCGCTCCACGCCGCGCCCCAGCTCCACGAGCCCGCGCGGCCGCCCCAGGCTCCCCGGGAGGCCTCGGACCAGGCGTCCCCCGAGCCGTCCCACCAGAGGGCCGCGCCGCCGCGGTGGCCGGCGCTCCGCCACCGCTCGGCACCGCCGCGTGCACCCCTGGGCCACTCCACGGACACCTCGCCGCAGGGGCTCTGGGCTTCGCCTAGGGCGTGCTCGCACCAGCGCACCGTCTTGCGCGGGCGCTCCCGGGTGCCGGCGGTCTCCCCGTCCCTCCGGAGGATCGAGGGGGGTGCCGTCTGGGGCGCGCGGCTCCTGGCCGCGGCGATGCGTGCCGCCAGGGAGTCGCTGACGAGCAGGCCTGGGTTCAGGAGGAGGGGCTCGCTGCCGATGGGGCCTTTCAGAGGCGTCTTGAGGACCCACTCGGCCAGCACCCACGGCGGCACGCTGGGACTGTGGTCGGTCGGGGCCCAGCCTAAGCCAAAGAGACCCCTTCGGATGCCCAAAGACAGCAAAACCGCCAAGGACCTGACGGCCCTGCCTTTTTGTTTGCCCTGGTGGTGCGCCTGTTTCGTTGTTCCAGGGTTCCTCCCCTTGGCCAGGAAACAGCACCCCGAAATATTTTATGAGGGCTGGCCTCAACACGCCCCTGAGGTAGTCCTGGGTGGTCTGAGCGGCCCCGCTCCAGCGCGCGGAACGACCCAGAGGTCACCGTGGGAGGCGCCGCTGGGTGCTGAGACCGTCCCAAGCTACACAAGAGCCTGCTGAAACCAGCCAGGCTACCGCGCGGGGGCGTGGTGTTGACGCCCAGGCTGCCCAAAAGGCCACTAGATCATGGTGCCCGCAGCAGTCCCTTTCAGGAGTCCAAGCTGAGAAGAAGCGGACGTCTTGACTTTTTTAAGACGCCAGCGGTCCGCCTTGCCAGGTGCAAGCTAGGTCAGGAGGCCATTTGAACAACAATAGTGCCCTCGGTAAGCTCGACGGGCGCGGCCTGCTGGAGAAAGCACCCCGTGGCCTGGGAGCCTCCAGGAGCCCACAAATCGACAACGTCCGAAGACACATCAGAGGGCCTCGCCATCGCTCGGACGTCCATTTCCCGGGCATTGTTCGGTTCCGTGCGTGTTTGTGTTTGTTTTTGCTCGATGGTCCAGGATGGTCCTCGATGGTTCTCGCCGAGAAGAAAATGCACACGTCCGAGCGATGCCAGAGACGCCAACGAGGTGTCTGGGCTCCCAGACCACGGGGAAAGGCCCACAGACAACCAATCGGGGCGTTGGCACCGTCGTTCTGAAGCCCTCGTCGAGCTACAGGACGATTCTTGATGGGCCCCCACCCCCCAACCAGAAGTCGTCCTGGAACGGCTTCCCGTCCCCTGGAGCTGTCGACCGCATCTTTCTGGACTGCCCTCGATGGTGAGGGTTCGGGTTGCGCCTGGGCGTCGCTGAAAGGGGGGGCGATCAAGGGAGGGGGAGGGGGGAGAAAAGGTGCACTTCCCTCGGGCCCTCAAGTGCCCCTTTTGGGCCCGAAAGGGCTCCTTTTCTGCAGCCCTCGCTGCCCCCCCCCCAGTCATCGCCTGCCCACTACAAGGCGCCCAATCCAGGCAGGATGTCTCCAACCCGGGCCCTCCATTCGGCCCCCCCAGGCCCTGTCTCCTCGACGTCTGTCTCCTGGGCCCTCCGTTCGGCCCCCCCCCCCAGGACCGTCAGGCAGGGGCCCGGCCCCGACGAGCGGGTCGGGAGCTCTGGGGCCGCGGACGCGGGAGATCGCCACCGGAGGATGCCGAGGGATCGGGCACCCTCTTCCGCGGGGGCGTCCAGGAGGCGGGCGTCCAAGAGGGGGGCGGTCGCACATCGTGGCCCGAGGCACGCGTGGGGCCCCTGGGGGGGGGGGGCAAGGGCGCAGTGGAGGAAGGGGAGGGGGCCACGAGATTTGGGAGATGTCATGGCCCCCGCCAGTCGATCCACGCCCCGCGGCGCTGGGCAACCCCCCTCAGTGAAAACGGCCTGGGACCGAAAGCGACGGACCTGGCCCTCTGCCGAACCGAAAACGGCCAATGCCTGAATCGACGCCTCAAAACGGCGAATGCCTCGATGCCCCCCCCCGTCATCGCCCCCCTCTTGGCCGCCCCCAGAGCCCTCTGGGGCCCCCTCCGTGACTCGGGCCCCGCCCCCCCCCCGCACCGCGAGGGGCGGCGCAGGCCGAGGCGAGACACCCGGCGCCGCGATCCGTCCGTGGGGGCGGAGGGCCTCGGACGCCCAAGGGCTCCGCAGGCCCGCCGCTCCGGAGCGCAGAAAGGGCATGCCAGCAGGAGGTGCTTCCGTTGGGGACGCACGTTCGACCCGAGCACGAGGTGCTTCCGCTGGGGGCGCAGGTCCGACCCGACATCCTGCAGTCTGTCATGGATCGTCTCCCGAGCGGCATGGCCAGACAGAGGCCGCCGCCGAGCGAATTCTGGCAGAGCGCTTGGCGCGCGCGTCGCCCTTGCGCGGGCGACGCACACACAGTATTGATATGCTTGGGTGGCGCCGACGCTGGTCCCCCAGGGGTCTCCGGGAGGCCTCTGGAGGCCTCCGACGACCAACAACACATCCCGAAGCGCCCAAAAGCCTCCACTCTGACTGCGCGGCCTTGGCCGCAGTCCGCGGCCCAAAACTGGGAGGACCCAAACCGCAGTCCCAGGGCGACGTGTACCCCCCACAGAGGCGCAGGGGCCGCGGTTCTTAGCCAGCGTGCGCCAAGATCTGGCCCCTGCGCGTACTGCAGTGGGCCCTGCGGTCCCTCCCGTCTGCTGTGGGTTACGATTGGCCTCCCCTGCTAAATCGAGGCTGCCCAAACGGGGCCGGAGTAGACGGGGGCGGAGGATGGCGCCGCATCACCGAGGCGTCGGCAGTGCATCGGCCACGTCGACATGGAGAAAATCGGGCTCCGAGTCAAGCCGCATCGCCGACGCACTGGCGTTGCGGCGCAATCCTCCGAACCCCTGCATGGTCGGACCCCACCTGGGCGGCCTGGACAAAAGCAGGCCAAAACATCGCGACCACGACCGAGTCTCTCCGGAGGTCCGCCGCGCTTGCCTTCCGTGTCCCCTGCAGGAAGCCTCCAGGCGATTCTGGGAGGCCTCCAGGGTCGGGCCAACAAGAGCGCCAAACTCGCCGCCCCAGTGGCAGCCCTGACCTCTCAGAGCGCCAGAAGGCAGCCCTCCAGACCTACACGTCGTTCATTTCTAATCGTGTTCATTCCTAATTGCGCTTGTTTTTGATTGATCCTGGCCCCCTAGCCAGGAAGAGGCCCAGGATAGAACAATTAGAAGTGAAAGGATCGTGCCCCCCCCAAAAAAAATCAAAGAATTTCATAATAATTAAAAATGAACAACGTGTGCCACGTAGATCCACCAGGACCGCTTTTTGTAAAACCCTGGACAGGGCCCGAGCTCAGAGAACCCGGCGCTGCTCCTGCAGATCCCCCCCCTGGAAGGCTAGGGGCATAGCAGAGGCCGAGCACCTGTGAACCGAACTGGCGTGGCCTTCGCCCCACCGGCCGACTTGGGGTCTATCCTTAAGTCGGGCCGGACCCCCTACAGGCGGATTGTCGAGGAAAGATCTAAAGTAGTAAAACAAGTATTCAAAAATAATAAAAAAAAAAAAAAATGCAAGAACTCGTCCCCGTACGATTGTTTTTACTATTTTTGAATATTCCTCCTGTAGAGGGACAGGCCCGACTTAAGTCTATCCTCACCTTGAAGGGGTGGGCTGGTGGGTCTGAGTGACTCGACGACCCTGCTGGCCCAGACATCCGACTTCATGACTTTGTCGCACCGCCGACCCCCACGGGTCTCGACCCCTTCCCCGGGGCCGGTGTTCCTCCTGCTCGTGTGTTCACGGTCCCGAGGCCCGGTGTGGGCCACTGGAGGCCGAACATCGAAACACCGTCCGTCGTGCCCGGCTCATGGCTCGAGCGGTCTGCCAGGCGGGCCCCTGCCGACCACGGCCGCTGGGGTCCTCCATGCCCTCGTCCCGCAGCTCCGCCCCTGCCGCGCCCGGTCCGCCGAGGCCGCGCCGCCCGCCCCCGCGGGGCGGCCCGCCGCCCACCATCGCCCCGAGGAGCCCTGGCAACCGCGACGGCCGCCGCCGAGGCGGCCGCCCCGGCCGCCAGAGGCCGGCTCGCGCCGCCACAGCGCCGACCGGCCGGCCAGGGCGCCTCGGCGGCGGCACCCTCGGCCCGACCCAGATCCCCAACGCTTCGAGAAGCTCAAGGCGGAAGGTCTTTGACCGCTTTCGCTCTCTGGGGGCCTTCGCCGGGCCCCGTCGCTGTCACCGAGACGACCCACGCTGGGGAAGAGGCCCAGGCCTCGGGGGACCCCGCACAGTCACAGAACTGAGAGTAGGCAGTGAGGATGCGCGATAGGGGCGCAAGCCCCTTGGACGCCCATGTCGAGGCTCCTCGAGCGGGGTCGGACCATCGAGAGCGGCCAAGGCTGGACCGCAGAGGAAAGGATGCAAGGGTGCCCCGGGAAAGGGTACCCATCATCACCACCGGCTTCGACAGCATCGAGGCACTCGAGGCACCGGACATCTGGGGAGGCGACCCCCTCGGGGGCCTCGGCGGGGGTCGCCCGGCCAGCGCGGCCCCCGCCGCTCGAGCCAAAATGGCTGCGCACAGGTGGTGGGGGGGGGGCGGGGCGGTGCCGTCTCGCGGCCCTGGCGCCGCCGCGGCGGGCCTGCGACGTCGCCCGACGGCGTGCTCCCCCCTCCCCCCCTGAACAGAAGCGCTCACGACGGGGTCATCGAATTTCCTTGTGGCTCACCTCGGGCCGAGAGGAAGAGGAGCCAGTCTTTCCTCCTCATCGTCTGCGTCGTCCTCATCACCCACCCGCCTCCCGAATCCCACCAGCCCTTTGGGCGTGAGTGGTTTAGGGAGCTCTCTCTGTTCTCAACCCCCCTTCTTCCCCTTCGGGGAAGGGTTTACCCCTCCCCCTACCCCCTCCCCCTGGACCTGGAGAGGGGGTTTCGCGGGTCGTCAGGGGGGTCAGTTTCGACTCCTGGGAGGGCTAAAAAACGACACCCCTCACGAGAATTCTGGCCCCGACGGGGGGGAGCAGAAAAACTGCTCTCCTCTTCTTTGAAGCCAGAATCATTGATTTTACTACGGTTTTGGCACCATGTTGGCCTTCTGAGGGGGCAGCGCTCCTTAAAGCTCCCCTCTTCCTCGAAGCCAAAATCATTGATTTTACAGAAGGTTTTGGTCCCATTTGCGCCTTCTGAGGGGGCAGTGCTAATTGAAGCTTCCCTCTTCTTTGATCGATCTCCTCCACGATGGCCCCAAGAAGCGCCCAGGAGGCACCAAGAGGCCCCAAGATGGCCCAAGAGGCCCCCAGGAGGCCCCCAAGAGGCCTCCAAGAGGCCCCCAAGATGCCCCCAAGAGGTCCCCAAGAGGCCCCAAGAGGCTCCCCCGAGGCACCCAAGACGCTCCTGGAAGCCCCTGGGGCCGCCAAGAGGCCCCCAAGACGCCCCAAACGGCCTCCAAGAGGCTCCCAAGAGGCCCGAAGAGGCTCCCCCAAGGCACCCAAGACGCTCCTAGAAGCCCCTGGGGCCGCCAAGAGGCCCCCAAGACGCCCCAAAAGGGGACGAGGTGCCCGAACGCCTCACGCCACGAGGAGCCCGAACGACTCACACCAGGACGAGGGGCCCGAACGACTCACACCACGAAGAGCCCGAACGACTCACACCAGAAGGAGGGGCCCGAACGACTCACACCAGGACGAGGCGCCCGAACGACTCACACCACGAGGAGCCCGAACGACTCACACCACGACGAGGGCCCCGAACGACTCACACCACGAGGAGCCCGAACGAGTCACACCAGGAGGAGGGGCCCGAACGACTCACACCAGGACGAGGGGCCCGAACAACTCACACCACGAGAAGCCCGAACGACTCACACCAGGACGAAGAGCCCGAACGACTCACACCACGAAGAGCCCGAACGACTCACACCAGGAAGAAGGGCCCGAACGACTCACACCAGGACGAGAAACCCCAAACGACTCAAACCACGAGGAGCGCTTTCTCTCCCTCCTCCTCCGCCTCGTCCTTCCCCCGCTCCCCCCACAAGGAGGATGTACAAGGAGGCGGGAGGAAGGAGGAACAGGGGAGATATGCGGGGCCAAGGGGACACACGCCTGAAAAACACGACTTTCGGCATGCTTCGCAAGAGTTGCTGTTGTGAGATGGGCTGGTGGGGATACGCGAAGCGTAAAGAATTTCCTTGTGGCTCACCTCGGGCCGAGAGGAAGAGGAGCCAGTCTTTCCTCCTCATCGTCTGCGTCGTCCTCATCACCCACCCGCCTCCCGCACCCCACTCGGCACACAACCCTTCTCCTCGCGCGACCCTCCCCTCCCGACCTCCGCCCTTCCCCAACGTGCGCCTCCTCCCCTCCCGTACCTTTTGCCTCCCACATCTCCCCCTCCATGGACAAGCCACCCCCTCCCATTCCTCATCTATCCCCATATCCTCCTTCCTCCTCTCTCCTTCCTCCTCCTCTCCTCCTCCTCCTCCTCCTCCTCCTCCTCCTCCTCATCCTCCTCCTCTTTGCTTTCCCCCCTCCCCCCCTCCTCCTCCACGATAACCGACAACGACGACGACGGTGTCGACGACAACGAGAAGGTCAATATGTCCCACTCCCCCTCCCCGCTTCCCACTGATACACCCTCCCCTCCAATCACCTCTGCTGCCATCCGTCCCCCCCTCCCATCCCAGTCCGCTTCATAAACATAATGTCTCGAAGGTGCGCTGGGACTTCTTGTGTCGGCGCCAGAGGTGCCGCCAGGGGGGCTCCAGCGCCGATCCAGGAAATCCGCGGGACCTCAGAGAAACTATGTTTATGCAGGTTTTCATTGTTTGACTCTTGCCTCCCCTCCCAAGCCAAATCCCCATCCAATCTCTCGTCTCCCGTTCCAATCCCAATCCGTATCCCCCCCTCCCATGCCAATCCCCAGTCCCAAACTCTCTCCCCCTTCTCATGCCAATCAATTTCCTGCCTCCCCTCCGCACCCGCTCCCGCTGCTCGCTTTGTGATTTTTGTTGCGGAAAACACCCGCACTCCCATTCCACGGCATAAAGGCATTCCTGCGCTGGTCGCGCGATGGGTCGGTGATGTGCGACCAGGGCGAGCGGGTCGCCGAGGCTTCGCGGAGGCGCGGGTGGGAGGGCGGGGCGAAGACTATCACGGGTGGTCAAAGTCTCATAGCCCGACTCGTTGCTTCATCGATGTGTTACCTCTTCCCTGTGCACCTTTACAAATGTACGTATGGTATGCAAGACACGAAGACATGTGTGCGCACTTGTGTGACGACAAACGGTTGTGGGTGGGCGGGGCGAACCGTTGTCCAGCCTTCGGGGCCGTGCCTGGGTGGTGTATGAGGCGCTGGTACGCTCGGTTGCAGGGCCTGTGCCCGACATGCCATTTCCGCCTGGGGGCCCGCGCCAAGGGTGTCACATGATGAGGTGCGCAGCAGACAATGAAAGAGGGGTATAAGATGAAGGATAATGCTGTCATGCTGCTTGCAAACGCAAACACATGCTACGCGACACTTGACCGATGACATAACGACCCAGAGGAAGCCTTAACTATAGGCGGAGGCAGCGCCACAAGCCAAGCAAGGGAGCAGAAGCACAGTTGGGCATGCTCCATTTCCGTGAAGCGTTTTCCAGCGCGCACAACGCAAGCGTGGCGCGCGGCTCAAAAAGGTAATTAGCTCGATCAAGTACGACCAAGCGATCAAAAAGGACCGGCGGTCGCGCGCGCAAGCCGCAGCACGCCGGCTAGCACTGGATTCGTCTCCTAAGAGAGCCCAGACCCCAGTCCTCCTCGACCCAGAACCAATTGAACATGAAAAAACACGACCCTGAGGAGGCCCTCGCCGGGCCTCGGAGCCGTGAAAAAACGACTCGGGATGAAGACCAGTCCCAGGGAATGGGTCGACCCTCTGGGGGCCGATGTCATGAGAGGATCATGACCTCGGGGGTCTGGGGGCGCCGCTCCTCTCAACACATGGCGCCCGGAGCCCTCGAGCCCGTCTCTGGGAGTGGGCGTTGCGCCATGATGGGGGGGGGGGCAACAACAAGGGGGGGGGGAAGGTGTTCCTTTCGTGCACCCTCGGGGGCCGCAGGAGGCCCTTTCAGGCTCCCTTCCCAGACGCCCGAGGCCATGATGTTGCCATGACGTCGACCGCCACAGGTCTCGACCCTTCCCCCAAGACCGGCGTTTCATCCTGAGGCGTTTTGTCACCGCCCCGAGGCCCGGAAAGGGCCTCCAGAGGACAAAAAATTGCGGAACACCCCCCGTCGTGATTTTTTCCCGGCTGCGAGGGGGTCTGGGCTCAAGGGTGCCTCGCCTGCAGCCCTCGATCCTCCAAAGTTGATCGCCTTCACCGTCACGAAACGACCGATGGGACCAACATTTCGCTTGGCCAGGTTGCTTCAAGGACGGCCCCGGCACCCTAGAAGCCCCTCCCTGGGCACCGAGGCCGCGCAAGGCGGCTCGGTCCAGACGCTGGAGGCGCATCGAGGAGGTGGGGGAAAGTGCGGGAGTGGGGCCTGTAAGACGGCAGCGGGGCCGCGTCCTCCTTGCTTCTCGCAGGTGCAGGGGAGGGGGGAGGCCTCCAGAGGCCACCCTCTCGCCCCACCCCGCCCTCTGGCGTGAAGCAGATCGGGTCCTGGTGGAAGCGGCTTCCAGGCCAGAGACACTCATGGTTCTGGCGGCATTGCTCTCGAGCCAGGTCGATCTGCGAGGACCCAAGATCCCGACGCGAAAGCGCCATGCGCCAAAAGAGCCCCAGCGAAGCACCCAAATGGTAGCAGAGGTCAGAAGGCGGTTCGACAAGTAGGGGTTCGGCTATACAAGACAGAATTGAGAGCACGGCCGTGAAAAACGCCCAAGTCGGCAATCTGAACACGGAAACATCCAAATCGGTGGTCCATTCTCACCTCCACTAGAACCCGCTCGAAACGACAGTGTCTCTGGCCTTTTCCCCAGAACAATCAAATCGTCCGGGTGTCCCAGGGAAGGCCCTGGATCCTGAAGCCCCCGAGAAAACAACAAAACCAACTCCAGGACCTCCCTGCATCCCAAACCTTCCAGGAGGGCTGAAAAAACAGCACCACGACTGTGGAATGTAAACTCCAGTCGAGGCTTTGAGCAGCCCTGGCAGGTCTATAAGTCTGGAGGGGCAATGCTCGCTAGCACTCGGCGCGCCACCGAAACAAAAAAAAGGCGCCAAATGTCTGGGGCGTAGACATGCAGCTTGCCGCGGACAAGCACCGCCTGCAAGCCATCAGCTCAGACCTCGACGGTCTGCACGCACGCCCTGGTCGGCGAGGCCGCCTCCGTGTGGTCGTCCTCTTGGCGGCGAGCACGACAGGGCCCCTCATCTTCCTCCTCCTCCTCCTTCTCCTCCTCCGCCTGCTCGTCCTCCTCCTCCTCCTCCACCACCTTCCCCTCTTTCCATCTCCTCCTCCCATCATTCTCCTCATCCCCCTCTTCCTCATGTGGGGAGCGTCGAGTTACGGTGGGGCGGCCTTCTAATCGGCAGGGGCCCCTTATCAGAAAAAAACACCGGGGGCTCGGGGTCGGGTCGGGTCGGAGCGAAACAAAAACATAGGCGCGTGCGACTTCTGGGAGATCCTCGCCGCCACGGTTGGACTCGCCTCGGAGGTTTGGGCAGAACGCGCTTTGGGAGCGGCCATAACAAGAACTCAGAACCACCCCTCTCCACGCACAGCTTCCCCACTCTCCTGAGCAAATCGTCAAGGGCTGACCTACAGGTACTCAATGCCACAACGCGTCCCCAGCTTTGCCGTTTTGGAGGCTGGGTCCCCCTGGGCAGCGCGGGAGTCACTCCGAAGGCCGTGAAGGCTCAGCCCTGGATGTCCTGGGCGCACCTTGGGCCAGGGACACCCCAGACATCTGTTCTCGACCACTTCCCCAGGACCAGATTATCAATCCCTGTTGTTCATTGACCTCCCCGAGGCCTGGCAAGGACACCGAGAGACAGAAAACCATGAAAAACATCCGCCTCGACTTTTTCGAGACGCCGGACCCCTGGCACCGTCAGAGACCAGCACGGCAAAGCCGAGCGGGACGCCCTGCGGCGACCGCTGGTTTCGCCGACGGCTGGTTTCGCCGCCCGGCGAAACCAGCTCCGTCGGCGAAACCAGCTCCGTCGGCGAAACCAGCTCCGTTGGCGAAATCAGCTGCCGTCGGCGAAACCAGCTGCCGCCGGCGAAACTGCCCGAACCGACCCGCCCGCTAAGGTCCGCCCGCCCGACCCGACCCGCCCGTTACGGTTCGCGCGTGCTCGGTCGAGCGTGCATCACACTTTCATGTCCCGCCCGCCCGACACGACCCGCCCGTCAGGGTCCTCCCGCCCGATCCGACCCGACCCGCCCGCTGGGGTCCGCCCGCCCGATCCGACCCACTCGTTGAGGCTCGCCCGCCCGCCCAGACCCGATCCGCCCGCTAGGGTCCGCGCGACCCGACCCGATCCGACCCGCCCGTTAGGGTCCGCCCGCCCGCCGCGACCCGACCCGCCCGCTAGGGTCGGCCCGCCCGACCCGACCCGCCCGGTAAGGTTCGCCCGCGCTCGGTCGGGCGTGCCCCACACTTTCATGTCCCGCCAGCCCGACCCGACCCGCCTGTCAGGGTCCGCCCGCTCGACCCGGCCTGACCCGCCCGCTACCGTCTGCCCGCCCGACCCGACCCGCCCGTTAGATTCCTCGCGTGCTCGGTCGAGCGCGCCCCGCACTTTAATGTCCCGCTGGCTGGCCCGTCCCGACCCGCCCGTCAGGGTCCGCCCGCCCGACCCGACCCGACCCGCCCGCTAGGGTCCGCCCGCCCGACCCGACCTGCCCGTTACGGTTCGCGCGTGCTCCGTCGAGCGTGCCCCGCATTTTCGTGTCCCGCCTTCCCGACCCGACCCGACCCGCCCTCTGGGGTCCGCCCGCCCGACCCGTCCCGCTCCCGTTCGGGTTCGCGCGTGCTCGGTCGAGCGCGCCCATGTCCCGCCCGCCCGACACGTCCCGCCCGTCAGGGCCCGCCCGCCCGACCCGACCCGACCCGCCCGCAAGGGTCCGCAGGCCCGCGGCGACGGCGGCGATCGGCAAAACCAGCGCCCGCGAAAGCAGCCGCCGGCGAAACCAGCCGCCCGCAAAACCAGCCGCCGGCGAAACCAGCCGCCGGCGAAGCAAGCCGCCGGCGAAACCAGCTGGGCGAAACCAGCTGCCAGCGAAACCAGCCGCCGAAACCAGCCGCCAGCGAAACCAGGCGGGCGAAACCAGCGGGGCGAAAGCAGTGGGGCGAAACCAGCCGCCGGCGAAAACAGTGGGGCAAAACAAGCGGGGCGAAACCAGCGCCGGCGAAATCAGCGCTGGCGAAACCCGACGCCGGCGAAACCAGCGCCCGCGAAATCAAGGCCAGCGAAACGAGCGGGGCGAAACCAGCGCTGGCGACACCAGCGCGGGCGAAACCAGCGCAGGCGAAACCAGCGCGAGCGAAACCAGCGCGGGCGAAACCAGCGCGGGCGAAACCAGCGCCCGTGAAACCAGCGCCCACGAAGCCAGCTCATGCCCGCCCTTCCTGGGACCCGCCTCCGTCGGGGATGGAGGCTCTCGCGCCTGGCCCCAGCTCAATGCGCGCGCCAGGCAAGACGCGTGGCAAGGGGCCAAAGGTGAGTCGGGCGTCGCTTGATGGGAGGGCAATAAGTGTGTGTGTGTGTGTGTGTGCGTGTGTGTGTGTGTGTGTGTGTGTGTGTGTGTGTGTGTGTGTGTGTGTGTGTGTGTGTGTGTGTGTGTGTGTGTGTGTGTGTGTGTGTGTGTGTGTGTGTGTGTGTGTGTGTGTGTGTGTGTGTGTGTGTGTGTGTGTGTGTGTGTGTGTGTGTGTGTGTGTGTGTGTGTGTGTGTGTGTGTGTGTGTGTGTGTGTGTGTGTGTGTGTGTGTGTGTGTGTGTGTGTGTGTGTGTGTGTGTGTGTGTGTGTGTGTGTGTGTGTGTGTGTGTGTGTGTGTGTGTGTGTGTGTGTGTGTGTGTGTGTGTGTGTGTGTGTGTGTGTGTGTGTGTGTGTGTGTGTGTGTGTGTGTGTGTGTGTGTGTGTGTGTGTGTGTGTGTGTGTGTGTGTGTGTGTGTGTGTGTGTGTGTGTGTGTGTGTGTGTGCGTGCGTGCGTGCGTGTGCGTGTGTGTGTGTACTGTGTGTGAATTGTGTGTGTGAATTGTATGTGAATTGTGTGTGAATTGTGTGTATGGGGGGAGGCGGGAGACAGGTACACTTCGGGTCCTAAAGGGCCCTTTGGGGCCTCTTTTCTGCAACCCTCGATGCCCCCCCCACGAATTGCCCCCAGAGAGGGCGGGCGGGCGCGTCTTCGGCGCCGCGCCGCGCGCGTGCAGGCCGTTCACCGGGGCCAGCTCGATGTGTGCGCTCTGGCGCGCACGTGCACATGATGCGCGGAAGGACACACGGTGATGGCATCGGATAAGGAAACCTTCGATAAGGAAACCAAGGTCGGGAAACCAGTGGGAGTGGCTATGACGCGACGCCCAAGGTAAGGGGGAACAAGTCAGACATCTGGCGAGTCGAAAAGAAAACACCGTCGAACGCCTGGGGAGCACGGCGCGCGCTGTGGCGGGCGGGGGCTGGAAGCACGGCGAGGGCCTGGACGATCCATGGGGCCCTTTCGGGGGCGCGCAAACATGGATTGGCGATCCATGGATCGGGCGCGCGGTCGCCAAATCCATGGATCGGGGGAGGTGCCCTCCCCAAAATGCGGCCGGTGCCGCCTTATTCGGCGGCGGAAAATCAGCGATTTCCAATGGAAACGGGACCCGTCGCTAATCCACGCCCCCTTGATCCATGTTTGCGATCGCCTAACCTGTCTCATCCAGATTCTGGCAAGCTTGCTGGCGTGCCAATGTTCCTTCTCCCCCCCATCGCCTCGTCCTAATTCCCAGAGACCCAGCGCATTGGACAAAAGACCAGGACGGAGGTTTTTCGCCGCTTGCGGCCTCTCTGGGCCCCTGCCCCGGGACCGTCAACAAAAAACGACTCGGGGTGAAAATCCTGTCCCAGTCAAGTCTTCGAGAGGTCGGGGGCCCGTGTCTCGATAAATCCGCCGACCCTGTAAGTGTCTGACAAGGGCTGTTCCGTCGCCATCGCCTTCGCTGCCGCCGTGGCGTTGCCGCCGCTATCACGTCCCCTCCTTCCCCTGAGTCCGTCGCCGCTCCCCCCCCTTCCTTGGGCCTTCGTCCTCAAGCACGCCAGCCAAAGCGAAATACACCAGCCCATCCACAGCGAAGTTAAGCAACGTTGTCACTGAATCGAAGGGAAGACCCTTCCCTTTGATCCCTTCCCCGCGGACGGGGGGGGTCCCGGGGAAGGATCCCGGAGGGGGGTCCCGGGGGGGGTCCCGGGGGCGGTGGGTGGTCCTGGGTCAGAATGCAACCTCCTGGGGCCCATGGCCCGCCCTCTCCCTCCCATTTCCGTCGAGGGCCGAGGCCTCCAGGGTCGGCGGCACTGGCCGTAAGGCTTCAACAAGAACACCCGGGATGTCTGGAGAGACCCGCCCAGGGGGGGATGCCTCGAGCTGGAATCGGCGATACATCGCTGATGGATCGGCGATATGCCTCCCGAGAGCGAATCCGCGCGTTCCTGAACGGGGTGTGGGCTTTCAGGCCCCTGTCAGCGATGGATGGGCGATTGGGGGTCGATGCGCCCCCCCAGAGTGTACCCCCCCCTGACGTCGCGCATGACTGGGGAAACCAAATCTGCCGATACCACTACTCACTGGGCCTCTCCTGGGGTGCCGTCTGACCAGAATCTCGAGGCGAATCCAGCCGAGTCGGCGACGGCCTCCCAGCAGGCCCCCAAAGGCAGAAATGAGGCAAGGGCAGCGGTAGGGGCTCCAGCGCCGACTCGAGAAAGCCAGCGCAGACCTCTGAACGCTGACCTCCCGTGCTGCTGCTTGCACACCACACCCTGCGCGCCTTTCCTGCCAGCCACCGTCCGGGACGGAGGCTCTGGCCGGCACCTGACGCCGTCTCGCTCCAAGCGCCAGGGAAGGGGCGTGACAAGGGCCAACGGTACGAGAACGGCGCTCACGCACCGTACCTTGCTTGGACCCCCTTCAGGCCTCACTCCAGCGCGGTACGGCGCCAACATTTCCGGCCCTGAGGGCCAGAAAGCAATGCACGTACCGTTCCTGAGCCGGAGATCGATGACGCATCAGGAGGCGCCAACACGGTGCGGCACATACATGTCGTCCGTGGAAGCGCGCGGAGCTCCAGCGCCAACCTGAGGAAGCCCGCGCAGACCTCCGAACGCTGACCTTCCGTGCTGCTGCTGCTGCTGCTGCTGCTGCTGCTGCTGCTGCTGGCACACAACATCCCTGCGCGCTGCCAGCCCCTCCATTCGGGGACGCCAAACCTCGTGGTGACGAGCGAACCTCACCGCGCGGTCCGACACCGCACGGCTCTGGGATCTCGGAGGCCCCCGTCGCCCGAGGCGTCCTCGGAGCACGGCCCGAGGTCCCAAAACTGGGCGGTGGCCCCGCGTCCCCACTGACGCACCACCCAGAATGGGGACCCAAATAATACACACCACCACCACCACCACCACCACCACCACCACCACCACCACCACCACCACCACCACGTCGGTTCCTCCTTTCTCCTCTACCCTCCTCTTGCTTTCCTCTTTCCTGGGAGAGGGAGGGGTGAGGGAGGTGGTGGTGGTGGTGTATACTTTTGGGCACAACCTAGAATGGTCACCGTCGGGGGGCCGCCGGCCTCTCCAGCTTCAGGGGTCCGGGCCAGCCCGGGAGAGCGCGGCCTGTTCGGGACGCCGAGGCGCACCCAGCCGCTGAGGCGGGGGGCGCTCCAGAAGGCCAAGCAGCGACGAAAGACGGTACATCCCTCCTCCTCCTCCAGCTCCTCCTCCAGTTCCTCTCTCCAGCTCCTCCTCCAGTTCCTCCCTCCTCCTCCTCCTCCTCCTCCTCCTCCTGCTCTTCCTCCTCCTCCTCATCCTCCTCCTCTCCCCATCGCGAATTCTTCATCAACTCCCTCCTCCTCCAGCTAGACCTCCGCCGACATCTCACTTCCGACCCTGCCCTCTCTTGATCGCTGCTGGTCCTCTCCGAGGAGCCCTCCCACGAGGAAGCCGGCCATCTTCAAGTTGCGTGCGAAAAAATTCAGGTATGCCGTTCCCTCGCCCGGGGGGGGGGGGACGGAGGCGGCGGCGACTGTCGCCGACGAGGAGGCCGTGCGCTCGCTGCTGGCAGGAGGACCTGCTAGCTAGCTGCACACCCGGGCTCCACGCCTGGGCGAAGCGCCCGTCGGATGCATGGGCCCCTGGCGGAGGAGGGGCGGGAGGAGGCGCAGCCAGTGGCAGGGGGCGACGGCCACTTCGGCGCAGGAGGGCGTCGGGCCGACGTGTGTCGTGGGGTGGGCGCATCTGCGGGTAGGTGCAAGTCGGGCCTGTCTTTTTACAGGGGGATTTTGGACGAAAACTTAAAAGCAGTCCAAGAATACACCAGAACGATCAACAAATACTAAAAAAAAAAAAAAAAAAAACGTCCCCTGAGTATTGTTTGACTATTTTTGAAGATTCCTCCGGTAGAGGGACAGGCCCGCCTTAAGGGTAGGTGTGCTGGATGAGCGGAAAGACTCGAGCGTGGATGGGTGGGTGAGTTGGGAAGGCTCTTGTGGGGACGAAGGCGGCGGGGGAAGGGGAATCAAAAATACAGGGTCAGGGTCCCTGGCCTTTCTGCATGGCTTCCAGGGCCTGCAGGAGGCTTCTGGCCTTCACGGCTGGATTTCCCGCGAGAGCCTGATCAAAAAGATCCCCAGAGGGGTCCAGCCGTCGGTTCGAGGAGGGAGGGTTCACGTTGACATGACACGTCAGTCTTCCCACGTCTGCAGAGGTCTATGCGAGGCCCACTCCACTGAAGCATGGATCCCAAAAGACTGCCAACTCCTGGGGCGCACTCCTGCTGCTTCCGCCAGCGGAGCCGCCCTCGTGCTTACGCTCGCCAGCCTTCCGCCAGCGAAGGCGACAGAGCCCCCTTTCTGGAGCCGCCCCGGGTGGATCCCCGAGGCCCCCGGCGGCTCGAGCAGCTCTGTCGTAGCTCCTCTCGGGGTCGCCCGGTAGGGCTCTCTGGCCCAGCCTGGGGCCGCCCTGGGGGCCCCCGCCCCTCGGCGCTCGGTGCGAGCGAGTGCCGACCGCGAGGAAAGGGGCCCCGGCGCGCCCCCGGCATCCCGAGATCCGTCTATCGGCACGCGGAGCTCCAGGGCGCTCGGCACCGGGCTCTGCGAAGCACGCGGGGGCTCCAAGGGCCCAATATATTTCAGCGCGCGGGACACTCCGCTCCTGCGCGAGGAAGCGGCGAGGACAGGAAGAAGGGGGATGGGCAGGAGGAGGAGGAGGAGGAGGAGGAGGAGCTGGAGGAGAAGGAGGAGGAGGAGGAGGAGGAGGAGGAGGAGGGGTCTGCGGGGGCCTTCCTTTGCAAGGGCTGGGGGCCTGCCTTTGCAACTGTTTGGAGGCTCTCGTGGGGCCGTCGCGGAGTCCACTCTCGGGGCACCTGGGGCGGACTCCAGAAGACAGCCGTGCAAAAGAATCCGCCAAGCCCCCCGTGTGCGGGACACCAAGCTGCGCGGCGGAACCTTCAGCAACTGGATCGTCAGCTCAGCGCACATCAGCGCAATGGCACAATTCTC
>CAUYUJ010002880.1:425754-455754 GCA_963575745.1 Prorocentrum cordatum | reverse complement strand
AAGAATCTTGAATAATGGCAGTGGGACCCCAAAGACCCACCCAAAAAGGCCGCCGAGACCCAAAGAGGCCTCCCAAGAGGGCCCAAGAGGGGAAGTCGAGCTGAAAGGTGGATCCAGGAAGCCTCTAAATGGCTCTCACCTGGCAGCAGGCTCCCAATGAAGGGGCCCAGGGACGCACGAATAAATAGACACTAGCCCCAGGATCCAAACTATTGTTGCACACATTCTGGATTTTCGTCCTCCCCGCCACTTCCCATATGTCCCATCGTTTCCAGGGAATCGTTGTTTATTTTTCTGTGTCTATGCTCGCGGCCGACCACAACGGCAACATACCAGAAAGCTAACACATGATAAACAAGCATATGTGCGCGAACCAAAAACTGAAACATGATGGGGTACCTAAACGGAGAGTGACGCATCGTCGAAACGGCTGGGACGTGGTTGGCGGTTGCGGGGAAGCTGGAAAAAAGAACATGAAAAGCAATATCTGAAACATTCCAGCAACACATTGACGGCAGGGCGCAAGCTGGGTCCAGACCTGAACGTAACACGTCCGAATCCTGCAGACAGCGAGGTCCACATGAAATTGGTTGGACTGTGATGCATATGAGGGCCCCACAGCTGTAGGACACAACTGCACGATCGCCTGCTTCACGCACAGCTCCACCGGAACAGCTACTCACGCGCCGTCCAAGAGCGCAAGGCGCACACCGGACAGAGCACAGGCGCGCGCAGAGCAACAGGAGAGCAGACGCAGGGCCGGCACGCAAAGGCTCTCCGCCCAACGGGGAGGCCCCCGAGACCGGCCGAGCCCGTCGGCGTGCGCAAGAGGCACCGCCGCCCAGGTCGCCGCAGGAGGAGAGGTCCTCTTTCCCGAAACACACAGGGCGCGCGGACGACCTCGGGACCTCGCCGCCCCCTGGGGGGCTTGCATTGAGCGGTCCTGAGTTCAATCGCCACATGTGTAGAAAAGGTTGGGTACGTCGCAGGCCGTAGCCTTTTGGATCAAGGTTTTGCGTTTCCCGGGGAAACGAATGGATACCGCTAGTCCGCGGCTCGACCCCAGAGTTCTCATCGCACCGCTGTGTGAGCCGCCAGGCGACGCAGCTTCGAGTTTTGCACCCTTGCTCACTCATGGGCAAGACCACTACTGGCCATGCCAAATGTACGCAGTGTGCGTATAAGTGGACTTGGCGCGGCAAGGACACATGTTTCTCGTGCAACGCCCCGCTCGAGATCCCCGCGTGCCCTTGGCGTGAGGCCAGCGAGGCCTGGTCTGACACAGGCTGGCGGTCGCGCGGCTACGGCTATGGGTACCACAAGAGGAAGGGGCGAGGCCAGGCAGCAGCTGCAGACGACGACAAGACCTCCCTCGACTCACTACTGCGTGAAATCGAATCTCATGTGGACGCCGGCAACCAGGAGGCCCTCGACATGTTCAAGAAGGTTGTCCTGCCGCCGCCCAAGGAGCCTGTCGAGACCCTGCGCGCCAAGTACCAGAGGCTCATGGGGGCGGAGCGCAGGGCCAACCAAGCGCTGGACAAGGCAGCGCTCTCAGAGCACAAGGCGGCAGTGTGGCTCGCGGAGTGCCGAGGGCGCACCGCAGATGCTGAAGAAGCTTTGGCCAAGGCCAAGAAAGATGTCAGCGACACGCTCGAGCAGATCAACCGTGAGCGGGACACGACCCCTCGCAAGGATGGCTCACCCGCCCCCTGTCGCAGGACCTCGAAGACCTCAACTTCGAGGAGGGGGGGGCGTTCTCGACAGAGGGCCTGGACCTCGACGAGACTGAGAAGCAGCAGTGGGAGACCCGCAAGGCAGCCTTCGCTAAGGAGCTCAAGTCCGCCGTCAAGCAGGCGTTCGGGGCCACGGCGGAGGAGCTGCAGAGGAGGCGCCGCGATTTGGAGGAGCTGCGCCAGCGGCCCCACTCCAAGAGGCGACGCACGGACGACTCAGACCCAGCGGAGTAGGCGGCCCAGCCTGCCGCTGCGGCGGAAGGCGCAGGCGCCAGCGCTGGGTCGAAGGTTGCTGAACCTGGCGCATGCGCCCCTGCTGCTGACGCTGCTGAGCTGGCCCGTGCAACGCGCCAACGGGCAGCCGACGGCGCGCAGCCTCCTGGGCCAGGAGGACAGGCTCCACCAGCAGCATCGGGGCTCTAGCTCGACCAAGCGGCACAGGCGCGGCGCGGCGAGGAGCCGAGGCGGGCTCAAGCCGCACCAGAGGCCAGGGCTGCAGCTGGTCGGGCTCAACGCCAACGCATGGACTACAGTGATCGACTACACCGACGGGGCCACCGACCTCGCACGGCATCATATCTTATTTCTTCAGGAGCTCCGACTCCCACCTGACTGGCGGGACGAAGTGGCTGCCTCAGGCTTCGGACGGAATCTCATTGCCGCCTTCACATCCTGTGCAGTGGGTGAAGGTGGCGGAAGGAGTGCTGGGGTTGGAATCCTAGCACCACGCAGTATTGGCCTCACAGTCCTGGAGGGAAAGAGCGGATACGACGTTTCGCCACCAGGATCGGAAGGCAGAGCGGCAGCAGCATGGACGCCAGCAGGACAGGCTGGAGGACTCATGCTTATCAGTGCGTATTTCTGGACCAACGAGTCTTGGACCATCAGGAACTTATCCATCCTCGACCCCACCGGGGACCTCATCGTCTCGTACGGAATCCCTTGGGTGTTGCAGGCTGATTTCAATAATGACATCCAACCATTGGTGGACACAGGCTGGATAGAAGACGTCGCGGGTGTGGCACTTGTCCTTGACCAACCTACGTGTGCTGGGATGGGAGGTGGCCGCACTATTGATTAGTGTATTGTTGACTCTACCATCGCTGGGGCCTTTGGGCAGGCCACAGTGCTGGACAGCGCCGTCTTCCTTCACTCGCCAGTACAGATCACGCTTCAGCGGAGCATGCGTGTCAAGCATGGTTGGAAATTGTTTCGTCCGACGCCCGTTCCATTGCAGAGGCCGCCAGCATGCGTGCCAGAGCCGCCTGAGTGGCCAGAGTTCGAGCACCAAGTGGATTGGACGGACGAGGGCAAGTCCACCAAATGGCGGTTGTTCTCACGGCTGGCTGAGCGTGAACTGGTGGGTATTTGTCAGCTGAACGACGCCAGTGCTTACTGTGGCAGAGGGGACTACCCTCGGTGGATTCGCCCCCCGATGTCGAACTCACCGCGTGGGCTTCAGCCAGGGACCTCAGGTTTGTTCGGCCTTTCCTGGAGCCCATCCGTGCTGCCCTTCGGCAGCGGCGAAACTCCCCTGGGCGCCAGCAGGCCATTTTGGCCTTTGTGTGTAAATCTTTTTGGACCCAGGGCAAGGTCTGGAAGGCTGGGCATAGCGACTCACGTGAGTGCCAACTCTGTCAAGCGCCCGAGGGCACTTAGCACCACCGGTTTTGCAAGTGCCCATGTTTGAATGGAGCCCGAAGAATTGCGGCCGAGGACGTGCCCGAGGTTGCCCAGAGAGCGGCGGACTCTTCGCCCTCCTCCGTCCTATTTTCGCGAGGCCTCACGGCCCACCCCGTTGAAGACCCTTTTCCACTTGCCCAGGATTACATCGAGGGGCTAGACCCTGAATTCGGCGATGACCCCCTCACGTCGGGGCTTGCGTACTCCGACGGATCGGGGATAGGCCCCTCAGGGTGCAAGTCGTTCGGATGGGGTTTCGCGTTTCTCGACGGGGAAGGTCGCGTCGTCAAGGCGAGTCGTGGCACCCTGGGGGGACCTCGCCTGATGGGCTCGGTCCTGAGAGCTGAACTCATGGACCTTGTTAATGGCCCTGCAGCACGGGTGATCCCCCCTTCAGGTAGCAGTTGACAACAGTACAGTGCATCGAGGCTTCCAGAGAGGGGAGGCTTGGTGCACTAAAGCCAGGAGGCCGCACGCAGATGTGTGGCGTCGTATTTGGTTGCTTGTGCGAGACGAGTTTCAAGAACCTGGTGCGCTCGAAGTTGTCAAGGTGAAGGCCCACTCGGGCCGCGACCCCGATTCCTTCGTCGGCCAGGCCCGCCTCGATGTCCTGGGAAACGCGCAGGCGGACCTGCAGGCCGAGAAGGGCGCGGCCCTTCACGGTCCCCCAGAGGGCCCGAGGCAGGTCTGGCAGCAACGATCCAAGGACTCGATCAATATGTGTAATTTTGTAGCCAGCATGACCATGCAAGTTGGCACGTTCAAGGACACCACTGGCCGCCAGGCCCAGGCTCGGAGTGGGGTTCGCCTTCGTCGGCGTGCTCGGGAGGGTCCCCCCCTGGGACCCGCCCTCACAACATGGTCTGGGACTGTAAGGCTTGGAGGTGTCAGCAGTGCGGTCGTTTCTCGGGTACGTCTCAGGGCATGCGTGCGCTTTTTCGCACTCCCTGCAGGAACGTACATGCTAGGGTGGCCCGCTTCGTTCTGCCTGCTAGACCCTCGACAGGGCCACCCAGCCGACAGCATGTTCTCTTGCGTGCTGAAGGTTTTGTGTTCTGTGGCAATTGCGGTGTCTTCTCGAGCGGGAGGGCCAAGAAGCTATGCCTGCCATGGGAAGGAGAGCCTGCCAATGCGCAGGCCAAATGCCGCCGAGGCAAGTTGTTGAGGGGAGAGAACCCGTACACAAGTCAAAGACTGTGCGTCGGGGAGGCGGTCCCTCTCCCACCCGCCGAGCAGCGGGCTGTGCTGGCAGCACTGCAGGCTCGCTAGCACTGTTTCCTTCGACCTCGGTGAGCTGCGGTGCGCCATCGGGGAGTTCGCAAACAAAAAACAAACGTACGTCGCAGGGTAATTTCCGAAACACGCATGACG
This sequence comes from Prorocentrum cordatum, assembly GCA_963575745.1. Lineage (NCBI taxonomy): Eukaryota > Dinophyceae > Prorocentrales > Prorocentraceae > Prorocentrum > Prorocentrum cordatum. Next base: position 450,964 of record CAUYUJ010002880.1, on the reverse strand, counting down.
CGCGTTATGTGAATGGGTGGGTGGGTGGGTGGGTGGGTTCGCTGGCACATGACATAACAGAACACAGCCGCGCCCGGCCATCGAATTGAACCCAATGGAACCCCGATAGGGACCCTAAGGGAACCCTGTGGGAAGTCTGCGGGGGCCATGCGGGAACCCTACGGGAACCCTGTGAGCCTTTTGGGAAACTTATGGAAACCCTATGGGGACCCTACGGCACCCAGTGTGACACCTACGGGAACTCTGCGGGAACCCTCAGGGAATTCTGAAGGGACCCCCTTGGGAACCCGATGGGAGCTCCATGGGAGCCCATCTAAGATCCCCACCTGGAACCCGTTCCCGTTGGACCGCTGGACGGACGCAACGGGTACCCCAGCGCCAGCCGCGCCCTGGGCACTCAAGATCGGTCCTGGCGGGTGAAGCCCTGCCCTAGCTAATCGAGACAAGCACTGGCTAGTCAAGCCCCGCCCTGGCCAAGCAAGCTCCGTCCCTGCTGATCAACCTTGAGTTTGTACCCCCGGAATGGGTACGGATAAAATGGGCCCGATGCCCAACAACAAGTGTTGTCCAAAACCGACAGCTAACGCTGTTGGGTAGGCGGCCACCGATCTCAAATAGACAACGACCCAGGCCTCGCCCACAGCGAACCCCGTCCCAAATCAAGAAGAACTGCTGCTGGACTTTGTATCCGTGTTTTCGTACCAATTTCGCTCGCACCGATAGAGAATTCGCCCCCCCTCTCCCCCGTGCTCCCCTCCTGTCCCTTCACCCCACCCCGCCCGACCCCGCCCCTGCCTCTCCTCTTCGCGCCCTTCCCCCGCCCGCACCCTCCCTCCCTCTCCCTTTGAATATCCAGAGATCCGAAGCCGGAATATAACACACAAATCTCGCAACGGGCAGAAAACCCCGAACGCCCCCGGGAAGCGCGGGGCCCGATTTGCAACACGCAGAATCCTGCATTGGCGCAACCACTGAATCCGATTTGCAAACATTGCAGCCAGGTGTAATATGTGATATCTCTCGCAGTTTGAGTCGGTCGGTCCGGTGGCGGGGACTGCACAAACAAACAACACGTGGAAATACGAACCAAAAGAACCCATTGCCACAGGGAGGCCCTCGCGCGCCAGGGGGCGCGCCTCGATCCCCCCGGCCGCCCTAGACTCCGAGATCTGGGCCCGGAGGTCCTTGAGCTCAGGGAGGGGCCTGCAGGAGGGAGGGGATGCGGCGGGGACTAGCTGGAAGGCAGGCTGGGCGCCAAGGGCCGAGAGTGGGAAAGGCAGCCGGGCGGCCGTTCGCGACGGCCCAGCCAGCTGGCGCTCACGCGTGCCCGGCGAGAGGGAGGGGCTGGGCGGCAGGGGGTGCGAGCAGGAAGGGCAAACAAGGCGGCGGGGCCGCGACGGCTGGCTAGTGACCCAGCCCGTAGCCAAGAGGAGGCGAGAGGGTAAATACAATTGATACTCTCTAAGCTTGCAAACAAGTTTGGTCGCTGTGGGGCTTCCGTGGGAAGCTTCGTAGCCACTTGGAGGCATCTTGGCGGAGGTTCTGAATCATCGCGCGCTCTCCTGCGCCATCTTAGAAGCAACCTTGGCCCACCTTGGGTCGATCTTACACTGTCTGAAGGCCTTCCCGGGTCGTAGGGGGTGAGGAGGAGGTGAGAGAGGAGCACAAGGAGGAGGTAAGGGAGGAGGTGAGGAAGGAGGAGCGCAGGAGGGTGATGAACGTGGTCAAGTGTGCAACCGCCCACCGTGCGTGACGACGACAGACACGAGACGTACTCTTTCGGGCCTTGGCCTCGACCCACTTGCCAGTAATGTTGATGTTCATGAAGTACGTCTCCGCGCAGGCGCCACCCACCTGCTGGAGAGGAGGAGGGAGGGGGAACAGAAGGAGGAGGAAGGAGGGAGAAGGGAGGAGCCAGAAAGAGGAAGATTAAGAATGAGACATTTTTCAACATCAACAACTGCCACCAGCAATACTAGAGTGTAATGATCATAACCAAAGTTCTGCCCGAATCGTTTTTGGGTGCAGCGGGGCACCAAACGGCCCCCGAATACAGAGACTGATGACACGCCTGCCATTGCACAGGAGATCTGGGCCTCCGAGACTCCCCCCCCTCACGGTCGACCCTCACACTTTTTGCTGGGCTGCACCCTGGCCAGAATTTCGCGGCGGATCCGGCCGTGGCCGCCGTGGCGCTCGGGGAGCCCCTGTAAAGGCGAAAACGATCCCAGGAGAGACGGAAGATGAAGAGGGAGACACGGTCCTTCGACGACGTGACGCGTTCGGTAATGTGGCATCGGGCTTATAGACCCCTTCTCAAGGGCTGGTCTGGTCGGCTCCATCAGATCGTCTCCCGGAATGATCTGAGACCTGGAGACGGCCTCCGAGAGGACGAATCAGTGGAAAGACTCCGGGATGGCGGACAACAAAAAAGCAACCAGACGAGCTCTGGACCCCGCAAACAGCACCACAGAGGCTGACACCGTGGACAGACTCAGGAATTTTGAGAACAACACCATCGGAGCACACGCCGTCAGACTAGGTCGGTGGAGGAAGGGGAAGGGCAGTGAGAGGGAGGAAGAAAAGGAGGAGGTGCAAGATCACTGCCTGGGAGGTGCTCTGGGGAGGGGGAAGAGGCGGCGCAGGAAGAGGGGGGAGGAAGGTGGGCGGGATGCGGATGTTAGCCAGCGTGGGCCCCAGACAGTCTTGTCTTGCTATAATACATATGTGCGGTGCAATGTACGTGTTGCAGTGTAGGTGGTGCAATCTGGGTGGTGCAATCCATGTGGTGCAGTCTATGTGGCCGCAGCAGTGCAAAGCGATGTAGAGCGATGCAAAACAATGCACGCGAAATCGCAACCCGCAAAAGTGCAGGCACTCCTTGGGAGATGAGGATGGCTGGGTGCCAGAGCAGCAGCACGGCCTCCGCGGCCCTCCCGAGCCCAGAGGCCGAGAATGGAGCGGCGTCCAGCAACAGCGACCCTGGAGCAATCGGGGATCGAAGAGGAGCCACTTCAGAGGAGGAGGAGGCACTTTGGAGGAGGCCCCAAGGAGAAGGCACTTTGAATGACGAGAGAGAGGAGAAGGGAAACAAAACTAAGAAGGGCGATGCCCGCGGCCGACGACGAGCTCCCTCCTCCTCCCCTCCAGCGGCGACGACAACGACGACCGATCGACCGACCGACGACCGAACGACCGAGACGACGACCGCCCGACCGACGACCGCTTGGCTGACCGGCGACGACCGACAGATGGATCGACCACGACAGCGAGAACGACCGATCGTTCGACCGACGACGACCAACGACCATCCGACAACGACGACTACCAACTGACGACGACGACCGACCAAAGACGGCGACGTCGACGTCGCCAGCCGATCTGAACTCGCCAGACATCAGTTGCAGGACCCATCTCGGGCTCCATCTTGACAGGCCTTCCGAGCCAAGTCCTGGTGTGGCGACGCGAGCCCCCAGTGACATTCAAAGAACCTCGAAGCAAAGACAACGGCGACGGCGACGACGACGATGACGATGAGGACGGCGACGACAACGGCGACGGCGACGGCGACGACGGCGACGGCGATGGCGAACGCGACGACGAAAGCGGCGGCGGCTGGGGGCGAGAGCGACGGGGAGACGGAGGCCTGAAGGTGTCTGGAGGTGCCCAGGCCCCAACTGGGCGTCGCTTAGTGCGGGGGCGATAGATGGGGGGGGGGGACACGTTTCGGTCCCTAGCGGCTCCTTTTGAGTCCCAAAGGGCCCCACTCTCCAGCCCTTTCTGCCCCCCACTAGTCGCCCCCCATTACGCGACGCCCGACCCAAGAGCACGCTGGAGGCTTCGCAAGGCGGGAGGGAGAGCAGACAAAGAAAGCAGAGGCGGCGGAGGAGGTGGAAGGAGGAGGAGGAGGAGGAGGACGACGAGCTCTTCCTTCCCCATCAAGCTCCCTCTACCACGACGACGGACCGACTCGGATCGACGACGGCCGACTGACCGACAACACAACCGACCGACCAACGACCGACGACGGACCGACAACGACAATAAACAAGTCCCGACCACAGCCAACCTGGCAACCAACAACGGCCAACAATCCGCCCCGAGATTGTCGATGACCGACCGACCGACCGACCGACCGACGACGACGACGACGGACCAACCGACTGACGACGAAGAATGACCGACGACCGACTCGGGGTCACGAGGCCAGGCCAGGCCCAAGAGTTTCCGAGGCAGCTCATGGGAGTATACTATACCATCTTCTTGGCTCTTGCCCAACGCTTATCGACGCTAGACCGACGCTAAATCGACGCTAATCGACGCTGGTCGACGGCTAGTCCACGCGCTAAATCGACGCTCTCTCGTCGACTGCCAAACGCTGGACCGACCGACGACGACCCACCGCCGACCGACCAACGACGACGGCTGGCCGACAGAGAGCGAGGCGCCTTCTGTGCGTCGGCGTCCACGCGCAACAGCTCCTGCATCGGGCGCGCATTCATGGGCACGTTGAGCAGCACGTGGGCGCCAGGCATCAGCAGGTCGAAGTGCTGCCCCTGCAGAGGGGACGAGATCGAGGTGTTCGGGCGTGTTCGCCGGTTCTCGGCGGGCTTCCGATCTTCCAGCCTCGGGATGCGTTCCACCAGCTGCGCCTCGCCGAATGCGCTCCGGATGTGTTTGTAGATTGTTCGTTATTCTTCCTTGCCGACACAGACGGTGGTAATGAAGGTTTAACCATGTGATGCGATATCATGTGCACACTCGGCTTGCAGCGCGTCATTCGTGCTGAAGTGGTGCGCGACTGCGGACATGCCTCAAACTCATTCAAAATGTCACGGGCTCGGTGCCGAGGGCGAAGAGGAGGAGGAGGAGGAGGAGGAGGAGGAGGAACGACGAAACACGAGCCTGAAATGGAGCGCCGGCCAACCAGCAAAAGGCGAGCCAATCCGCGTCGACGAGGTCAGGAAAGGTGGGCGGATGAGCAGATTTGTACACCCCTATGGTCCAGATGGCCATCCATCCATCATACATCCACCAACAGAGGAAGGGGACGAGGGGTGGAGGAAGGGGACCCACAGAAGGTATCTTCCATTCCCCTCCCCTCTTCGCTCCTGCGCGCGCGTGCTGGCAAGAGGGAGGGCCGTGCCATAGCTAGTCATTTTTGTTCAGGCCGGCTGACGAGCCGGCAAAGGCCGGCGAAAGCTCACCACAGAGCGCCTGCAAAACTAACCCTCACATACATCACAGGTTTGAGATCGTCAGTTGTTGTGTCGTGTGATTGGGAAGGAAGAAGACTGCACAAACGGAGCCAACACCTGGAGCAGGCTTTCCGCCACTGTTTGGGGGAACGCTCTCCCAACGTAACAAAGCGTGGCTCGCTTCTCCGCGCACTCTCTGGGCCGATGCGGTGGAAAATCCGGCTTTTGCGCAGTCAGGGCGAGGACCGCGACTAACAACGAATGCTCGCGCCATGCACTGACGCGGGGAGGATGAGGAGGAGGGGGGAAGAGGAGGCGGACGAACACAGAAAACGGGACATGGCAAACAACTCAGAGCCCTGCGTGCCCGCGGACGCCGCCGCGAGCCTGCTGAAGGAGCAAATCGGCCATCCGAACTGGAAGGCGGAGGCCGTGCCTCAACATGCAACGCGTGCTGTACAATGTGTAAAGCGCGATGGCGCGAATTGTGCGGTCGCGCGCCGTCGACTCTCCAAACCCTAGCAAATGCTGCAGCCTGTCAGGCGGAGCGATGTCAGAGAGCCGCAATATCCTGGTCATGACCGTTCTGAAAATCTGACAATGCTCGCAGTGCTCGAAGCTGTCGTGGCCCCCCTCCCGCGCCTCAGAAAACAAAGCCGCGATTCCTGCATCCGCCGTGCCGTGACAAAGACGTTGCACATCGCGCGGAGCAGTGCGGCCAGAATGAGTGGCGCACTCGTCCGCCAGACCTCCTGCAATACCTCCGCGGCGCGATCGACCAGGCGACCCGGCAAGAGGGCAATCGCCCAACAGTCAAGGCGACGGCGAAGATGACGCAGAGCTGCTTCGGTGAAATCGGGGACGAGGTGATTGTAGCATACGCGCTGCCACTGCTGTCGCACGATAGTGGACTCGCGGATCAGGCCAGACGCCGCGAGCTGGCCGCGCTCGTCCGCGCGCTCAACGAGAACAAGAAATTGGAATTCAACCAAGGCTGCCAAAATAACCACGCGCCAATATGGCAAGTCGTTATCCCACCGTAGTTGGCGAAGCGCAAGGGATTTCGCTGCCACGCGGAGCCCCCCTTCCGCCCAGGACCTCTCATGACAGACTCCACTTTTTGCTGCGTCGGCGAGCGCGCGACAATCTGGGGCGCCAGCGGAGCAATGGAGGTGCTCGAGGCGGCGGAGGACATCGGGGGGTAGCCATCCTCGGTGTCCCGGGAGAAGCCGGGCTAAGGCGCGACGCTCGTGGGCCCCCCAAGTGTCAGGGACCCCTTCCAGTTGCGCCAAGAAGGACATCGCGGGTAATACGTACATCTTGTAGGCAGCGAAGGACAGTGCCATTCCACCTCCGGCAGCCCCCCAAGTCTGCGCTCTCTCCTGGTACTTATTGAACGGCTTGTTACATGATGTCGACCCGCGCCCCGGACCGATCACGAAGCCCAAGTAAGTGGCAGACTAGCTGACAGTGAAGCCCCCCCACGAGGGGGCACGGGCACTCGGACGAGCCCGTTTTGCCTCCAAGCCGACGGAGTACAGCGGCGCCCGCGGCGGTTTGCCATGGCGCAGCCTCAAGGCGCACTCGTCAAACAATGGTTCCAGGATTCTCGCCGAGACCAAGCCCCGCGGCAAAGTCAAAGCGGGGTCGCCCGCGTACGCTCGCACTAAAGCGTCGGGCACGGCGCGAGAGAGGCGCCGGAGCAGTAGGTCCGCGGCCACTGCGAAAAGCAGCGGCGAAAGCGGGCAACTTGCCAGATGCCCGATTCCATGACGAAGCCGTCGGAGCGCGCGCCACCGACAGAGATGTGGCAGACGGCGTTGCGGTAGAGGGCCTCGACAAACCCGCAAAGCCATCCCGGCCATCCCAGCGAGGCGAAGAGCTCGCGCAGCGGCGAAGTCGAACAGAACCCCAGCGCCGCTCTCCGCAGATAGGCCACGATCTGCATGGTCTCGTCCATGTCGACCAGGTCCATGCTGAGTCCCCCCACGAGACCGCGTTGCATGTCGGAGATCTCTGGCGCCAAACGCGGCTCCAACTTCAAGCGCACCGCCCTTGCCAATATTCGATTCTCCGTGTTCGCGACGTTGAGTGGGCGTGTGTTCTCTGGCGCATGCACAGCTCGCCCAGCCGCGCCCACGCAGTCAGCCTTCCTGGGCAGGAACACGATTAAATAGCCATTGCAAGCAAGGTATTCGCTGTCAATGAGGACAAGGCCCTCAGATGTTTCGATGACGCGGAAGGCGTTGTAAAGCACCGCCGTTGCCAGATGCTTGATCAGCCGCCAAGCGCTGGAAAGGAATGCCATCAGGACCAGGGGCTGAGCTAGACGTGTGCTGGATCGCCTCGGCGATGACACCCCTGCCCAGTTGCCGCGCGGCGGGTCTGCGAGCGCGAGCGCTGTTCTCTCGTTTAGCGCGCCCTTGCTGGATCCGTTGGCTCCGCGTCGTCGAACATGTCGGCCTGGCGCGCGGAGTGGGTCCTCCAAATCCCCGTGGGGAAGCTGCCGTGCTGTCTGGATTCGCGTGAATCGCCCCATCTGGCCCTCGCGCCGCCTGCATGGCCCCTCCACGCCCAGGCCCAAGGCGTTGCAGAAGTCGCCTGTTCTTCTGTCGGCGAGCCGCCGCCTCGTGGGATGAGATCAGGGAGGTCCCCGTGGAACTTGCCGAGCTGCGCGGTTCTTGGCCAATTCCAAGGCGCGCGCCTGGAGCCTGCGATAGCTGCGCGCGTTTCCGCCCAACAGCTGGTGAAGGTTCTGGACGAGGCCACCGAAGCACGAATACTTGGCCAGGCACTCGTTGACGTGTCCGACGCGCAGGTGCTCCAGCGCCCGCAAAAACTCCATTGCAACCCCCGCCCCGCCCGAGGGAGGCCGTTGCAATAGAAGAACCTGGTGGTAAGTGCGTCGCTGCGCCTCGCATGGCACGCATCAGCAATGGCAGCTCGCCGACGCCCGAAAGACGCGGGCGGTCACGCTGCGAGCAACCAAATTCCAAGGCAACGCGGGCGGGCCACTCCGGCATCTGAGAAATGCACTCTAGGATCGGGCGCAGCTCGGGCGGCAAGAAAAAAGGGCGCCGCCGACAGGCGGCAACGGCGCGGTGAGCGGACAAGCCAGGCACCCATTCCAGCGCCGCGAACTGCACGCGACGATCAAGTTGCTCAGTGGTGTGCTGATTCGTGTATATTCGGTCCAACCTGGATCGCGCTTGGGCGGATGCGCGCGCGGGCCCCGGCCGGTGAAACTCGCGCACCCAGAAAGGCTGCAAGATAAGCCGGCGCCATCGGGATTCCTCGGACTGGTCGTGACCACCACCTGAGGAAGCAGTCGTGGCAAAGGCGCGCCAGCCCTCGGGTCGGGCCGCCCAATTGGAGCCGCCAGCCAGGAGGGCGAACGCGATGTGCGCATGGCGCAGTGCCCGAGCAAGCCCGCGGCGCAGTGCCTTCGCGGACTCCCGACAGAGCGTGGGAGGTGCGGCATCGAGTCCAATAGCCAAGCGCCCCCCTCCAGCACGCCCGGACCTGTGGAGAAATATGCCGCTACGATGTCCAACCCCCCCAGCGGGCCTCGACGATCAAGAATGGCAGCCCGCCCAGGGGCGACCGCTAGCTTCCGGAAATCACAGGAACTCGCTCTGGGCAATAATCCCGACGCCCGCAGCAGCCGCAGTAGCCCAAGGCGCCCGCCGCAATGAGTATCCGGGGGGGTCGCGCCACCCCCCTATCCCCATCAGGGTACCGCGCGTCTCGGCCCAGACCATGATGGAGTGCCTTCCGACGTGGCGGTGGGCGCGCTGGGTTTTGCTTTGGCGGCGGAAGGCGCCCTGGGCAAATAAGGCCCGCGCATTCAACGCGCCCACCTCCGAATCTCCGGGCCGCGCTGGTGCGCCATCGGCAGGCTCGGGCGGCAGCGTCGACCGCGCGGGCAATTCAGGCGGCTGTCGCCGCGCGTCGCCCAGGGCGCGACGAAGCCGAGCACGCCGATAGATGCGCAAAGGTTTATCGACTGCGCGGCGAGGTTAAAGGCGAGGTGCTAGTTGGTCTTCCTGGAGAGCGAGAGGAGAGAGCGACGGTCGAGATGGCAGGGGCCCCCCCCGCTGGCGCGGCGCGACCTCCCGAGCAAGCGCAGTCAGATCAGGACCGCGCGCAGCCAGCCCCCCACGAGGAAGGTGGAGTGCGAAGGCGACACCCACCATGTATAATCAACAAGTCGTCCCCAGACAATTCTTTCATTCTTGAGTATCCCCCCTGTAGAACACCAGACCCGACTTAGCCGCCGAGGCCGAGGCTCTGCTCGTGCAGGGCTCGATGCACCTGATCTCGATGCGTTGATTGCATCCATCGCCCTCTCCTCGCCCTTCGCGCCGGCGCCCCCTCCTCCTTCCATCGCCCTCTCCTCGCCCTCGTCCCCCCCCCCTGGCGCGCCTCAATGGCGCCTCCCGTTTCCCGGGCGGCGTCTGTCAAGGTCAAGTTGGAGTGCGCGGCGATGGCGAGGGCGTCGCCGCCGAGGCTGAGGCGCGCGCGCAGCGCGAGGCGGTGGCGAGCGCGCCCAGACGGAGCCCACTCGTCGATGGAGCGCAAGTTCATCCACGCACCCCTTCCAGGTGCGCGCGGCGAGCTGGACCGCGCGACCTGCGCGTTCGCGCGCTAGGCGACGCGGTTCATGAGATGGCTCAATAATTACTTCGCCCTCGGCCCCCGTTCTTCCCCGGACAAGCGGAGCTCGGTCGCGAAGCCTGCGGGGTGAGGCGCCCGCGAGCCGCCGCGTGTGTCATGGCAGCCTGGTCCTCGGGCCAGGCCACCCAGTTGAAGCCGCCAGCCAAAGGGCGAGGGCGATGTGCGCATGGAGCAGTGCCTGAGCAAGCTGGCTGCGCAGTGCCTTCGTGGACCCCCGATAGAGCGAGGGCGGCGCGGCATCGAGTCCAACGGCCAAGCGCCCCCCTCCAGCACATCCGGACCTGTGGGGGAATATGCGGCTACCATGCCCACTCCTCCTAGCGGGCCTCGACGATCAAGAATGGCAGCCCGCCCAGGGGCGACCGCTAGCACCCGGGCGTGGGGGGAATACAACTGCCTGAGGAAATCGCAGGAAATCGCCCTGGGCAATAATCCCGACGCCCGCAGCAGCCGCAGTAGCCCAGGGTACCCACCGCAATGTGCATCTGGGGGGTCGCGCCACCCCCCTATTCCCATCAGGGTGCCGCGCGTCTCGGCCCAGACCATGATGGAGTGCCTTCCGGCGAAGCGGTGAGCGTAGTGGGTTTTGCTATGGTGGCCGAAAGTGTCCTGGGCAAACAAGGCCTGAGCGTTCCGCGCGCCTACCTCCGAATCTCCAGGCCGCACTGGCGCGCCATCGGCAGGCGCAGGCGGCGGCGCCGACCGCGCGGCAATTACATCGACTGCGTGGCGAGGTTAAGCGTCAGGTGCTAGTTGGTCTTCCAGGAGACGAGAGGAAAGAATGACCGTCGAGATGGCAGGGGAGTCCCGCGCCGGGGTGGCGCCACCTCCCGGGCAGAAGCACGCGGGCGAACAGCGTCGCCAGAGGCAGAAGAAGTCAGGGGAACGGCGAGCATGCCAAGACAGCGCAGTCAGGACAGGACCGCGCGCAGCCAGCCCCCCACGAGGGGGGTGGAATGCGAAGGCGGCGCCCACCATGTAATATCGAAAAGTCGCCCCCAGACTATTTGATTTCTGCGTCTCCCCATGTAGAGGGGCAAATCCGACTTAGACGCTCCCCCCCGGATCCAAAAACATTCGCTCTCCAATACTGGCGCCGTGACATATGCCGCCCAGCGGCGCGCCGAGGGCGAGGCCAAGGGAGGCCCGCCCCAGCCTCCCGCACCAAGAAGCGTCGACGGCGTCTCTCCCAAGTCGGGGCGCGCGGCGACGGTGAGAAGGTCGCCGCCGCGGCAGAGGCTCTGCTCGTGCAGGGCTCGATGCACCTGATCTCGATGCGTTGCTTACTGCCCTTCGCGCGCGCCCCCTCCTCTTCTTCCTCATCGCCCTCCCATCCTCGCCCCCCCCCCCCCCCCGCGGCGCGCCTCAATGGCGCCTCGCGTTTCCCGGGGGGCGTCTTCCAAGTTGGAGTGCGCGGCGATGGCGAGGAGGTCGCCGCCGAGGCCGAGGCTCTGCCCATGCTGGGCTCGACGCGCCAGCTCCTCATCCCTGAACGACTTGAGGCGGAGGCAACGCGTCCAGTCGGAGCCCGCTCGTCGATGGAGCGCAGGTTCATCCACGCACCCCTTCCAAGCGCGCGCGGCGAAAAGAACCACGCGACCTGGGCGTTCGCGCGCTAGGCGATGCGGTTCATGAGAAGGCCGCATAATTACTTCGCCCTCGGCCCCCCCTCCCTCTTCACCGGACATGCGGAGCTCGGTCGCGAAGTCCGCGGGCGAGCACCGCGATGGCCGACCCCCCGCAGGCGCCGTCTAGCCGCCATATGTGTCATTGTAGCCAGGGGCACCACCCCCTGGCGACCGCCGACTGAAGCCTTCCAGCGAGGCTTGGCGACGGCAGTCTCGGGGTCCGCCTGCAGGGAGGCGCCCGAGAGGGCCTGCCATGCATCGGCCGGCGCATCGCTGCGAAGGAGCAGACGGTTCTGGTCTAAGACTGCCTGCGAGCAGGGGTGCCAGACTTGGCCGGCCGCGATGGGGGAGATCATCTCGCCGATCAGCGCGTCTGCGTCGGCGCGCAGCTCGCTGCTCCCAATGATGGCGCCCTCGCAATTGAGCGCGCGCCGCAGCTGCCGGCCCATAACTTCGACTGTGAGCGAGGACATCGTAGGAGGGAACACAAGCTCCATGGAGCTACTGGGGCTGCTGCTGGGCGGTCGGCCAGTGAGGGAGGCAAATCGCGGCTCGGCTAGTCGCTGCATGATCTGCGGAATCTTGTCTGGCAGCGAGTCGACGCCAATCGAGCTGACCCCTGGGGGCGCCAGCGCCGGCGCAGGCGGCGAGAGCAGCGCAGGGGCGGGGAGGCCGCCACGAAGCGCGATTGTGAAAACTGCCAGGCCCCGGAGCACGTGGCGCGGAGCGCGGGGTCCAGGGAGGGCCATCTCCACTGCTTGACAACGCCACCTCCTTCATGATCGATGCCCACGTCTCTCCTGGAAGTGGATGATGCCAGTCGTAACCCGCTCCATTGCACGCGCGCCTGGAAGGATGGGGAACGGGGCAACCAACCGCGGGTGCGGAGGAGCAGCGCCGCCAGCTCCACGTCGCAAACAGGATGCAAGATGCGCGAGAGCGCATTTGAATCGGATGGCGCCCAAAAGATGTAGCTGCTCCGTTCCCGGCGCCGTCCAGAACTGTGCGCCCCGCTTCTCCATGAGAGTTGCCGCCGCGCGGCTAAGCTCCGATGTCGTGAGCGTCGGCCCTGCGCGGTCTCCGAGCAGGCCAGACCACTGGGTGCACGGGATCTCCGCCAGCAGCGTCCTGGTGTCATCGAGGATCTGCTAGGTTCGACCTCCGAGCATCGACCTCCACGCTCCTTCCGCAGCGGCAGACGGGACAAGCGCAGCCGGCGCCATCCCCGAGCACGTCGGGCAGCTGCGCGGCGCACGCGGCTGCGCTGTTGTCGATGATCTCGAGTGCCAGGCTGGCCGCGTCGGTATTTTCCTGCGGCCAGGGCATGCCCTGGGCCCGCGGACAGCGGAGCCGCGCTGTGCGCGCCCGGGCCTGGATCGCTTGTAATGTCGGCTCGGGGTCTTGCATTTCTCCGAAGCCCAGCGGTTGCAAGGGGTTGGCCGAAGCGACATCGCGAGCCAATTTGGACAGCGCGACGTCCACCAACTTCCACATCGCCGATGGTTTCTCGACCGTTATCGTCGACCCCCTCCCAAAGAAATCTCCAGAGCTCAGCGTTGCATTTATTTGCCGTCGTCGTTCGCTCCCTCCCTGCCTGCCACCCATCCTGCACCATCTTGCAGCCAGCGACTACCCACCTACTCGACCCCATTATACACAGGGCCGTGTAAAGGGCGTCGGGCTTGGAGGCCGGGGCGTCCTGCGCTGGCAACGGCGAAGGGCCATGAGCGATGGCCTCCACTTGCAAAAACGGAGAGATCGACACCAAGGCCCATCCAGCACGCAGGAGCAACGTGATGCGATCATATGCCGAGCCGTCAATACACCCAGTGTCTCCCTGGACTCCCTGATGTGGCTTCACGGCCCATGTATAACCAGCCCCTTGGGGGATCTCCGGGAGACTACCTTTTTATGGGAGTTGGTGAGGCCAAGAGTCCACGCGAGGTCAGGCTCGGCCGCGCGCGCAGCCCTCGACGTGCCGCTATGGCCCAGGTCTCGTCTAATTAGACTCGACCCGCCGCGTGCCCAGAGACGGCGAAACGTGGCCCCCACCTGCTGCAGGCAGCACCGGCACCTATTGTCGGTAAAGAACCGAACCATCTTCGGTAAACCGTCGTCTGAGTCCGCAGCCCGCCAGAGGCCTGCGCAACCAAAAGACGAGCTCCCAGTTGGTCTCCAAGGCTTCTGGATCTCGCAAATCCAGCGCGTAATTAAGGGCTCTATGAAGGGCCCCACTGAACACCGGAATAAGATTCGCCTGCTCGCACACGCAGCAGCCGCAATGTCGCCTCATCAATAACGGCTTGGAGTGTCCTGGGCTCTATCTCCCGCGCGTGGACCTCAATGCAATCCGCCGTGGCCCACAAATCCCAGCCGCGCATCTCCCGCTAGAGTCTGCGGAGGGTCTGCGCGACCGCTCCCGCTGGGCCCAGGGCAGTCCTCCACCCTGCCTTAATAATACTCGCAGCGTGTTCGAACGCCTTGCGCATGTGGCACTGCGGCGCCCAGCAATTAAATCCAGCTCTGACCCGCATCTGCAGCGGCGGTAAACATCGGGTCGGGTCTCTCGACCTCAGCCAGGATGAACTGCAGGCTCCTGCACCTGCCCTTGGCGGGGCCAAAAAGAGCCGCTGCCGTAGACGCCCGCGGCGACTCCGAGTGGGCATCTGCGGCGCCCGCCACTGCAACGCCATGCGTCGCCGCGGGCGCCGGGCCCCCACCGCGCGCCCCCTGCAGAAGTCCCCTCGAGAAACGAAGAGCGCGAAAACGACGAACTCCACGACGATCTCGGGACATCCTGCCCACGGAGACGTTGCTGCCCTTGACCACGTGCACCCTGTCATCCACTCTCAGATTCGGAGCGGCACCCGCCAGCTTGACACCGGGGGATATGAGGCCCTTGGCGAGGCCTCTCCCAAGACCGAGCTCCGAAGCCACCAGGGCGCTCTTCTTTCGAAGAAACTTGACCTCCATGTTCTCCAAGCGCCCGCGCAGACTCGAGGTGGCCTCGGCGAGCTCTCGCTTGACAAACTCTTCGGGCCCCGACGCTCGCAGACTCGCGTTGTCAACCATGAGGGGAAGGCCAATGCGAGGCCAAGGCTGCGCGGCGCAATCGCAAGCGTCCAACAAAACGATCTTGAGAAGTGCGGCGGCGCGCGAACAGCCCGCCACAATGGGCGCTCGACGAAGAAGGCTCCGACGCCGCCCCCCCCCCGCACCTCGTCGACCTTCTTTTCTGCGTAGGTCCGCAGCAACAACTCAGCCTTTTCATGGTGAGTTCATGCTCATGCTTCTGGCAACTCAAGAGAAAAACTGCCCGCGCGCCATCCTCTCGTAGGCCTTCTCGATGTCCATGAAGGCACATGCGCTGGAAGACTTGCGCGCACTTGCCGCTTCGTTCGCCAAGGCCTGCTTCCCAGCCGCCATCTCGCAGCTCTTCCCTCTGCCTCCGTGCATGCGCCCCCCGCTGCGCCCCCCCCCCCCGCCCGTGCGCCTCGCTGCGCCAGTGCCCACTGAACGTCCGCGCAGGCGCGGAGGTGATGCCGATGGGCCTCATGCCACCACCGGGCCTCCGCAGGAACGGGGGCGCGAGCAGGCGCATGCACCCCAAAGGCGCCGAAAGTTAATGGTTCACTCTTATATGGATGATTTAGCGCGCGGCGCCCAGTTGCAGACCCCGACGGCTGCGTTCCTTCTGGGCGCACCTAGCACCTTGCACGCCGCATCCGGACCCCCAGAGGGCCCTGGGTCCTCCAGGGCACGCCCCTCGAACATTTGAAGATTCAACTTCGGCGCCTTATCATGCTTCCAGATGCCCTTCCGCTCCTCCTCCATAGCCCCCACCTGGTCAACGTGCCCAGCAGGTTCCCCATCGAGGCTTCAGTTGCCAGGGATTCACTCATTCGACTGTGCAATCCAAAAGTGAATATGACCCCCTCCATTGGCGAGGGCCTCGCAAGCCCAACGCCTCCAAATCCGCCCGCCCCGTTGGGGCGCGCGTGAGACGCTTTCGCCCGCGCGGTCGCCGCCGCCCCTCCCGCGGCAATCCACTCCGGCCACTACGCCACATGACACCGTTGACATGGAGGTGGAGGCGAAGCAATCCACTCCAGCCAACGCGCCAGAAAACATCGTTCACATGGAGGTAAAGGCGAAGCCTTTCCCATGGATCCCCTCCCGGGGCGGGGGGGGGGGGCGCGAAGCGGGGGGCCGGGGCGGGGGGGGGGGGGCGGGGGGGCGCCCGGGGAGGGGCCCCGGAGAGGGGGCCCGGGTGTCATTCAATGTGACTCCCTGCCCTGGCCCCGGCCCCGGCCGGCCCCGCGGCCCCCGCTTCGCCGGCCCCGGCCCCGGGCCCGAGGCCGGGACTGGGCCCCGCCCCTGGCCCCGGCCTCGGCCGGGGCCGGGGTCTCGGCCACGGCCCTGGCCCCCGGCCCGGCCCGGCCCCGGCCCTGGCCCCAGGCTGGGCCCAGGCGCCCTCCAAATCTAACTGCACCTCCGCGGCCTCCCACCACCAGGGCGAAAGGATTGCCAAAGAGACTCTCTTTGCTCATATGGCATCCTGGTGAACGCTGTGCCTCCATTTGCGCTCCGGGGATGCATTTTGTTGCATCGCCGAAAAGGCCGGCGGCCGAAAGCGCCGATCTTTATTTTAATGGCGCGAAGTACACTCATCAATATATTCATCACCTTTTCAAGCTCGTATGTTGCCCGTCCCTTTATTCACCCCCCATGCATGTTCATGCTGAACCTTTTCTTGCTCATATTCGCGCCCCTCTTGTTCCCCTTTCCCTCTCCCGCCTTTTCCTTGCCGTTTCGCGCCGCCCACCTCCACCCCCATCCTCCTCCTCCTCCTCCTCCTCCTCCTCCTCCTCCTCCTCCTCCCCCCTTCCTCCCCATCCTCCTCTTCCTCATCCTCCTCCTCTCCCTCTTCCTCCTCCTCCTCCTCCTCCTCCTCCTCCTCCTCCTCCTCCTCCTCCCTTTCCCCCTCCTCTTCCTCCTTTTCCTTTTCCGTCTGCAACCCGTGCCCGAGCAGCGACAAGGGTTGGCCTCGCGTGCCCTTTCTCCTCCACCTCCCCCCCCTCTTCCCCGCCCATCGTCCCATCCAGTCCCGCGGACCAGATTTCAGGTTGCAGACAGCCTACATGCAGGCTGTCTGCGGCCTGAAATGCGGTCTGCGGAAAAGCATTTCCAGATGCCTTTGCCGCGCAAGCGCGGCGGCAGATTCCCCCCCTCACGGATCCCGCGCCCAAGGCCGCATAGGGATCACGGCCACGCACACCCCCGGGGTCGCGCGGCCCGCTCGGGCGCAGGGGCGACGAGCGCGGCCAATGGCAGCGCATGCCGAGGACGTCGTGGCCCCGCGGCCCCCCCCGTGCCATGGCTGCCATGGTGGACGGCGCGCCGAAAAAGTCTACTCACCCCATTCAGATGCAGACGGTTGTGGACGTTCGCATCAACGGAGGCGGGTAGGCGGGCACGTGTATGAGGGGGGAACGGTTTGCAGCGTTACGGGGCGCTCGACGACGGGCGGCGCAGCCAGATGCAGTACTATCGTGGACAGCGATTCCGTCGTCGACGGCATTATTCTGCTGCTCAAGGTGAGCTATTTATTTGCTTCCCACTCGCCCCCGCCCACGCCCGCCCCCCCCGCCAGGTGAAAGTTCGCTTCACGTTGCCGCGACGGGCATGAAATCACGGGGCGTGACGTCTACGAGGGGGCTGCGCAGTACCCCCTACCCCGCCCCTCGCGAGTTTCCCACCTCCGCCCAGACCTGCTCGCACGCCCAATCGGCCCCGCCCCCCGCCTTCGTTTATCCGAACTCTGGTGCACCGGAGTTTGGCCCAGGCCGACGGGTGCTGACATCATAGAGTACGAAATCCACGACGGTTGTCACACACGCAGGAGGACGTGTTCGCGGCACGCGCCGGAGACATATATATATATATATATATATATATATACTATATATATATATAGAGAGAGAGAGAGAGAGAGAGAGAGAGAGAAACAGAGAGAGAAAGAGATAGAGAGAGAAAGAGAGAGACAGAGAGAGGGGGAGGGAGAGAGAGAGAAAGAGAGAGAGAGAGGGAGAGAGAGAGAGAGATATGGAGAGAGCTATATGCACACAGAGACATACAGACAGACAGACAGACAGGCAGACAGACAGACAGGCAAACAGACAGACAGACAGACAGGGAGGCAGCCAGACAGACAGAGGCGGCCGGCGGAAAACCAGGATCGCAACCGAAGGAGCCGGAGGGTGACTACGCCGCAGAAGCTGGAGAGGTTGAGCCGCAAGAGGTTTACGCTACGGGCTGACGAGCACTGTACGCTGATGTAGCGATTTTAGCCATAGAAGCGGACGAGCAAGCGGAGAGGGCCCGCAAGGGCGGGGCAGCCGAATCCTAAACTCCATATTGCCCCGACGCCCCCCATCGTCCACACTTGGCCGCCCAAGCTCTTGCCCCCGCCTGTCTTAGCCCCTGGTGGGGATTGGGTTCGGTTGCCCCCATCTGAAGCGGCGCTTAAGGCCTGTCCAGTGGGGGAAGTGCCCGGCGTGCCAAGTCATGGTAGACTGCGGAGAACCAGCCAATTCTGGACGTTTCGCGCATCACCTGCAGTCCGTCCAAGGAGGAGGAGGAGGAGGAGGAGGAGGACGACGACGACGACGACGACGACGACGACGACGACGACGACGACGACGACGACGGCGACGACGACGACAACGACGACGACGACGACGACGGCGACGACGACAACGAGGGGCGAGAAGAAAGGGCGAAAGCTGGATGCTTCTCGGAGTCAAGGAAGGGGGATTTGCTGGCGCCTCCGCGCGGAGGCTTCGCGGGGCATCTTGGGCGCCTCTGGGGGCCTCATGGGGCTGCCTGGGGGGCCGCTGGGGGCCCCCATGTGGGCCTCGCGGGGGTTTCCTGGGCCTCATGGGCGCCCCCATGAGCCCATCGCGGGGCCTTCCTGGAGGCCGCGGGGGCCGTCTTGAGGCCATGTTGGAGTGCGTCGGCCAAGGCGGGGGGCATTCACGTCCCCCCCCTTGAGGGCTCAAGTCCTGCACGAGGGCACATTGCATGGAGGTCATTGCCACGTGGGCCAACGGGCAACGTTGCGGCGTCTGCGTCCGAAATATGCCCACGAACAACTAAAATCCGGTGCGTTTGCGTGTATGGGGGCGTTCGTGTGTGCGCGCGCGTGCGCGTGCTTGCGCGTGTGTGTGTGTGCGTGTGTGTGTGTGTGTGCGTGTGTGTGTGTGTGTGTTTGTGTGTGTGTGTCTGTGTGTGTATGTGCGCGTGTGCGTCTGTGTATGTATGTGTGTGTGCGCGTGCGCGTGCGCGCGTGTGCGTGTGTGTGCGTGTGTGTGTATGTGTCTGTGTGTGTTTGTTTGTTTGTGTGTGTGTGCGCGCGCGTGCGTGTGTGCGCGTGCGTGCGTGCGTGCGCGCGCGTGCTTGCGCGCGCGTGTCGTGCGCGTGTGTGCGATTGCGTGCGTGTGCGTGCGTGTGTGCGCGTGCGTGTGCGTGTGCGTGCGTGTGTGCGTGTCCGTGCGTGCGTGCGCGCGTGTGTGTGCGTGCGTGCGTGCGCGCGTGTGCGTGCGCGTGTGCGCGTGCGTGTGTGCGCGCGCGTGCGTGTGTGTGTGTGTGCGTGTGTGTGTGCGTGCGTGTGTGTGCGTGCGCGCGTGCGTGTGCGCGTGCGTGCGCGCGCGTGCGCGTTAATTTGATAAGCGGTGGGCATAATGAGGGCCGCCCTTCTTGAACCCAAAAAATCGCGGGGGCCGCCCTGGGGCGCTCTCGGGGCGCTCGATGGGGGTTGGGGAAGGGGGCAACCCATCCCTTGTCGGGGAGGAATGGGGTTGGAAAGGGAAGCGCCTCATAGACCGCGTCCGCCCTCATGGGTTGCGGGATTACATCTGCACGTTGTGTAGGTTGCGCCTGGAGCACATGTTCGCTGCAGCGCGCGGGGATGACCCGAGCGACAGCGACTCGGACTAGTGCACGGCTCTCTCTGTCTGTATGTCTGTCTGTCTGTCTCTCTCTCTCTCTCTCTCTCTCTCTGGCTCTGTCTCTGTCTCTCTCTCTCTCTCTCTCTCTCTCTCTCTCTCTCTCTCTCTCTCTCTCTCTCTCTCCTCCTCTCTTCCCCCAGCTCCTCCTCTTCGCCTCCTCCCCACAGCCTCGGCAGGGGCGCCGGGGCCAGCGCGGGGCTCTACAGGGGCCCAAGAAGATCCCGAAGAGGTTCAAAAAACGTTGGCTTGGGGCCCTTACAGCGCAGGCGGCGCACAAGCATTGCATGACGCGCAACTGCGGCGCATGCGCGGCGGCGGATCGCGGGGCTGGATGCGGGCTTGTGAAAAAGACCGCTCTTCGGGAGGCCCCCCTTCTCGCATGACCAACGCGGGGGCTGCACCGCGCGCGCATCCGGCCCGCCCCGGCAGGATACGCCCGTCTTGCAGCGCCCGATGTAGAGGGCAAGATGTCGTCGTCGTCGTCGTCGTCGTCGTCGTCGTCGTCGTCGTCGTCGCCGCCGCCGCCGCCGCCGCCGCCGCCGCCGCCGCCGCCTCTCCCCCCTCCTCCCCCTCTTCCCTCCCCCTCCTCTTCCTCCTCCTCCTCCTCCTCCTCCTCCTCCTCCTCTTCCTCCTCTTCCTCCTCATCCTCTTCCTCCTCCTCCTCCTCCTCCTCCTCCTCCTCCTCCTCCTCCTCCTCCTCTTCCTCCTCCTCCTACTCCCCCCGCCCGCCTCCACCATAGTCTGGGCCGCCGCGCGGGCCCGGGGTCGGCCACCAAGGGGAAGCAGGTCCACCCCGGCCTTGCCGGGGTGGACTGGCCCCCTCTTGGCCGCCGCCAGCCCGCTCAGCAGAGGCGGCCCCGCGAGCTCTTTCTGCCCCCGCGCGCTCGTTGCAGCGGCTCGCACCCGACGCCCGCGGTCGCCGGCGCGCGCGCCCGCGGCCGCGCATGGCAGGGAGTGCGCCCGCCCGCTTCGCCGCCCCGCTGCATGTCCATGCATGGGGGGTAGAGGCGACGACGTCGACGACGACGACGACGACGACGACGACGACGACGACGACGACGACGAGGACGAGGGCGCGGACATGGCAAGGGGCATGGATGTAGGGATCACATCAAAGACGAGGACGCTAACCACACAGGAATGGGGCCAGGGCGACGGCGGTGATCGGGGAAGGATTGCATAGCCACGCCAATGTATTGTCACGGAATCTGCGCTGTACCCTTCCTGCTTTCACGGGGGATGTATTCTTTCGGGGTCTGCGCTGCACCCTTCCCCGTGGCCCGCGCTGACCAGTTCAGCCGCGGCGACGAGGGGGCCCCCCCGAAGGCCGAGAGCGGCCGACGACGACGACGACGACGACGACGACGAGGACGAGGGCGCGGACATGGCAAGGGGGATGGTTGTAGGGATTACATCAAAAGACGAGGACATTAACCATGCACGCAGGGGTGGGGCCAAGGCGACGGCGGTGATAAGGGCAGGATTGCGTAGCCACGCGAATGGTTTGTCACGGAATCTGCGCTGTACCCTTCCTGCTCTCACGGGGGATGTATTGTCTCGGGGTCTGCGCTGCACCCTTCCCTGTGGCCCATACTGACCAGCTCGGCCGCGGCGACGAGGGGGCCCCCCCGAAGGCCGAGAGCGGCCGACGACGACGACGACGACGACGACGACGACGACGACGACGACGAGGGATCACATCAAAGACGAGGACGCTAACCACGCAGGAATGGGGCCAAGGCGACGGCGGTGATCGGGGGCGGATTGCGTAGCCACGCGAATGTATTGTCACGGAATCTGCGCTGTACCCTTCCTGCTTTCATTGTCTCGGGGTCTGCGCTGCGCCATTCCTTGTGGCCCACAGTGCACTGACCAGTTCAGCCGCGGCGACGAGGGGGCCCCCCCGAAGGCCGAGAGCGGCCGACGACGACGACGACGACGACGACGACGACGACGACGCCGACGACGACGACGACGACGGGGGGGGCAGGGAGGGCGGGTGCAAGGTATAACAGCGCTGACGAATATGGAGACCATACCGGGAGAGGGCAGGGCCATGGCGCGGTATAGGGGATCGGGGAAGGAGGGGGGATTATTGTCATAGGGTCTGCGCTCTTTAGCTGCTCAAACCCCCGCGGCCAGCCGCGGCGAACTCTGTAGGCCAGCAGCCCTCGGCGATGGGGAAAGAGGCGACGGCGCAAAAGGAGCGCCGAGCTTTCCGCCGCCCGCCCGGCCCCCCCGCAGGCACGCCGCATGGCCGATGACCCCCCCATGGCCCCCATCCGAGACGCAGCCTCGGCCTTGTCGCGGGCCAGCCCTCCAGTCGCCCCGCGCCCTTGTCCCTTGGCAAGGGGGATGGGGGATGGCTCGCTCGGCCGTTTGCGATCGAGGTGGCAGGGGCGCAGTTGGAGCTCAATCGATCCCCCCCCGGCATGCCTATGGGGGGCTCTCCTAAGTCCGTGGGCGGCCTCGCCGGCAAGTCCCCGCGGGGGGCGCAATGGCGCGCGTGCATTGCCAAGCACAAGTCAGGATGGATGGAGCCCGTGGTGAGGAAGGCGCCCAGACCATGCCGACCTCCCACTCCCCATCCAAAGTGCCCCATCCCCCACCCCCGCCCCCCGCCACCTCTTCCCCCCCCTCCCCCTCCCCCATCCTCCTCCTCTCCCCGCGTCTTCCCCATCCCCCCTGCGGACCCCCTGCAGGGGGTCCGAAGGGGGGATGGGGAAGACGACGACGACGACGACGACGACGACGACGACGACGACGACGACGACGACGGCGCCGGGAGGTTGCAACGCACTTGGTTGGCAACATCCCCGACGCTGCGAGAGAGCTGATCCGCACCCAGTGGCAGGGGGGGTCCCTCTTCAGCCTCCGCCGCGACGAGGCGGGCCGCGAGTTCCCCCCGAACAAAACGGATGTAGAGAACAACGCAGCGTTCATCGAACCTTTCTTGCACGCCGCCCCCCGTCGCAACCCGTCCAAGTACTTCTTGGCGGATGTGCTGTTGGCCGCGCACGACATGCTCGATTCGAAACTTTTGGTTAACCAGCAGAACGACCACCCGACGACCATCGCGCTGGATGAAGCGAAGAAACTTGGCGCCCTCCTGTCCCACGTGCGCTACATGACCCGCGGCGGGAGGTCGACATCCAGCTCGCCAGTGGTCGGCCAGCTCAAGAGGGCTCTAACGGAGGCCCGCGAGGATGGCGAGCTCCCGAGCTCCGACGGCGGCGTGAACAAAGAGGACGACGACACGGGCGCCTCCGACTCCAGCAGCGAGAGCAGCACCGAGTCCAGCAGCAGCACCAGCAGCACCGAGACCAGCAGCGACGAGAACACCAGCACCAGCAGCGCGTCCGACTTGCCCCCCGCAGCCCCGCCCATCGTCGACCCCGCCCTCGACATCCTGTCTGGCCGTGCGGCCGGCGCAGGTGTCTTTGCAGACCCCGGGACGTTCGGCGCGGGCGTGCAGGCCCAGGTCGCACAGGCCTGCGCCGTCGACGCCGAGCGCGAGCGCGGGCCCGTGGCGGTGGCGAGGTCCGAGCCGCCGAGAGCCCCCGCGGGCCTCGAGGCAACCGCGGTCGCAGCTTCGCAGGGAGCCCCCGCGGTTGTAAGACTGAAGGGCGCAAGCATGTTCCCCGCCCCCCCCTTCAATTCCTCCGCCCCTGCTCCCCCCCTTCGCCGCTGTCCCCCACCCTCCCTCGGCCCCCATCCCCCGCCTCCCCCCCCTTTCCTCCCCCACCCTGCCCCACGCCCCGCCACCCACCCCGCCTCCACGGTGGGGCGGGCGGGGGGCGTGGAGCATTCAGTCATTGGTTCAGACCCCGCGAGGCCTGCCCGAGAAGACGAACCTGAAGGGCAAGAAGGGCAAGCCCAAGGACAAGGCCAAGGGCAAGAGCATGGCCAAGAGCGCGAAGACGGGCAAGCGCGCGGCGGCGGAGGGCAAAGCAAACCCGATGAAAAGGGCAAAGAGAATGTTCCCAGAATCGGCGGGGAAGGAATGGGCACCGCAGTATGAGTCGAAGGACGGCTGCAAGTCCTACACGGTGGCGGACAGCAAAGGTTGCAGAATCGAGGTTCACTATGGGTGCTTCTACATCACGAAGTTCGGCAAGCCAAAGGGGAAAGAGGTTAGCCCATCGGTCTGCTACGCCAAGCACGGTGGCCCAGACAATGCGTGGAAGCACGCCAAGAAGATTTCCGGGTGGCGCGCGTGAGGCAGCACCCCGCTCACCCCCGCTCGCTGGGGGGGCGCCGCGGGGGCGCCAACTACGCGGGGGTCGCCCCCCACTTCGAGGGCACAGGGTCGCCGACCGAGGGGATTCCAGGGAATATTAAATTGGCCATTTAGGGGGCAGCGGCCCCCCCGATAGCGGTGACCCCCGTTGGCGTTCCCCTATAGCTCGCACCCCCATCCTGCGCAACTTAGGCCCTGGGGCGATGCCGAGTCGGGCGCTTGTCGGCGGCGCGCAGAGGAGGGTGGCGCGAGGGGGGGCCTGGACAGCTGGGCGATCCTTCCGAGGATTCGGAGGCTTCTGCAAGGAGGCTCCTCACGGGTGGCAGGAGGGCTTCTACGATGGCTTTGTTCCTGAGGAGCCCCCCCTCCCTCCACCCCCGCGCGCGCGCCGTCGGGTTGCAGTGGGCAGCGACGCAGGCGGGCATGAGGGGCAGCTCGCTGTGACACGCGAAATCCACCTCGCCCCTCCTCGGCCCCCCCCCCGATCCGACGACGACGACGACGACGACGACGACGACGACGACGACCACGACGACGACGACGACGACGACGACGACCACGACGACGACGACCACGACCACGACGACGACGACGGCGACGGCGACGGCGACGGCGACGGCGACGGCGACGTGAGGACCAGCGTGCACCCCTCAACTACAGGCCGCCGCCGCCACCTCCCGCCGGCGAGGATCGCGCTTCCAGCACTCAGCGCTCGCTCTGAGGGGAGGGGGCTGGGAGAGGGAAGCTCCCGAACGGACGACCGACGACCGACGACCGACGACCACGACCACGACCACGACCACGACCACGACCACGACGACGACGACGACGACGACCTCGACGACGACGACGACGACGACGACGACGACGACGACGACGACGACGACGACTCGGGGGCCCCCCTCCCCCCAGGCCCCCACCCCATGGGCATCTCGGCGATGGCGGCGATAGACGATGTCCAGCGTCACTCGCACTTGGCGCGCATCTCGCTGGAGCCGCCTGTTGCGCCGCCATGAAGCAGTGGATCTGGATATATTCCCGCCCTCGGGGCGGGAATGTACCCATATCCACCAGTTTTCGGGAGACCATCGGGATCCTGGGGCTTGACTCCGAGGCGGTGGATCAGAGTGAGGGGGCCGAACGGTCCTACCCCCCCCTGGGTGCATTGGCTGAGGTTTGGTTCCGCAGTGAGCATTGTCTCTTGTCGTCGTCGCGCCGCCCTCGACCCGCCCCGCGACCCGCCCGCGTCCCGCCCGCGCTCCACCCGCGACCCAACCGCGACCCGCCCACGACGCACCCGAGACCCGCCCGCGACCCACACCGCGACCCGCCCTGCAATCGAATGGGCGCAAGGCCGGCTCGCCGCACCCCCAGTCTTATCCGCAACAGCGGGGTGCGAGATATTCTGGCGCGGGGCCTCGGCACAACCAACACGACGTTGTGCGTCTCGTCACGGTA
>CAUYUJ010002880.1:418254-423254 GCA_963575745.1 Prorocentrum cordatum | reverse complement strand
CATTGCATGGTTGGTTGGTTGGTTTGTTCGCTGGCCAGCTGGTTTGGTCTGGTGTAGCTGCGACGCCTGGCGTTGGCGCTGCCCTGGACTGGTTGTTGGTGTGGCTCCGCGCGCCCGTGCGCGCTTTAAGGGGCGGTGGGCTGCCTGGCCTGCCCTGCCCTGCGCCCAGCTCGGCGGCCCCTGAGCCATCTGATCATGCAGGGCCCCTCCGCGCCCTACAGGATCCGCGGCCTCGTCCTGTAGGGCCCCGCCGCGCCCTACAGGATGCTGCTGCTGAGGCTTGTCTCTGAGGCATGGCCTCACGCCTCGCCAGTTCGGCTAGTTTCCGCCCCGTCGGGTGCTAGACCTTGATTGCCCTTTGTCCCTAACCCGAACACCCTAACCCAAATCACCTAACCTGAACCATAACCCTAAATCATAACCCTAAGCCCTAACCCTAACACTTCGACCCTAACGCTAACCCCCACCGATCGCTAACACTTGAACATTAAGGCCATAACCCTAAGCCCCAACTCTAAATACGAACCCTAAACCCTAACCCTACACCCCTTACCCCCCCCCCCCCCCTTTAACTTTAACCCGAGCGCCTTAACCTTAAGTCCATTGCCCTGAACTTAACCCCTTATCCTAACCCGAACCCTAACCCCCCAACCCTAAGCCCTAACCCGAACCCCCTAACCCTAGCCCTAACCCCCAAAAGGCAAACCCGAACCTTAACCCCCCTAACCCAGAACCCAACCCCCCGACCCATGACCCTAACCCCATAGCCCGAACCCTAAACCTGACACCTTGACCTTATGGCCCTCGCCGTAAACCTTAACCCTCGACCTTAACCCATAAACCTTAGCCCTCAACCCTAATTCCCAAGCACATCGTTGTGCTCCTGCCCACCCACCGCGCATCACCGTCGCCGTCTACGAGAGACAGGGCTTCTCTGAGATGCTTCAGCAGGTGGCCAGACTGGGTCGCCATGGCAACCTTGCGCTGCCCTCCCCCACTTTGGGGGGTCGCGATTCGCCGATAAACTCTCCCTGATCCTCGACGAATACAACACCCTAAACCCGGAGACCTTTCGATTCGGACCCCCGCCCCTGCCCCTCCGACACGTACAAACACGTGTGGGACGCTCTAGGTGCCTCAGGGCGCGCCTGGGAGACTTGGGGACGCGCCTACGAGGCTCTGGCCGAGTTCTGGGACGATCAGAGACGCGCTGGGGACGCCTAGGACGACCCTGCAGGGTCGTCCTAGGCGTCCCCAGGGCGTCTCTGATCGCGCGCGCGACTCACCGGCGACCGCCACGTTGGTCCCCTTTGCCGTGTCCCACCATGTGACCCCGTCGAGATTGAAGCATCAGCGTACATCTACTCCAATCTCGATATGCGCGCGCCAGCGCAGCTGGGCTCGCTAGAGGAGCGCGCAGGTGCGGTCTTGGCGTCGCCAGCGTAAACTCAACGACAACTAACTCGATGACCGGCCGGCCGCCGGGACGTGCCGGGCAAGTCCTGCACCCCCTCTGCCTCGCGGCGCATGTCGGACTTGGGAATGTATGGGGGCTTGCCCCTAAACCTTAACAGGCTTTAGTTTGGGAGGTCGCCGGCTCTTCGGCCGGGGGTGGGAAGTTGTTGCAACTCATGCATCGTCGGCAAGCTTGATCGGGTCGGCGAGACGCCCCCCCAATTAAGCTTGCCGAAGGGGGGGCAGCATTGCCCAAGATTGTCGGCCGCTGCGCGCAGAGAAGCCCTACACCCTAAAGCCAGATCCCCAGAACCCCAAACCCTAAACCCCTTAAGCCAAGCCCAACCCGAACTGGCCAACCCTGAGACCCTAATCCTAAACTGAAGCCCGAACCCTAATCCTAAGCTTACCCCCTAACCATGAACCCTATAGGGTTCATGGTTAGGGGGTAAGCTCGCCCCTAACCATGAACCCTAAGCTTACACCTAACCTCGCTAGCCTAACCCGAGCCCCCATCACCCGAACCGTAACTAACCCTCTAACATGAAACATTAACCCTATACCCCCGAACCTTCACACCCGAACCCTAACCCTAACACCCTGACCCTCACACCCGAATCCAAACACCTGAACGTAAACCCGAACCCTACATCATAACCCTAAGCCCTAACCCTAAGCCCCTAGCCTTACCGCGAACCCCCATAACCATAACCCTAACCCGATTCCCAACACCTGAACCCTGGGAGCAGAAGCCTAAACCCGAACCCTAGACACGAACCCTACACCCGAAACCCATACCCTAACCCGACACCCCAAACCCTAACCCTTACCCCCTAAGCCTAACCCTAGCAGCCTAACCTTAAGGCCGTTACCCTAAACTCTCAAGCGCTCGCAAGCGTTCCGACGCGCTTCGCTGTACTCACAACGAGGGGAGTGATGATCTTTATGGTAGGGTGGTTTGCGGGTGGGACTGACAGCCACCGCAGGTGGGCTCGTAGGCAGGGGGGGATCAAGGCTTGCCTGGTGGACCCTATCCCTAAGCCCGAACCCTAGCCCCCGAACCTTAAGCCCTAACCTGAACTCCCTAACCCCAACCCTAACACCCAGAAGCCTAACCCTAACTTCAACCCCCTAACCCTGAGCCCGAACCCCCGAACCTTAACCCGAACCCCATGATCCAGGCCCAACCCTAACACATTAACCTTATGGCCCCCGCTGGAAACCCTAACCCTCGACCCTAACCCTCTACCGTAGCCCTCAACCCCAACCTTGCACCCTAAACCCTGACCCCCTAACCTGAACCCCCTTGACGCAACCCCAGCCCTAGCACCCAAACCTTGAGACCCGAACCTTAATATTAAGCCCGAGCCCTAAGCCCTAGGCCTACCCCGTAACCTTGAACCCTAAGCCAAACCCCGCTAACCCTGACCCTAACCCCCACAACTCTAACCCTAACCCCTAACCCTGAACATTAATCCTCAACCTTAACAAACACACACACAAACCTTAACCCTGCCCCCCCTAACCCCCTAACCTGAACGCCCTAAACCCAACCCAACACCCCGAACCCTAACCGAAACAGCCGAACCCCAAGGCCCGCACCCTAAACCTGACCTTAACCCTAAACAGTAGATCTAACCCCCTTGCCCTCAACCCTAACCCGAACATGAACCTTGACTTCATATCCCTAACCGTAAGACGAGGCCCTAACTGTTAACCCTAACCCTCTTCCCTAATCCTGAACCTTAGACCTAAACTTAAACTCTAACCCTAACCCCTAACCCCCTCAACCCCAATCCCAACCCTAACACTATAACCCTCAGGCCCTACCCTAAACCTGACCTTAACCCTAAACCTTGAGCTTACCCCCTACCCTTGAACCCTAACCCTAACCCCCTCTAACCCTCACCCACAAAACCCAAACCCTAACCCTCTGAACCCTAACGCTAAGCCCTAACACCCACCCCCTAACCCGAACCCCCACAACCCCAACCCAAACCCCTAACCCCCAAACCCTAACACCCTAAGCCTGACCCCTAATCGAACCCTACCCAATTCACCATACACCCTAACCCCCTGACCCTAACCACCCTCCAACCCTAACCCGAACACCCTAACCCGAAGGCTAGCCATAACCCTAACACTACCTAAACCTAAACCCTACCCCCCAAACCCCTATCCCCCTAGCCGTAACGCGCTAACGCCAAAAGCTTTAACACTGACGCCATTCCATTTATTCTCTTGTCCATTCCATCACATTCCTCTTTCCCCCCGCCCCGCGATCATTTTTTGTCAAAAAGTTTCATCTGGGCCCAGCGGTGTGGGACATCCTCAGAAATTACACCAAGGAAAGACTGGTTGGCTGGTTGGTTGGCTGGCCGGTGGGCTCCCGGGTTGCCGGGTGAGCCGGCGTCGAGCTGGATGGTTGGTTAAGTTGGCCAATTCTGGCACACCCTTCACACAGGCCGCGCTTCCGGAGACGGGAATTTTTCGGCCCGCATATAAATGTTTTTTTTCTGACAAATA
This sequence comes from Prorocentrum cordatum, assembly GCA_963575745.1. Taxonomy (NCBI): domain Eukaryota; class Dinophyceae; order Prorocentrales; family Prorocentraceae; genus Prorocentrum; species Prorocentrum cordatum. Next base: position 419,273 of record CAUYUJ010002880.1, on the reverse strand, counting down.
ATACATTTGTATAAACAGAAAAACACACATGTTCTGAACCCGGGACCCCTCTCAGATCTTCTCGGGGCATCTTTTGGGCAACCGTGGGAATCGTTTGGGGGGGCCCCTTTCAAAAAAAAACTTTCTGGCCAGCTCCCCCAGGCCGTCTGCCAGAGAATACGCTCCCAGGCACCCCCCGCCCCCCGTGGCAGCGCCCGCAATGCGTTTCTCATAACGGCGGCACTCGCACTTGCATATGGTCGGGCCTTCCGTTGCACGCGATCATGTTGGGGCCCTTCTGGGTTTCCGGGAGGCGGCTTCCGCGGCCACGACGACGACGACGACGACGACGACGACGACGACGACGACGACGGCGACGACGACGACGACGACGACGGCGACGACGACGACGACGATTATTAAGACGACGGCGCTGATGGCGGGGGCAGACCCTCTCTCATTTTCCTTCTTTCCTTCCCGCCCTCTGCTTCCACCCCTCCTCGTTCCTCCGCCCCCCGCCGCCCCCCCCAGTTGCGCGGGGCCCGAGGCGCTGCCCCCGCCTGTCGCGATGGGCCGCGACGGGCGCAAGATGGCGAAGCGACGCCGCCGCAACCCCGCGGAGTCCGCTGACGTCCCGCGCCCACTCAGGCCCCCGGTGCCCGCCGATGTGCAGAGCTTATTAAATTACCTTGTGTGCTTTTTGCTGCCGCATGAGTTTGTTCAAATGGTACAGGAAGTGATGACGGACCCTTCATTGGACTTGACGAGGGATTTAGATCACTTGGAACTCTTCGCGGGCAAGATGGCCGTGACTTGTTCCATGATTGAGGCCGGCTTTCGGGCGTTGCCTCACGAGTTAGAAATCGGGCAACATTTCGATATACTATCGCCCATGGGATTTTTCTTGGCGTTGCTGGCTCTGCTGAAGGTGGCGCGCGGCGGCGGCATGCTTGCAGCGCCCGTGTGCTCGTCATGGGGGTACATGACAAGGGGGGGCACTTGCAGGACACCGGGCGAAAGGGCAAACGATGGTGACCACT
>CAUYUJ010002880.1:413254-415754 GCA_963575745.1 Prorocentrum cordatum | reverse complement strand
GCAGAATTTATAACCCGCGCAGCGTAATCCGCGCGGGCAGCGCGCCCCATTGGAACAGCCAACGGCCGCAACCAACGTCGCGCAAGGGATCTCTTAACGGTAAATTAACACTGCGCTGTTGACACTGCGTAAGCAGGAGTAAATTAACACTGCGCTGTTGACACTGCGTAACGGCGCTGAAGCGCTGTTAACAAGGCGCTGTAGCGCTGTTGACACTGCGTAACGGCGCTGTAGCGCGGCTAACAAGGCGCTGTAGCGCTGTTGACACTGCGTAATGGCGCTGTAGCGCTGTTGACAAGGCGCTGTAGCGCTGTTGACACTGCGCAACGGCGCTGTAGCGCTGTTAATAAGGCGCTGTAGCGCTGTTGACACTGCGTAACGGCGCTGTAGCGCTGTTGACAAGGCGCTGTAGCGCTGTTGACACTGCGCAACGGCGCTGTAGCGCTGTTAACAAGGCGCTGTAGCGCTGTTGACACTGCGCAACGGCGCTGTAGCGCTGTTAACAAGGCGCTGTAGCGCTGTTGACATTGCGTAACGGCGCTGTAGCGCTGCTAACAAGGCGCTGTAGCGCTGTTGACACTGCGTAACGGCGCTGTAGCGCTGTTGACACTGCGTAACGGCGCTGTAGCGCTGTTAACGAGGCGCTGTAGCGCTGTTGACACTGCGCAACGGCGTTGTAGCGCTGTTGACACTGCCTCACGGCGCTGTAGCGCTGTTAACAAGGCGCTGTAGCGCTGTTGACACTGCGTAACGGCGCTGTAGCGCTGTTGACACTGCGCAACGGCGATGTAGCGCGGACGCCCCTGCGCGCGCCGCCAACTACGGCGCGCGAGATGCCCCGAAGCGCGCATGATGGCCGTTGTAAACCGCTCGCAACTGACACGGGCGCGCGCGCCGAGCGGCCGCGACGCGCGGCCGCCGTGGCCGCGGGCAGTCAGCGCGCTCACGCGGGGCGCGATCTGCGGCCGCGACCTGATGGCGCACCCGAAGAGCACCGCGCCTAGCCGCAACCCGCGGCACCACCCACGGGCACGCCGCTACGGGGGTCGCGCGCGGCAACCAGACCGCCGACGCAAGCCGCGGTCGGGAAACGCCCGCGGCGCGTTGCGCGCGGGTTACTAAGGCGCGGGCCGCGGCCTAACCCGCGCCGCCACAATGCGCGCGGACGCCTTTGCGCGCGACGCATATCGCGGCGCGCGTATTGTCGCGCGCGCAACCGCGCATGAATCGTTCGCATCTGACAGGGGCGTGCGCGCAGAGCGCCGCCGCGCATCCACGGGCGCTGCCCCCCCGCGGCGGCGTCTGTCGATGCGACTTACGCGGCCGCCGCGTGAGACGCGGCGCGAAGGCGAACTTATGTCCGCCGCCGCGTGCCGCGGTCCGCGGCTGCCAAGAACCGACAGCACGCGGGGCGCAGCCTGTGGCCGCGATCCACTCGCTGGCACGATGCTGGCACCCCTTGCGTCGCGGCAGGCTGTTCCCGCGTCGGGGGTCGCCTTGCGGGCGGTTCCCCGCCCGATTGGTGCCCGCAGACAACGTCGTTAATGCGTCAGTGCCCCGCGTTGGTGCACGCGTGGTTGTCGCCCTCATGATGAGCGTTGATTTACCGCGATTCGCATTCGAACCCTCGGTTCACCCCATGCGGCGGGCGCCCCCTGGCGCCCTGCAGTACCTGGCGCTATAGCGAATGGTGCTTGTCGCGCGGTCGGCGCCTCATGGTCGGCACCGCGCTGGCGGCATAATGCATGCAAGCACTGGTTGGGGAAAGCACGGGGGAAGGGCGTTCCAATTCTACCTGCAGGGGCAGTTGGGCAACCGGGGCACGGCGCCGCGCCTCTCTGAGGGAGCGCGGTGCAGACTCCTTCGTAGGCCGCCCGCCGCGTCGGCCAGCGGTTGCGGGCGGCGCCCGCCGCCGTCGCGCTGGCCTCCGCCGCCTCGCGGGTTCTCTTCCTCTGCGCTGCTTGGCGTGGCGTGCTGGCTACCTCGAGGACGGCCACCTCGAAGCCAGCCCTCTCCGCCTCCTCCACGAAGGGCCGGCAGAGGAGCGTGCAGCCGTCGGCAATGACCAGCCGCGCGCCCCCGCGGGCCACGGGGCCCAGCTGGCGGGCGCAGAATCCGATGCTTGCCGCATGGATCCGGTCACAACCGTCAAGCCTGTGGCCGCCTGCATGGCGGCACCCGTCGCCGAAGCGCCCGAACACCACCATGGCCCCGCCCCCGGCCTCCAGCCAGGGCGCGCGGACGTTGCCGTTGGAAGTCTGCTTCTCCTCGGCCTCGAACTCCGCGCACTCCAGCAACGCCCGCACCACGGTCGATTTGCCAGCGCCAGAGTGCCCGCCGACAAACACGACCCGCCGCATCGCGACAGCAAACGAAGAACACAAAATATTGAATAATTATCTTGCGCCAAAATGGCTACGGAGGGCGGGGAGCGGAGAAGGGGAAACGGGGGGGTGGAGGAGAGGGCGGAGGGCGGAGGATGGAGGACGGAGGAGGAGGA
>CAUYUJ010002880.1:363514-408514 GCA_963575745.1 Prorocentrum cordatum | reverse complement strand
CCGCTCTTCGATTCCTCGAGACCTCCGCCGCCGTGTGATTTTTTCACGGCCTTGCCCCCCGCAGCTCTCGACCCCATCTCAAGGACTTGTTTCGCCGCGGGTCGTTTTTGATGTTCTCGGGGCCCAGAAACGGCACCCAGGGCCCCGGACTGGAGCCAAATGCTTTGTCGTTGTTCCAGCGTCGTGGGAGGTCACTCCTTCTCCTTCCTTCGAAATCCATCCCCAGGCATGTCTTGGAACGCGTTCTGACACGAGCTTTGCGGCGAGTCCAGCTGCGGCGACGAGGACCCCCTCGGAGCTTCCCTCCAGAGACAACGTAGGGGTTCCTCTCCGTCGTCGTCGTCGTCGTCGTCGTCGTCGTCGTCGTCGTCGTCGTCGTCGTCGTCGTCGTCGTCACTGTCAAATTGCATGACGTTTCCCTGTTTCACCTCGCGCCGTCGTGCCGCCGCCGCTCCGTGCCGAGCGCGGCGACAACTTTCCTTGGTTGCCTCTGCATCCCTCATCTTCGGCCCATGCGTGGCCGGAGGAGGAGGAGGAGGAGGAGGAGGAGGAGGAGGCCGCTTACGCTGGCCGCGCGCGGCCCGCCAACGAAACGCCGGCATGGCCTGCCATGGCCCCTGCAGTCTCACCGCGCCTCACTCTCTCTCTCTCTCTGCACGGGGTGGCTGGGGCGCCTCGGCTTCCCAAGCGAGCCCGACCGCGTCCCCCAGCACCCCAGGGGCGGGCGACCTCCCCCCATCGTCGCTGCCTCCGCCAGTCGGCGTCCGACATCCGCGTCTGATCGCCTCTCGCCCGCCCGTCATCCATCCGTCCTCGTCGCGGCCGCCCTCCGCGCTCTCGATACTCCGCGTCTCCGTCCACCCGTTCTCGTCTCTATCCGTCTCGTCCGCCCGCTCCATCCATCCCTACGCTTCTCGCCCGCGCTTCTGACCGTCTCCTCCCCCGCCTCTTCCGCGCCAGAAGCGTGAGCAGCCATGGCCCGCGCCCGCAGCAGCCTGCTGACCGCCAGCATCCTGCTCGGCGGGGCAGGGGGGGCATCGCAGAAGGGGGCAGCGCGGCACGAGGAGGAGTAGGAGGGGGGAGAGTAGGAGGGGGAGGGGAGGGGCGCGAGGAGGGGGAGGAGAAGGGGTACATAGGAGCAGGAGGAGGAAGGGAGAATCCTTTCGGCACGATTAAAGAGGAATTGGAGGGAGGAGGGAGGAGGAGGAGGAGGAGGAGGAGGAGGAGGAGGAGGAGGAGGAGGAGGAGGAGGAGGAGGAGGAGGAAGAGCAGGAGGGAGGAGGAGGGAGGAGGAGGAGGAGGAGGAGGAGGAGGACGAGGAGGAACAGGAACAGGAGGAACAGGGAGCAGGAGGAGGAGGTGGAGGAGAGGAGGAGGAGGAGGAGGAGAAGGAGGAGGAGGAGGAGGAGTCTCAACGTCTCAGCACGTCTTTTCGACGCTCGCCCGGCTCCCGGGGCCCCTCGCGGGGGCCATCAAGGGGAACGGCTCAGGATGAAAAGCCGGTCCTGGGGCAGGCCCCTGGGTTCAGGGTTGTTCTCTTCTCCTCCCCCTCCTCCCCCTCCTCCTTCCCCCACCCCTTCTCCTCCCCCTCCTTCTCGTTTCGTGTAGTTAGAGGCCAAGGGCCTGTGCGCACCTCCAGAGAGCGTGCCCCGCTGACCAGCTTCTGGTAATTATCACTTGGCCGTCTCGCCTGAGAGGGAGCCTTGAGACGGGGGTCAATGCAAACGGGGGTCAGCCAGCTCCCCCGATCTTGCAGGATCCTGCAGGGCCAGGGTCGCACTGACCCGGCCTTGGGCGCAGGATCCTGCAGGATCTTGCAGGATCCTTTACATTGACCCAGGTCTGGGTGCAGAACCTTGCAGGATCCTGCAGGGTTCTGCAAGGCCTGAATGACCCGGGTCTGGATTGACCTGGGTCAGAGGATTCCCGATGGGTTCATGGTTTGTTGCCACCATGACCATTCGGCTTTGCTTTATTTTCTGGTTGTTGTTTTCGTTGCTTCTCGCGCATCCGGTTGGCCCCCTCGTCGCCGCGGCTGGATCCGCCTAGAATTCCTTGTCAGAACGCACCGCATGATAGCAGGTCTGGGAGGTCGATCTCATCTTGCGACGCGTGGGCGAAGTGCATGGCGAGCCCAGTTGACAGCAAGTTGTCCTGGCGAAGGATCCACAAAAATGCAGTTGCGAGTACCTCGGTTGAAATAATTATCTTCGGTGGAGTTCCTCATGGTGCCACGAAGCGCGCTAGGGGCGTGCCATTCGCATTGTGCCATTAGGGCCCTTGGTGGTTGTCCCTCTGAGGCCACGAAGCGTGTGAAGGGTGCGCGGAAATGGGTCTGGGGTCCGCATGCGAACGTTGCCTCTGCAGCTTTCGGTGGACCCCCCTATGGGACCACGAAACGTTTGGTCTGGCACTCTGAGATCCGGGCGCTGTCATTTTGTCACACAAGCCGTTTTCGACCGGCTTCGGGCCTGGGGGTCATGACAGATTTGTCCAGCCCGAAGAATGCCGCAGCAATGTTAGGCTCAAGGCTCCAGTCATGATTTCGCCGGATGTTGCGTACTTTTTGGCAACGCCGAAATTCAGGGTACATGGTGTGCGTCGTCCAAGCTCGGCCGCGGCCGCTCGGAAGTCGCCGCGTTGGCCCGGGGCACAGCGAGGCTCGCGAGGGGCCCCTAGTGGCCGAGAACTGTGCCTCTCTTCTCTTGCGGAGCTGTGTTCTGGAGCTCGGACCTTCTTATTTTCGTCGTTCGCTCGTTCGTGGCCTGCCCCCCCCTCCCATGGCCTGCCTCTGGAATGTGTCCCTGCCCCCTCGCTCCCCCTGGCCCCAGGGCCCCCCCTCCCAGGCCCCCCAACTCTTCTTGGCCCCTGAACCCTGGCCTATCCCTGGCTCTCCTCGCTCCTCGTGGCCCCCGAGCTCCTGGAGCTCTTCAGTTTCGTCGCTCGATCGATCGTGGCCTGCCCCGCCCTTCAGGGCTCATTTCGATGTCGCCGATTCGATTCGATTCGATTTGATTTCGATGATTCCCGATTCCGATTCGATTCGATTTCGGATTCCCATTTGGGATCTGGGGCGCCTACTAGCCTGCCGATGTTGGCCGATTCGACGTTTCCCGATTCGGCTGCCGATATCCGTCGATCCGATTCATGTCGATCGCCGACCCGACTTGTCGATTCGACTCTGGGCTCTCCTGCCCCTTCTCTGGCCTACCATCGACCCGCGCCCAGCCCCCTTCCCCCCTGGGCCTGGAGCCCTTTATTTTCGTCGTTCGTTCGTTCGTGCTCGGCTTGCCCCCCGTCCCGTGACCTGCTCCTGGACTTCGCCCCAGCCATCTCGCTCCCCCTCAGCCCCCTCGTTACCTGATCGTGCGAGTGCCAGGGCTCGCGTGCCGCTTGTTTTGTGAAGATGCTGGAGGTCTGGGCGTGTGTTTGGTGTCCAAACTCCCCGGAGATCCGACGTGGCGAAACCAATGCAACATCGCGAACATTCACAATTGGAGCCCCAGACCCCCATCTTCCTCCGGTGTTTTTCGAGCCTGATCGGTCTGCGATGGTCCATGGGCCCGATCCCGCACCAAAACGCCTGGTGTGAAAACACTGCAACGCCCAGGTCTCAGATCGGGGGTGGACAGAACCCCTAACAGTGACACGTCGATTAGTGAATTGTCCGTTTTCGGTTCTCGAGAGGGCGCCGTGGCCGTTATTTTCCAGGCTCGCGCCCGCCAGGTTTGGGCCTCAGGTCGTTTTCACTAACCCACGTTTTACTAAAGGGGGGTCTGTCCATCCCCGATCAGAGCAGTTTGGTGCACGCTCCCGCGCGAGCTGGTACTTACGCGCGGCAGCCTGTACCAGGCTGGTCTGGCACCTACCGGTCGGAAGAAATGCGTAAGCGTGTGAGGTAGGAGTCTGTGCCGTCTATGCCTCCCCGCCGGGTCGGAGTAGATGCGGTCAGCGGGTCGCGCCGCGTCTCTGATGCATCGGCGATGCGGCTCGACGTGGATCCCGATTATATCAGCGCCGACGTCGCCGATGCATCGTCGATGCATCGTTGATGCATCATCGGTGCATCGGCGATGCGGCGGGACCTTTCGAACCCATCTTCTCGGACCACATCCTAGGAGGCCTTCAAAAAGGAGGGCATATCACTGCTTTGCTGGTGGTTGATTCCTCAGAGGGAGTTGCGGCGCGAGGAGGTGTGTTAGATATGACTGTGCTGTGTTCTCTGATATATCTGGCTCTGCAGTCCTTTCTGGCTCAGGCATGGACTTCGGGCAGGCGTGGCCGCTTCTTTCACAGTGGGGGGCGGCCGCGTCTGGAGCAGCGCTCGGCCAGTTTGTTCGCGAACGCCCGCAGCACTGCCATTGCGACTGTGATTGCCGCGGCGACCCCAGGCTCTGGCAAAGCAGCTGGAGCACTGCGGGCCCGCGCCGCTGCCAGCGGCCGAGGCCCCAGCGAGCCTCTGGGGGGTCTTCTTCCTCGGGGTGGTCGCGGGCGTGGACGTCACTCTGGGTGCTGGTGGCGGTCGCCCAGGACTTGATCCGAGCAGGGGTGGTGAGCTCCCCTGCTCCGTCGCCGCCGCGGGCGGCCACCACCAGCGGTTCTCAGGCGCCCGCGCGAGCGGGCGGGGAGGCGTCCACGGGACCGGTCCGGAGGGGAAAAGGGGCGGCAAGGGCGTCGTGGTCACGGCGTCCATTGACAGTCTGTGACTGCGCTGGCGGCGGCAGGAACCGCTGCCGCTGCCGTGCTGCTGTACCGAGGGCTCGCAGCCTGGGTCCACTACGGCGCCGCCGAGCATCATGCGAGGCTGGTGGGCGCACGCGTGGAGAATGACGAGAATGCTGTCGTGTCCCCCGTTTACGATGTATTCGTCGAGCAGCTCAGCCTGAACAGCGCGGGTCTTGAGGATATCCGCTTTTCGGCCACCATCGACGTACGGCCGCGTGGAGTCCCCAGCCCTGGCAACGTGCTCTACACTTTCGCCCCGCTGACGACCGCCGAGATCAGCGAGGTGCTTTCGGAGGCGGGCCAGGTCTGCGACCTCGAGCGAGTCCACCGCGGTTTCCCGCGGCTGGGCACGGCCGTTCGAGGGCGTGGCGGCGCCGCGGCGGTGCCGACGCCCGTGCCTGCTGTCGCCCCCGCGCCTGGAGGAACAACCCGCCTCGCTCCCGCAGGCGGCGCCTGGGTCCTCACTGAACCCCTCGTCGGCCACGACATCGGGGCCGAGTTTGCGCTGCCCGTGGGGGCCGCGGTGCTGGGGTCGACAGCGTTGGTGGTCATCGATGGCGCCGTCGCCAGCCTCGAGATGCTCGCGGAGGGGGTTGACATCTCACGGTGGGCTCTTGCTCGCAGCGACTTCCTCTGCGACGACCTGAGGATCTTGGCGCGGGCCCCAGCGGACGCACCCTGGTCGAGGCCGTCGTGCTCATGACCGCGTGCGCGCGTCAGGCTGAGGGCCTGCCCCCGTCGCCATTGCTTGAGCCGCGCCCACCATCGCGAACCGAGTGCAACAGTAATCACAGCCAAGAACTGCCGCGCAAAGAGTACAAACAACAAAAACAAAACACACACACACACACAAAACACAAAAAAACGAAAATAACAAGCAACATAGCAAAGACAAAATCCACCCACCCACCCCCAACAAAAGAAAGACACAACGCCTCTAGGCCAAGACTCCTCGACCCACACAAATCACCGACCCGCCGACGATAACCAGTGGGCGCTGTGCATGTGCGTAGTTATGCCAATGATCTTCTCCGCCCTCTCCATGTCAGCCTCCCTTTCATCCATCTTCTCCTCTCCCTCCTCCTCCTCCTCCTTCTCCGTCGGGTCCTGGGGAAAATTGGGTTGTTTTGGGCGTTTTGCTACATGGGTTGTGAAAGCGAAAACCTCACCGAGGATCTGAGCGGGCAGGCCTGCCCCTCGGTGCCGCCGAGGGCGGTTCCACAAACAGTGCTCACACTTATGCGGGAAGCAACCGCATGTGGTGACAGTAGCCCGACCGGCCAGCGGCGACCTAGGGGGGGCTCCAGAAGGGGCCCAGAGGTCACCGACGGGGGGCAACCAGAGGGGTCCGCGAGCTCCTCCCCCGCCTCCCCCTCGTCCTTCTCCTCCGCCCCTCCTCGCCCTTCTCGTGCTCATCGTCGGTGCCCCCCTCTTCTTCTTCCTCCTCCTACCCCGCGTCTCCCTCCTCGGCATGCCGCAGATCTTCGGGATGGTTCTCCTATGAAGCGGTGCGGTTTCAACTGGGCAGTGGCGCGCGCGCATGTCGTCGAAGCGTGCGCGTGCATTTGGTAAGGAGGGCCGATGCTTGACCACGAACCCTAGAAGCGACGCGTGGTCGAGGCGAGTGTCTCGTGCCACCCCCTCCAACGAAATCGCGCCAGACGTGATGCGAGACGCCAGGGCTCATCATGGCGCCCCTGCCACAGCCAACAAGCTTGCCAGCACAGGGCCAACTGTGAAGCCTGATGACGCATTGCCAGCAAAACGGCGCATCAACTTCGAGTCCTCGGCGTTCACGAGGTCGGCAGAGCGGGGCCAGCCCATGAACGCCATCAATATATGGCCGGGCAGCATGCACCACATCTTGCCGTGCGCGGGCTGTCCACGCGCATCAGGAACTTGGACGACCCCGCGATCGCAGGGCAGACGGTGTTCGACATCTTCTCGGACGTCCACTGCAGCGACAAGTTGACGTCCAAGAACTGGGGCGTATCCTTCTCCGGCCACTCCTCGATGTGGTCGGCAAGGAAGGCGATCTCGTGGATCTGCTCCGACTGGCCCTGGAGCGCGGCCCACAGGCCATCGGGGTACGAAGCCGGGAGTGGTGGATACCACACTTTCGCTTTAGCATAATTGTCGATGCGATTGTCACGATACTTGGGATCTGCCAGCCTGCAGGTCGGGGGATCTGGGTCGACGGTGTCTTCAATAAACTCGTTCAGGCGACTGAAGCCTGGGCCACAGAAGCAGTCCCAAGGTACCTGGTCAATGCGCATCACCCCAATCATCATGTGAGACTCCTCAAGGCACTCCTCGAGACGACCTGCAGCATCATCGGGGCGGCGATGCACGGTTTTGAACCATAGCCGTTCGCGGGTGCACGGGGCCCCATGCGTGGCGCTGTCGTAGATCTTGGCGGAGGCCGCGTATCCCAGCTCGTTCAAGGATGCCACGGCGAAGTCTTTGTCAGACGGCTGCCCGGCGACGTCGCTGCGGGCCAGACTCGGAACGTTCTCCAGGATGACCAGCCGTGGCTTGGCATTCTGCAAGAAGTCCAGCACGTACTTGAACGTCTGCCATGTAACTCCGACCTTGGCCTATAAAGAGTTCTGGAACTTCCCGAGTGAGCGGTCGGTGCACACGAAGCCGAATATAGCAATGTCAACCGCTGGCGCGAACATCCAGTTGCCGTTGATGACGTTACACGCCTTCGGGCGACACAGCTCTGACATGTCCCTGAAGACGCACCTACACTGCGGGTGCTGCTCCACAAGCCACTGCGCTTTCTTCGGGTCCTTCTCGCAGCAAAACATCAACACGAAATTGATCCTCTGGAGGTTGAAGAACTCAGCCCAGTAGTCAGCCAACTCCTCCAGCACAGCCCACGCCATATCACAAACAGAGTAACCAGTGCCGACTCGAACGCGAGGGAGCGCGGCAAGCGACTGCACCTGGCGCCTGAGCTTATTCAAATACCGGGGGGCAGCTGGGCGTGCCGCTGCTCGATGGCGGTCCGGATGGCGCACGGGTACTCGGTGTCGCCGTCACTCGGCTCTGCCCGGTCATCAGCGGCCTCTGGCTGTGTATCCGCATGCTGCTGAGGGTCGTGAGGCTGCCGGGGTTGGCGAGGCGGCTGGGGTGAAGCGACGCACATCACGCCATCGGCCGCGGCGTCATGGGGCGCATCCTGGAGGGCGGGCAGGGGAGGTGGCAACTACATCGCGTTCCCAGAAACACCGATGTGTGACATATGTGTTGCAGCAAGGCCATTGTTTGTAATGGCGGTGTGTGTGTGTGTGCTGTTTTGTTGTTTCTGTTTTGTTGTTTATGTTTTTTTTGTTTTTTTTGTGCATGGTTATTGTTTGTGATTTAGTTGTTTACATTTTTTCATTTGTTTTTTTTTTGCATCTTGGACGCACCCAAGATGGCATGGGCCATCTTGGGCCCAAGATCGACTTGAGAAACAATTCAAACGTAGCGAATGTATCGGGGAACTTTATTGTTTGCGCAAGCCGTCTTGGGCCAAGACGGCCCGAGCCATCTTGGGTGCGCCCGAGATGCAAATATTAAAAAATGCCAAGCACATAAAACAACAAACAAACAACACATAGCATACATCCTAACAAATAAACCAACAAAAAAACTGCAAACGTAAACCGATGACACACATACAATCGGCAACGAAAAGACCACCGCGCGCATTGCCCCAGTGGGTTTGTCGACCGCCGACGGCAAATTCAAGAACGCCGCCGCGAAGTCGCCTGCGTTGAACTCTGGGCCAAGCTCCAGGCCAGGATGCGCGCCACCCAGCGCCGACAGGGCATGAGCGCCGCTCCGGACGCCCCCGTCGACCGCGACGACGCTGCCGCCGTCGGCGGTGTCGACAGCTGTCTGGGCGATGTCCAGGCGCGGCGGGCTGCCCAGGGCAGCCGCCTGCGCGGGCGGGGCCGAAGGCGCTGCAACCGCATCGCTGGCGTCGGGGCTCCCCCGTCGGAGCCGTCGCAATGGCATCGGCGAGGCTGCCTCGGCGGGCGGCTGCGTCTGGGGGTGGGCAGGCATCTCGGCAGTCGCCGCAGTCGGCGCGATACAGTGGCTGGCATCGCAAGGCGCCATGCCGTCCGTCTCAAGCATCGCCCCGAGAGTGTCGGCCAAGTCGTCGTGCGGAGCCCCAGGGATGGCGTCGGCATCGTCGTCCACGGGCGCAGTCTCCTCGTCGCGGGCCGCGCCCCCCTCATCCTTGGCAGTGTCGCCCCCACTGGCCGTCGCCGCCTGCGCGCGGAAGACGGCAGCCAGCGAGCCGCGCGCGCGGCAATCTGCCCCCGCGGCGGCGGCGGCCCCAGCCCCAGCATGCGCCGGCAGCGCGACCTCCGCGGCCTCGTCGGCCTCCTCCAGCTGCGGGGGCAGCTTCTGCAAAACCGCATTGACAGTAACCTCGAGGCGGACGTGCCCCCACCCCTCCTCCGCGGGCCAGGCCGCCCCCCTGGGAAAGGCTTCGAGGAGTCTTTTAAACGTATAGGCCCTCGGGTCAGCCGTGCAAGACCTCAGGGGCAGGTCAAAGACAGAGCGGTCATCCGAGGCGCTGGGGCGACTGCGGTTCCCCCCAAACACCAGGGGAACGCAGGGTCACCCGAGGCGTCGGGGCGATTTCCTCCCCCCGAGGGCTGGGTTCGGATGGCGGCCTTCGAAGCTGGTGTACTCGACAACGGCTTCGGCACTGCGCGACCGCCTCGGCCGCGCCCGCTGGTCTTCGCGATCGTGCCCTTAGAAGTCGCATCTGCATCGACAGTTTTGGGAGCTGCCCGCTTCCCCATGGCTGCCGGGGGGCACGGCGCCGGGGCCACTGAGGCCCGTTGGGCCTTGAGACCGAGAATGCTACGTGCAGGGCGACGGGCGTGGAGGCATGTCGGTTCGGTCGGCCGCGCGGGGCCTCGCGGGTAAGGAACGGAGTCTTGCGTGGAGGGTGCGTTGCAGCATCGCTCGTGGAATGCGCGCTGCGGCGTCGCGGGCCCTGGGGCCCCCTACTGAAGTCCTGCGTTGGGCCCCTAATCCTCATCATCCACCTCTTCCTCGTCCTCCTCCACCTCCTCCTCCACCTCCTCCTCCACCTACTCCCCCGCCTCCTCCCTCTCCTCGTCCACCTCCTCCACCTCCTCCACCTCCTCCTCCACCTCCTCCTCCACCTCCTCCCCCCCCTCCTCCTCCCCCCTCCTCCTCCTCCTCCTCCTCCTCCTCCTCCTCCCCCTCCCCCCTCCTCCTCCTCCTCCTCCTGCTCCTCCTCCTCCTCCTCCTCCTCCTCCTCCTCCTCCTCCCCTTAGCCATTTCCCTGCCGTTGGACTGTAATTCGGTTTGTTGGCAGTGCGCTTTGGATTGTCACGACCGTGTTGCGCTCCTCCTCTTCTGCCCCCTCATTCTTGCCAATGGTGGATAGAGGCTCAAGGCCATTTGGGCCTATGGCACGGCGCGACCCCGTAGGGTTGCCACACTGGCGATCTCTGTCGATCGTCGGTCGTCGGTAGCGGCGCTTGCTATGGGGGGGGGGCGTTGAAGGCGGCCCAGGGTGATGCGCAAGCTGGGCGGAGGTGGGCTCCCAGGGCGGTCGGGCGGCAGTGGGGGGCCTGGAGTTTGTTGCGAAGTCTCGGGTCTTGCCGCTGCCCCAATTGCGCATCGGTTTGCGCGCGACCTCGGCCATCATCGCTTACGTTTGGAACGATTTTGCTTTAGCGGGGGGCCGCTGAGGCCCGCCAGAGTCTCTCATGCTTTCAAGCGCGGCCCGTTGCCAGCGGTTCCGCGTTTCAGCGTGGTCGCGGCTTGCGGTTTAGCGCGCCGGCGCGTGCGCCATGTGCGCGTCGACGTGTTGTTGCGTTGCGCAGGTGCGTTCGCGCGGTTGGATCGGCTTCCTGCGCGCGGCCATGGTTATGATGCTTGTTTTGTCATGTTGTGAGGTTTTTCTCTTTGCGCGGCAATTGTTTGCAGCGTTGCTGTGTGCGATGGTTGGCGCGGCTCAAGCCATTGCTGGGGCCGCCCCTCGGGGCCGAGTGAGTCGATTCAGTGATCAGGGGCGGCGTCGCAAGCCAGGTTGCACGCGCGGACAAGTGGCGCAGTGACAGTGCTGCGAGGCAACGCAGCTCGGCCGCCCACGAACGCTGCATCCCCCACCGCGCAGTCTACTTGCTGGCCGCGGTCGACGGGCTCAAAGTAAAGAGCCCGGCGGGCGTCGAGCTCCTCTTGCGGCGGAACACGTTGCATGAGGAGGCAGTGGCCGAGAACCCCGATGCCCCGAGCTACGAGGGCTGCGATCTCTACCTCGGCATCGGCGACCGGGCAGGCGGTGCGCAGACGGTCCCGTCGCTGCGCGCCGACGTTGCGATGGGTCTCATCAAAGAGGCGGCTATCTTGAAGGAGAAGAGGAAGGCTCGGGAGGCCAGGGCTACCGCCGTCGCGACTGCGAATTCCAATGCAGACCCCGCGGCCTCCGCCAATCAATGAAGAGGGGGGCGGGGGTGGCGACGCCAGAAGCTGCCCCTATCTTCGACGCGAACGCTGGCGCGATGTCTGAGGGGTCTCCTTGGGTAGCAATTTTGCGCAGCGCCGTCCTGGCGCCTGGCCTCGCCGACGGCAATAGGCAGCGGGGGATCGGCGCAGTCGCGGTCTCTCCCCCCTTCCAGGCGCCCCTCGTGGCCAGCGCCCTGTGGGCGGCAGCGGGGGGGCGGCTCGGCTGGGCCACGAGCGGCGGCTCGCCGTCCAGTCGGCGGCGCAGAAGGCAGTCGACGGCCTGAACCTGCTCTTCGGGCGCGACCCGCGGGAGCTCTCAGCGCTGCCGCTGCGCGAGGGCGCCGGCGCCGACGTCGGCCCCAGCTCCGCGCGCAGCGCGATTCACCAGCATCTGTTCTCCATTGCCGCATTGGGACTTCCCGATCATGTACAAAGTGGCCGCGCCTCTTTCTGCGAGTTGCCTGGCGCCCTGCGAGACGCTTGCGCGCGCGGTCGAGCCGTGCGACCCGACCGAGGTGTCCTCGCCCAATGGGCCAGTCTCGCCCGTCGATTTGACTCATGTTGTTCCTGTTGAGCTCGGCCGCTGTCTCGTCTTCGAGAATATTTTGGCCGATGCCGGCGTTGCCGAGCGCCGTCTGCGATGCGAGCCCGCGGGGCCCTGCGCCGACGCCCGAATCCAGGGTGGCAAGGGCGTCGAAATCACGTTCCCCGGAAGCTTATTCGAGTGTGGGACCCTGGGTTTTAGTGGGGCCCCCAATGGCGTGGGCGCGCCGTTCTTCGCCAGAAAGCAACAGAATCGTCGGGGGCTCGCCCTCGACTGTCGCAGAGTCAACTAGCTATTCCGCCGCCCTCCAAAGCCTGAGATGAGCTCGGCTGAGAACATGCGCGGCCCCGGGGTCCCCGACGGAGACGCCCCTGTTTTTGCGGCGACGGGGGGCGCCCATAATTGCTTTTACCAGCGCTGTGTGCCAGCTGCGCTTAATGCGTTGTCCAGCTTCGGAGCCGCGGCAGTTGGCCCGGCAAACAGTGGTGGGCGGGCCCAGATGCGCGGGGGGGGCCGTTGCCCTCGGAAAGGGGGGCGCCTTCCCCTGTCTGCTCGGGCTGCCGATGGGCTGGGCGCGGTCGTTTTACATTGCCCAAGCCCTGCGCGCCGAGTTGCTCAGAGAGGCTGGGTTAAGACGGGAGCTCATCATGTCGAATGCCTGGCCTGCCCCCTTTCAGTCGGGCGATCCCATTGCTCTGCCATGTCGCGACGACCTGGCCGTTTTCGGGATGTCGGAGGACCGGGCCGAGAAGCGCCCCAACGGGCTTATATCCATGTCTTTAAGTGGAAGGGTTTTGTCCTGCGCGAGATCTCTCGGGCCCCCGCCTGCTCGGACATATCGGGGGCCCGGGCCCGCGCGGGCTTGGACTCTTCTGGGTGCTCTGCGGCGCGCTGCTCGGAGTGGTCGCATCTCGGGAAGGGCCCTCGAGCGCCTCTTGGGCCGCCTCGTCGTCGAGGCCGTCAACTTGCGGCCTGCGTGATCGGTCTTGCGGGCCTCCTGCGTGTTCATTCGGGGCTGCCGCGACGCCGAGGCCCCTGTGGGGCTCCGTGTGTCGTGGGCCCCTGGTCTGTGCCAGCCTGGCCCCCTTGCTCTCGGGCAGCTTCGGGCGCCCGTGGTCCTCGTCAGTCCTCGCGACCGATGCATCTGGTAGTGGGTGGGGAGTGATGGCGGCCGAGTTCGCCAGTGACGAAGTCGGTGAGGTGGGTCGGTGGAACGAGAGGTGGAGATGCCAGCGCCTACCCCCTCGGAGCGGGCCCCTCGTAGACGGGCCCCAGCGGTCGACCTGGGCCCCCTCGCGGGCGCCGCGACCTCGGACGCGGGCCCCTGGGACCTCGACGTGCTCGGCGGCGCCCCCTCGGAGTTGGCCTGGGGGCCTCTTGCGGGTTCCCCCGAGGTCCCTGGAAATGCTGGGGGGCGAGGGGGCGCAGGTTCGAGGGGCCTCGGGCTTCGGGGCCCCCGTCGTCCGCGCCAGTGGCGCCCCGTCCTTGTTGGCCACTTCGGCGCAGCCCTTTGTTTCTCAAGAGGGCGCGCAGCTTCCTTCGGGCGCCTGCGGCTGGTCCGTCGCGCGGCGGCCCTCTCGATCGCGACGGGCTCCTGGGTGGCGCTCAGATGGGTGCCGAGCGAGTTCAATCCTGCTGATGCTCCGTCTCGTCTTATCGAGCGGCTGGCGGAGGCGCGGCCTGCGCTCTATTGAGCGCCTACGTCGGGAGCAGAGCCTGTCGGTCTGTCGGACAGCTGCCGCGCCGTCGGCTTCCTGCGAGGCCGCTGGGGCCCCGGCGGGGTCGCGCCGCGGCGGGCGGTGCCATCGGTGGGCCGCGGCCGAGGGCGTGGCACCCCAAGGCGGCGCCCTGCCGCGGCCCCCTCTCCTGCTGCGCGGCCGCTGCCCCCGACGTCTGGGCGCCGATTTCAGGCGGGCGACCTCGGCGCCTGCGAGCTCGCGACCGTCGGCTCCATGGGCGCGGCCGCGCGCGCGCTTCGAGGGCCTGTTCCGCGCGCGGCAGCTGCGCCGAGGCAGGGCCACCGACGACCGCAGCGAGCTGGAGGTCAACCCGCTCGACTACCTGGACGAGCTTCTGGCGGGCAGGCGGCGCGTGGCCTCCTCTGCAGTGCCCTGCCAGGCAGGATCCGCGACCTAGCCTCGGCTCCAGCGAGCCCTCAAGGGACGCGGAAAGCGGCTCCCGCCCGTCGGCAGAATGCCGCTGCAGATCGAGGTCAGGTCGGGCATCTGCGCCATCGTCGCGATGGCGAGAGGCGCGGCCCTGTGCGTCGAGACCGTCTTCGCGGGCTCATTCCGCCCCGGGGAGGTGCTCCGCGCCGCGGTGGGCGACCTGGTCAAGCCCGGGGCGCCAGAGGAGGCGGCTCTCCGTTGGCGGTCTCTAATCGTGGCGCTTGGGGAGAAGCTGCTGCCGTCGAAGACCCAAACCTTCGATGGCGCCGTCGTCTTCGACTTCCCAGACGTGACCAGGCGACGTCCCGGGGCCCTGGGTAGGCCATGCTTCGGAGTTTTGGGCGCCGTCAGAGTTGCGCGCCTCTTCGAAGCTGCTGTCGCCGAGCTCGGAGTTGATGCGTCTTTGTGCCAGTTGCGCCACGGCGGCGCCGCAGATGATCTGCTGAATCGCCGCCGCACCATGTGTGAAACGCAGTCCCGTGTCAGAGTCAAACGCGATGATATTGTGCGTCGTTATGCAAGACCTGGTAAGATCCAGCAAGCTCACAATCGCTTGACTCCTGCGAATCGCCAGTCGTGCGAGTGAGCACAGTGCCATGTGAGAGGTTTTTTCTGTGGCAATGCGCGTGCGAGGTGGCCGCGCAGCGCCCTCATCGGTTCTACGTTCTGTCTGCCGACCTCTCCCCCGCCGCCGCCCGCTCGCATCCCTGTTGAGGGTCTTGGTGTGAGAGTTCCTGTCAAATGAATTATACGGATGTCTGTTTTGTCGTGTCGGGAAAAGGGCCCGCGGCGATTCCAGTCCTTGTGCGTTACGTATCTTCGCGCGCAATCTTATTCTGACCGAGCTGCCGTTCTGGCGCCCCCCCGTTGCCTGAGAGAACGATGCAGCTCGTCTCCGGCACCCCGCCAGGCGCCTCCCCTGGAATCATATTGTTGCTTTGCTGGTGGTTGATTCCTCGGAGATGCGTCGCGAGGGAGTGTGCTAGATATGTATGTCCTGTCTTCTTTGATCTATCTGGCTCTGCAGTCCTTTCTGGCTCCCTCTAGCCCACCCTTCAACCTATGGGGCTTTCTTGTCACATGAATTGTGTGGCTGTCTGTTTTGTCGTGGCGGGTGAAGGCCCGCGGTGATTCCAGTGTTTGCGCGATACGTTTCTTCACGCAGCACAATTCTATTTTGACATAGCTGCCGCTGTGGCACCCCCCCACATACACATATCCGTTCACACGTACGTTTACATATACACGCACACCAGTTTATGCCGAATACACAGACACACACACATATATATACACATATATATGTATATATATACACATACATACATGTGCGCACACATACACACATACGCACACATCCATAAACGTATTCATTCTTATGTGTGTACATATGAGTACACACATAGTAACGAGCACGAGCCCACATATCAGCACCCACGTGCTTGATCTCGGGGAACTCGCTCGGCTGGCCGCTCGGCGGGCGCCGCGCCGGCCGGGGCCCAGGCGCCTTCGCGCTCGCGCTCCTGGGCGCCGCGCCGCCCTTCGTCCCCGCGCCCCGGGGCGAGGCGCGACCTCCCGGCCGCTCCCTCGCCGCTCTCGCCGTGGGCCGCTGCCGGCCGTTTTCGTCGCCGCCTTCGCTCGGATCGATTTAAGCCCGGCCTGTCCCCCCACAGGTGGAATGGTCAAAAATAGTCCAACAATAGTCAGAGGACGTTTTGTTGTTGTTGTTGTTGTTGTTGTTGTTGTTGTTGTTGTTGTTGTTGTTGTTGTTGTTGTTGTTGTTGTTGTTGTTGTTGTTGTTGTTTGTTTGCCCGTTTGTATGTTTGAGTTTTTGTTTGATTTTTATTGGCTATTGTCAAGGTGTTGTCCAAGATCCGCCTGTAGGGGGACATGCCCGACTGAAGGATCGATCCAGAGGGTCGGTACGATGGCAGGCCAGGCACGATCGCGTCGTACAACAAATCAAGACTGCAGGTTTTTCGCTAGTTTCGGCCCCTGCAGGGCCCTCGCCCGGCCCCGGGAGCGTCAACAAACGGCTCGGGACGAAAACCCGGCCCAAGGGAAAGGGTCGGGACTTCCGGGGACGCCGTCTTGAACAAATCATGACGTTGCATGTTTGGGGAGGGTCGGTGCGATCGCAGTGGGTATTCCAGCCACGCGAGGAGGGGGTACGGTGGGGGTCAAGTCAGCCAGGTCGAACAAGCCAGAGGGCTCCGTCCACTCCCACCCGCCTTCCCACAATATAAGAAGCAAGCGCGTCGCGTCCGACGCCTGTCGCTCATCTTGTATCGTGGGCGGCTAGACGTTCAGCGCGCGACATGCGCTGCGTCCTATTCCTGCCGCGAATTGAGCAACGTCGACGAGAAACAAAACCGCGCGCGATGTACGCCGCGCCCCGCTCTGGCCTGTCATGTTGTATCGTCGGCGACAGCATGTCCAGCGCGCGAAGTGCGCCGCGTCTTATTCCAGCCACGCGTGTTGCAACGCCAATCGTTTCGTTCCTGCCGCGCATGGAGGAGGGGTAGGAGGAGGAGGAGGAGGAGGAGGAGGAGGAGGAGGAGGAGGAGGAGGAGGAGGAGGAGGAGGAGGAGGAGGAGGAGGAGGGGAGGGGGAGAGGGAACGAAGGAGATACGCAGGAGGAAGAGGATAATGCCTCTTGGGAATTGATCGCACCAAGGTCACTGTTGCAAAAGGTCTCTGTTACGTGGACACGACAACGGGCGCGCCGGCGGCGAACCGCACTTGCTTGAGGCAGTGTGAGTTGCCGCCCGCCGAGCTCCTCAACCTGACGGGCCGCAGCGTCGACGACAAGACTGTCCATGTTGACGGGCAGGCGTCCCCGCGCGATGTGCGCCGCGTCCCAGTCCCGCTACGCGATTCGCAGCGCCGACGGGGAGAAAATACAGGTTGGCAAGACAAACGTCGACGATGCGGTGTTTTTTGACAGGTAGGACGGGGGGTCTCACGTAGGGTTGGCCAGGCGTCCCCACGCGATGTGCGCCGCGTCCCATTTCTGCTACATTTTTCGCAGCGTCGACGACAAACATGTCCATTTTGACGAGGAAAGCTTTGATTATGTATTGCATTCGATGGGTAGGACTCGACCGCCCGCTTGGGGTCACCCAAGCGATGTCAATTTTGTCCCATTCCCGTAGCAGTTTTTCGCAACTCGCCGACCTGTTGGCGAGCATCAGTTCGAGTTTGTTTTGCTTTTGCAAGTTAGCGCGGCGGGGTGGCTATCGGCCGGCAATGTGGGGATGTGGGGTGCTTTCTCGTAGGAAATACGGGTGGAAGGCTGCTTCGAGACAGCCCTGCTTCTTGGACAGCGCGGGCCTTGTCTGTAAATGTAAGGCTCGCGCCTAATACGAAGAAGCGGCGATTCTGAGAAGCCTTCCCCCCTCCCCCTACCCCCTTTGTGCGCGCCGCCGCTGAGGGTCGGTACGATCGGAGTGGGCACTGAAAACATGTGCCCAGTCGGCCCTGATTCGAGGCCTTCCAGGTGGGGTCGGTGTGGATGGGGTCGGAGGATCGCGCCGCATCGCCGATATATCGGCGATGCGGTTCGATGTGGAACCCGATGTTTTCCACGCCGATGGCGCCGATGCTTCGCCGGGGTCGCCGATGTATCGCCGGTGCATCGCCGATTCGTCGCCGATTCATCGACGATGTATCGGCGATGCGGCGCGATCCTCCGACCCCAAGTATATCCGCCCCATTTGGGAGGCATCTAGATTCATAGGTCGACCCTGCCAAATCAAGGGTGTCCCCCTCGTGCCCCATGCCTCCTACATGTCCCCTGCCCTCGTGACCCATGCCTCCTACATTCCTATGGCAATGGGGCCCTTGTGTCCTGTCGCGTGTCTTGTCCAATTAATTCCGATTGCACGAAAGGCCGACAGCAGTCCATGCCAATGTTTGTTGAACAGGATTCGCTGTCGTGTCGCCGTGGACGTTGTCCTTTTGCGGCGCAGAGTCGCCTGACCAACAGCGGCCGTTGTGGATGTTGGACAGCTCCTGCCACCAGTCACAGTCAGAGCCAGGGTTCGATACCTCTTCTCGGCGCCAGAAGAGACACGACCGGGATGGAGAGGCGAGGGGAGGGAGGGCCAGGGGCTGGGGCGTAGGCGGCAACCGCCACCGCCGCCGTCATCGCCGCCGTGTCCGCCGCCGTCGCATTCCCAAACCGATGTTTGGATGAAGACGGGGCCCCCGGAAGTCTCGACCCTTTCCCCGGGGCTGGCTCTGTATCCTGAGCCGTCTTTATTCATTGGCTGACGCCGCACCGCCGACCCTTTGGGGCGGCAGTACGAGGGAGAAACGGAGTTTGTGGAATGATTTCTCTGGGGAAACTTGGGGTTTCACCTTCTTGGGATTTCGTCGGGGGCGGCTGGCGGATCGCCGCTCTGCTCTTGAGTTTTTTTCTGGGCTCTCCTGGCAGCACTTTTGAGGCCTCTTGGGAGCCGTTTCGAGTCCTCTAGGAGCCTCTTTTGGGCCTCTCGGGGGCCTCGTGGGAGCCTCTTGGGGGCCAATTGGCGCCTCAGAGTTTTTCGGGGCCGAATGCTCGAAATGTTCATTCGGGTTCCCCGTGTGGACCTCCTCTTGGGGCCGTCCTGGGACTCTCCTGGGTCGTTTTGGAAGCTTCTAGGGCCGTCTTGGGGCCCTCTTGGGCCGTCTTGGAACCCTTTTGGTGGCCTCTTGGGCTATCTTGGGTCGATCTTGAAGGCTTCTTGGGCCGTTTGGGCCTCGTGAAAGCCCAAGAGGCGAATGTGCTAAAAATGCACGTTTTCCCTTGGGATTGGAACGATTTTTGCTTTGGAGGGCCTGTGGGGACGCCTCTTGGTGGCTTTTTGTGGCGTCTTGGGGGCCTCTGGGACCATCTGGAGGCGATCTTGGGCGTCTTGGAGCGATCTTTCGGCGACTCGTAGCCCTCTTGGACCGTCCGGGGGACCTTTTGGGGCCCTCTTGGCCCGTTTTAGGGCCCCCTGAGGCTACAAGGGTGTGGCTGACACTTTTGCCCCCCGGCCCACCCACCCCCCTCCAAACCGGCCAGACCGGGCTCCCGGGGGAGGGGTTTTGGGAGGGGGCAGCATCTCACACGCCGTGACCCCAAGGGGTCGGCGGATTAGGGAAACAAGCGATGACATAAACATAAAAACTCGGAGGTCCGCGCGGATTTCTCGGATCGGCGCTGGACCCCCTCCCTGGCGCACGGAACGCGCCAGGGGCGGCGCCGGAGGCCCCGCCAGGGGGCCCAAGCGCGGATCCGAGAAATCCTCGAGGACCTCCCAGTTTTTATGTTTATAACATTCTTCGTTCCCCTAGTTCTGTTGAGTGTCCTGGGACCCAGCGAGGCCACCCAGAGGCCGAAGACGGCGAATAAAAACGTTTGCCTTGACTGTTGCAAGACGCTAATGTCTGGGTTCGTCTGGATCGCCGCCGCCAGCCGCCTCGGCCATCCGCCGGCCGCCGCCGTTCGGCGCCCGCGTTGGCGCCTTCTCAGGGGCAACGTCAGGGTGGATAGGCTTAGTTTCGAGCAGTGGCGAAGCGTCTTGGCCTTTCCTCTAGGCCCACCAGAGAATGTTCTAAGAACCGTTTGTGGCCTGCACGGAATGCTCCTAGAACATTTCTGGATGGGATTGTCCTATTTTTTACACATCGTGTTTATGTTCTACGAACCTTGCTTTTGTTCTTAGAACATGTTTGGTTCTAAGATCATTTCGTGGTAGGACTATAGGGATGCCGGGACGGTCGGTCCCTGCTCAACAGTGGGGGATGCATCGACCCCCAACCGTCCACGAATCGCCGATGTGGGCCGGACAGCCCGCCTCGCCCAGGCACGTGCGGATTCGCTACCTGCGGTCTATCGCCGATCAGTTGGCGATGTATCGCCCATCCAAGCTCGATGCTTCCCCCCCCCCGAGCTGGTCCCCCCTAGCCCAGACCCCCGACGTCATGATGTTCATGCCGAGTCGTTCGTTTTTGACGGTCACGAAGCACGCAAAGGGCCCCCAGAGGCCGAAAACAGCTGAACATTTCCCTTCGCGACTTTTGCATGACTCGAAGGGGTCATGGCGCCAACATCGCAGATCGGATTTCGTTCCGAAAACAATGGGGTGGGCCCAGAGTGTCCTGGAGAATTTCGCTCCTGATGTCGAAGTGAATTTTGTGGAGATGTTTTGGCCAGGAACGAAGACTACAATAAATCCATGTGAAATTCACTCCGTTTTTCTCTCGACGTCTCGGGGTCTTGCATTGGCAGAAATCCACGCAAACATCCGCTGTAGCACGTCTGCAAGGTCGGTGCAGTGATGTCTGGCGTTAAGTCGGGCATGTCCCTCCACAGAAGGAATCTTTCTGATAATAGTCATATGATAGCCTGGGGGCGATGTTCCACCATGTCTGGATCCTTCTGGAATGTTTTTTTGTTTGGCTACGCTCGATTTTTCGTCCGAAATCCGCGCCCGCAGGGGGACGTGCCCGACCTCAGCCTGGCAGCGCCGCCCCTCGCCCTCGCCGAGGCCGCCGCCGCGGCGGTGGCCGCCTCCGCGGCCGCCGGCGCTGTGCCGGCTCTGGCCCTGCAGCAGCCGGCCGGGGCCTACGAGGCGGGCGCCGCACCGGGGGGCGGGGCGCGCGGCGCCAGGGGTGAAGGGGGCGTCGGCAGGGCTCGGCCACGCGCAGAGGGGGGCGGGAGGAGGCTTGGCGTCGCTCGGACGTGTGCATTTCTCCTTTTGGCGAGGACCATCGAGGATCGTCCTTCATCACTTGGCGAAGTGAACCACGCACGAAGCCGAAAAAAAAGGGAGTGGAGGGGGGAGGTCTTCTTAGAAGCTCCCCTGCTTCTGAGGAGGCGCGGGCCTTATCTATCGACGTAGGGCCCGCGCCTTCCGAGAGGCAGGGGTGCTTCTGAGAAGCCCTCCCCCCTCCCTCCACCCCCGTGCGTGCGCCGCCGTGGGGCTTCGGCAGGGCTCGTTTCGTTTCCCCCGATTCGCTTCGATTCGATTTCGAGGGATGCCGATTCCGATGCGATGTTCGGCCTCGGATTCCGATCCGGGCTCCGATTTCTCAGTGGAGGCCCTACTGGTCTGCCGATCTCCGCGGACTCGGCTTCTGCCGGCTCGGCCGTCGACTTCCGCCGCTCCGATCCAGCTCGATCGCTGGTCCGACTTCTCGATTCGATTTTGGGCTCTCCTGCTTCGGGGGTCCACCGGCGGCGACGGTAGGAGCGAATGGCCCAGGGGCGGGCACGACACGTGTTCGCCAGGGAGGAGGGAGGGAGGAGGAGGAGGAGGAGGAGGGAGAAGGCGGAGGAGGAGGAGGAGGAGGAGGGGGAGGAGGAGGAGGCGGAGGAGAATGATGATGAGGAGGAGGAGGAGGGAGGAGGAGGAGGAGAAGAGGACGAGTCTCGCCGAAGGCATGGACCATCGGCGCCTCTGGGTGGGTACATGTGCTGCTCCGCCCTGGGCTATATCCGCTCCCATCGCCGCCCCCGCGTCAAATCGGCCGCGAGCGAGGGGTGGAAGTGAGAAGAAGAAGGCCTTCTCAGACGGTTCGGAAGTCCCCCGGCCTTCCGACAAGTTGTCAAGTCTTCCCTGAAGACAAAGAAATTTCTCAGGAGGCGCGTGAGAAGCCCCGCCCCCTTGCTCGTCTCCGATCAATGCAAACGGGGGTCAGTCTGTGCGCCAGTTCTTGCAGGATCCTGCACTGCCAGGTTTGAATTGACCCGGTTTGGCGTGCAGAGGATGCTGCAGGGTTTTGCAGAATCTTGCAGCATGATGCAGGATCCTGCAAAGCTTGACTGACCCCGGTTTGCATTGACCCGGGTCAGCAGATGCCCGAGGAGCCCAAGGCCTTCCAAATGGGGTCGGAGAAGGTTTTGTGAGTTCCAGATGGGGTCGGAGAAGGTTTTGCGAAGTTTTCGAAGGTTTCTCGTCGTTGTCGGACAGTCAAAGAACGACTCCGAATGAAAAGCCGGTCCCAGGGAAGGGGTCGGGACTTTGGGGTTCCAGTATTGGAAAAGTCATGAGCGGCGAACGCATCCGTATCCGCACCGTCGTGATTTGGATTCTGTGGTTTGATCCCGCGGATGCACGGTCTCACAGATGCGTCTGGGCCTCCCAGGTCGGATCGTCTAATTACGTAGATGGGGTCGGAGGATCGCGCCGCGTCGTCGGTACGAGCCCGATTTTCTCACGACTGGCGTCGCCGATGCACCGCCGACGTCACCGATGCATCGTCGATGCATCGTTGATGCATCATCGGTGCATCGGCGATGCGGCGCGACCCTCCGACCCCATCTACTCGGACCCCACCTGGTTTTCGACTTCGGGGAGACCTCCGACGGTTACTTGTTATCTTTGTGTGACATGTTCTGCCCTGTAGATGGCAGTCTTTTTTTGTGCTCCGCCCTGGATTCGACGTGGGTTTGACGTGGATTCGACACGGATGCGATGCGCTCGACACGGATTCGACACAGATTTGACTCGGATCGTGGCGCGACGGGACACACAATGCAACACAACAATGATTAGTTGTCGGAGGTTGGCGCGACGGGACAGACGAGAGAGACGATGCATTACAACAATATTTGTCGGAAAATTTCGTCGGGCTTCGGAGGTTTTCCAACATCGGGATGCGTTCCAGCAGGTGCGCCTCGCCGAGAGTGTTCCAGGGGTGTCCGGATGGTCCCTGACGGTCGCCGGAGAGCCAAGAAATGAGCCCAAAGATAGGAGGTAACGATGGAGAGGGATGGCGTCTTACCGCCTATTGATCGCCGATTTGGCCCAATAGCCCAACCCGCCCAGGAAGAGACGGATTCGCTATCGGCGGCCAATCGCCTATCCGTCGGTGATGTATAGCCGATTCATGCTCGATGTTACGCCCCCCCTCGAGCCAGTCCTCAGAATGGGGAGGGTGATGCGCAGCTCCTGGTTCCGAACCCTTCTTTTTGAGTTGGGTCCTCGTTTTGAGTCCCGCTGCGTCGTGCGTCCTCTCTTTCTTCCTTTTTCCCCCAGCCCACTCCACTTCTCTCCTTGCCTCTGCCGTCCGCCCGTCCATCCGCACGTCCATCCCGTCGCACCGCTCGCAAGTGACGTGGCCCCATGGGAAGCTCCACCGATGGTCCCAGTGGAACAGATCGCATGGCCCCGCCCCGCCCGTTTCGGTATGCCCATCAAACGTTTCGTGGCCAAACAGTCGGCTCCACCGAGGGTCCTGGCGGGCGCGACCCCATAGCATCGCCCTGGCAGTTTCGGCATCGGCACACCTCCTATTTGTTTCGTGGCCCCATGGGGAGCTCCACATATGGTCCCAACGTGCGCGACCGCATGGGGACACGGAGCGTGTGAGGGGTGTGCCGGAGTGGACGGAGGGACGCATGGGAGCTTTGCCACAGGAGCCTTTGGTGGAGCTCCCTGAGGGGCCACGGAGCGTGCGAGTGGTGTGCCAAAGTGGCCGGGGGTATTCATGCAAATCTGGCCACGGGAGACTTCGAGGGAGCATCTTCGGGAGCCACGGAGCGTGTGAGGGATGCGCCGAAATGGGTGGGGGTCGCATGCGAACTCCGGTGGAGTTCAGGATGTTTTGCACTCCAGCTCTTCGAGAGTGTGAGGTACTTCTTCAGAACGGCACACCGTGTCTCCAAGCCAAGCTTAGTTCGGGGAGTTCATCGCCGCTCGTCATTGCGATTCCGTCATTTCCCCCCCGTGGCAATGGCAGGGCAGCGGCCAGTGGCCAAAGTCGGTTGGCGTTGGGTGTGGCGTACGGCAGTTCTGGAAAACATTCGTTCTCTGGCGTTTCTTTTCAGTGTGAGCTTCATGGCACGATGCGGCGCAGGGTGGAGGTTGCTGTGAAGTTCTAGTATGCAGTGCAATGATGAATCAGTCGTGGACGCGTCCCGCGGTCATGCAACGACATGGCCCTGCTTCTTGTCCTCCCTCTTCCCTCCTACGTTTCCCACACTCCTCGCCCTACTCTTTCTTTCCAACCCTTCTCCCTCCTCCGTCCTCTTCGTCCTCCTCCTCCCCCTCTCCCTCTTCCTTCTCCTCCTACTCCTCCTCTCCTCCTCCTCCTCCTCCTCTTCCTCTTCCTCTTCCGCTTCCGACTGCGCTCACGTGTCAAGGTTCTTTCCCTCGCTGATCTTCCGACGCCTGCAAGCCAAAGGCCTTAGTGGGCCCTGGAAACGACAGGGCCGTTTTTTTTCCGGTTCCGTTTTGCCGTTTTCTTTTGTCGGTTCCGTCGCCGTTTTTTGACCGGTTCCGGCTCCGGTTCCAATCCTGGAGCCTTTTTTTTGCCGTTTCCGGTCTCCGTTTTTTTACCGTTTCCATTTTCAAGGGACATTTTTTGGGAAACGGTGAAACAACGGCCCTGCCGTTTCCGGGGCCCACAAAGCCAAAGGCTCCTATTCCCCCTCTTCCCCTCTCGCCTCCATCTCCCGCGTCGCTCCCCGTCTCCCGTGGCCCCATCAGACCCAGGCCTTCGGACCTACAGTCGGGGCGCTAAACAAGGAACTCTTTTCGTTGGGGAGGGGCTCCGTGTTCCTTAATTGTTTCGCAGCTTGCCTTAGGTTGTCCTTAGGTTTTCGATGGGGAATAGAAGTTTAACTTATTGAAAAAAAGGAGCCTCGTTCCTTACTTAGGGTTCCTTAGGTCAACGCCCCGACTGTATGGCAACTCTTGGATCTTGACTCTAGACTGCCCACCACCTCATCCTTCGGTCGCAAGTCATGGGAGCTTTGTATGTCCTCGGGACTTTTTTTGTTAGAGTGCATTCGCGTGCGCTGGCGTCTGGTAGTCGATGAGGAAGCGCAGATGTGATCGACAAGCCAGCGTCCGTTAGCGTCCCCCACCGCCGATCCGCAACAGCCGGCAAGCTGACATGAAAGGCTCCCATGAGTTTCGCGGGTGGACAGAACCCCCAACAGTGACACGTCGATTCGTGAGTTGTCCGTTTTCGGTTCTCGAGAGGGCGCCGCGGCCGTTATTTTCCCAGGCGTGCGCCCGCCAGGTTTGGGCCTCAGGTCATTTTCACTAAACCACGTTTTACTAAAGGGAGGTCTGTCCATCCCCGAGAGTTGCCTCCGAATCATTTGTCGTCCTCCTCGCTCCTCCAGGGCGCGCACACTCAGCCAGGACAGCAGGCTGCCCGGATCATACCGGGCACGGCGCGCTCGCCACTGTTGAAGCAGAGCGGAACACTTCGCCTCCTCCTGTCTCCTCCAGTGCCCCTCCTTTCGAGCAGTGGCGAGCCGTCCCAGCTTTCCCATAGGCCGCAACGAACGTTCTGAGGACCGCTTGAGGCTTGCACGACATACTCTTCGAGGAGTTCTGGCTGAGACAGTCGTCTGGTCCTGTCTGTCAATCTGGAGGTTATGTAGCCGCCGTTGCCGCCCCGTCGCCGCCTCGTCGCCGCCCGTCGTCTGGGCCTGTCTGTCGGTTTGTCGGCTATGTTGCCGCCGTCGCCACCCCGTTGCCGCCTCGACGCCGTCCGTCGTCATAGATTCTCCTTCTCAAAAGAGAATAGACTCTCCCCCCCCCGGCGTTATCGCCCCCCTTTCGGGTATGTAGATCACATATGATTATGACCACATGTCCATCCTAAAAATGAAATCACAATGTCCCAGGCCAACTGGTATCCCCCTCCCTGAGGTTCCCTTTTTAAAAACACTATGCGGTGACATTTTTTGTTCTAACATAACACTTGGTCACGAATCCCTTTCAAGAAATGGGACGAAGTGCACACGCGCGCGTCGTCGCGCGCGCATGCCGAAATCCTTCAAAAGCCTTCGGTGCCAGAAGGATTTCGCAATCGAGTTTCCAAGAAACACACAAAAGCACAGGGTTTCGTAACACTGATTTGCTAAAAAAGCTTACGCGCGGGGTCTTGCGAAATCTTAAGAAAACCATTGGTTTTCAAGATATTCACAAAATGCTACCGAACGGGCGTCGCCCGCGCGCATGTCGAAATCTGTCGAACGCCCTTGCGCGTGTGCCGTCGCGAGAATCCTTTGCAAAAAAAAGACGAAGTGCAGACGCGCGCGTCGTCGCGCGCGTACGCCGAAATCCTTCAAAACCCATCGGTTTCGGAAGGATTTCAAAATCGCGCGTCCAAAAAACCTACAAAACACAAGGTTTCGCAACACGAATTTTCAACAAAAGCGTGCGCGCGCGCTCTTGCGGCGGCGTCGTCGTCGTCGCCGTCCTCCCTCCTCCCGCGTCGTCGTCGTCATCGTCGCCTATGTCTTCCTGTGTCTTTCCTCGTTCGTCGTCGTCGTCCTCTTTGGCGTCGTGGTCGTTTCCGTCGTCGTTGTCGCCGTGGTCGTCCTTCCTCCTCCTCCCTCGTCGTCGTCGTCGTCGTCGTCGTCGTCCGTCGTCGGCGTCACGTCGTCGTCCCTCCTATTTCGTCGCCGTCGTCGTCGTCGTTGTCGTCGTCGTCTCGTCGTCGTCTTCCCTCCTCCCTCGTCGTTGTCGTGGTCGGCGTCGCCGTCCTTCCTCCTTCTTCGTCGTTCGCGTCGTCGCCGTCCTCCCTCCTCCCTCGTTGTCGTCATTGTCGTCGTTTGTCGTCGTTGTCGCCGTCGTCGTCCTCCCTCCTCCCTCGTCGTCGTCTTCGTTGGCGACGTCGTCGTCGTCTTCGTCGTCGTCGTCGGCGTCGGCGTCGGCGTCTTCGTCGTCGTCGTCGTCGACGACGTCGGCGTCGTCGTCGTCGCCACCGTCGTCGTCGTCGTCGTCGTCGTCGTCGTCGTCGTCGTCGTCGTCGTCCGCCGTCTTGCTTCTCCGGCCTTTTTGGGGCGCTCTTGAGACGCCCCCGAGGGCTCCAAGACGACCCCGGAGCAATATCAGTGCTCGGTCCCGCATGGGTTTTGCAAACCAAGTTGCGGGTGAATGGGTGGGATGATTGCGCGAGCAGTGGAATTGACAATTTCAATTTCGGCAAGCGAATTCTCTTTTCTCAAAAGAAAATAGACTCCCCCCCCCGGGCGTTATCGCCCCCCTTTCAGGTATGTAAATCACATATGATTCTGACCACATGTCCATCTTAAGTATGAATTTACACAATCCCAGGGGGGCCCGTATCCCCCCCTGAGGTTCCATTTTTAAAAACACTATGCGGTGATACTCTTGTTCTAGCATAACACTTTGTCGCGAATCCCTTGCGAACAACAAGTGGGACGAAGTGCACACGCGCGCGTCGTCGCGCGCGCATGCCGAAATCCTTCAAAAACCATCGGTGATGGGAGGATTTCGCAATCGAGTTTCCAAAACACACACACACAAAACACAGGGTTTCGTAACACTGATTTGCTAAAAAGCTTACGCGCGAGGTCTTGCGAAATCTTAAGAAAACCATTGGTTTTTCAAGATATTCACAAAATGCTACCGAACGGGCGTCGCCCGCGCGCATGTCGAAATCTGTCGAACGCCCTTGCGCGTGTGCCGTCGCGAGAATCCTTTGCAAAAAAAGACGAAGTGCAGACGCGCGCGTCGTCGCGCGCGTACGCCGAAATCCTTCAAAACCCATCGGTTTCGGAAGGATTACAAAATCGCGCGTCCAAAAAACCTACAAAAACACAAGGTTTCGCAACACGGATTTTTAACAAAAGCGTGCGCGCGCGCTCTTGCGGCGGCGTCGTCGTCGTCGTCGTCGTCGTCCTCCCTCCTCCCGCGTCGTCGTCGTCGTCGTCGCCTACGTCGTCCTGTGTCTTTCCTCGTGTTCGTCGTCGTCGTCCTCTTTGGCGTCGTGGTCGTTTCCGTCGTCGTTGTCGCCTTGGTCGTCCTTCCTCCTCCCTCGTCGTCGTCGTCGTCGTCCGTCGTCGGCGTCTCGTCGTCGTCCCTCCTATTTCGTCGCCGTCGTCGTCGTCGTTGCCGTCGTCGTCTCGTCGTCGTCTTCCTTCCTCCCTCGTCGTTGTCGTCGTCGGCGTCGCCGTCTCTCTCCTTCTTCGTCGTTCGCGTCGTCGCCGTCCTCCCTCCTCCCTCGTTGTCGTCGTTGTCGTCGTCGTCGTCGTTGTCGCCGTCGTCGTCCTCCCTCCTCCCTCGTCGTCGTCTTCGTTGGCGACGTCGTCGTCGTCTTCGTCGTCGTCGTCGGCGTCGGCGTCGTCGTCTTCGTCGTCATCGACGTCGGCGTCGTCGTCGTCGTCGTCGTCGCCGCCGTCGTCGTCGTCGTCGGCCGTCTTGCTTCTCCGGCCTTTTTGGGGCGCTCTGGAGACGCCCCCGAGGGCTCCAAGACGACCCCAGAGCGATATTTGTGCTCGGTCCCGCATGGGTTTTGCAAACCAAGTTGCGAGCGGGTGGGTGGAACGGTTGCGAGCAGAGTTGACAATTTCAAGACGGTCAAAGTGAATTGCACCACGTAGATTCTCTATCCTTTATAAATCAAATTCTACCCCCATCCCTTTCGGACTCATCCGTTGGTGGTTTCGCTTGCGAATTCATCTATGATCTTGACCCCGCGTCCATCGTAAATATGAGCTCGCACCATCACAACCCAGCTGGTATCGACGCACCTCCGCCGTTTTTTGCAACAGATCTTATGCGCGCGTTGTCGTTCACCTATTGTCAACAGTTTTCAAAACAACTCTTACAAACATAATCTGGACGACGTGCGCACGCGGGCGTCGTCGCGCGTGCATACTGCAATTCATGAACATTCTTTGGCTTCGTAAGGATTTCCAAATCGAGTACCGCGAAATCATATAAACACATATGGTTCGCAACCCTCTTTGAAAAGACGTTTGCACCCGTGCTCTTGCGAATTCTTCAAAGAAGCAATCGGCCTTTCAAATATCCACAACATGTTTCGAATTGGCCTCTCGCGCGCGCGTGTCGAAATCATTCGGACGTCCTTGCGCGCGCGCCGCCGCAATCATCCCGCGCAAAGGACCGGGCGAGACGCACGCGCGCGCGTCGTCGCGCGCGCGCGCCAGAGTCTTTGTTTCAATCGTCGGTGTCGCACGGGTTTCTAAACGGAGTGCCCCGAAACATATGCAACGCAACCGGCATTGCAATGTTTGTTATCACAAAAACCTGCGTTCGCGCTCTTGCGAATGTTTAAGAACACCATCGTTTTTGCAATAGTTTCATCGCGTTCTGCCAAACGGGCCTCTGGCGCCGCATGCCGAAGTCATTCGAACGCCCTTGTGCGCGTTTGGGGGGGGGGGGGGGGGCGCGATCTGTGTCAAATATTGCTACGCGGGCCAGTCGCGCGCGTCGATCGCGCGCGCGTGGCGAACTCCTTGAAGACGCGAGGACATCGTCGTTGTTATCGTCAGGCGTGATCGACGTCGGTGCCGTCATTGGCCTTGTCGTCGTGATCGCCGCCTTCGTCGCCATCGCTGCTGTCATAATCGTGTATATCCTTGTCGGCGACGCCATGATGCCGCGCCCGCCCAAGTCGCCGACTCGCACGCAGCACCGCCGCGGCCGCGTAGGTCGCGCCAAGCTAGCTGGCCGCCGCGCGCGCGAGCACGCGCGGGCTATCGCGGCCGCAGAGATGCACCAGTCACAGCCGAGTGTTTCTCGCAATCGCCGCCGCGTCGGTATTCTAAACCAAGTTGCGGGTGGGTGTGTGGGGTGTTTGCAAAAGCAGGGAATGGGTCAGGTCGGTTGTGCAGAATGTACCACGTATATCGCACAATCCAGAATTTGTTTTCATTCGTTGAAAGGTAGATTATTCCCCCATCCCCCCAGACTGATCGTGGGTGGAATTCGCGCATGATCTTGACCCTTCGTTCATCGTGAATATGAACGCATTCCACCCCAGCCAGGCCAGTATCGACGCCCTCCGCCATATGTTGGAAACACATTATGCGCGCGCTCTCGTTAATGATTAGTCGTCAGTTTTCAAGAATCACTGTGCAACAAATGACACGAAGTGCCCGCGCGCGTCGTCGTGCGCGCATGCCGGAATCTGTCAAATACTTCATGTTCTGTAAGGGCTTGATCATCGAGTACAACGAAACATAGATCAGCACATGGCTTTACAAACGGGGTTTTCAAGAGAAAGTTTGGACCCGCGCTCTTGCGGTTTTGAACCGCCAGTTTCTCAGCGCTTTCATTCGCATGCTTCCAAATGGGCTACCCGAGCGCGCGCGTCGAAATCGTTCAAATGCCTATGCGCGCGTGCAATCGCAAGAATCCCCTTGCAAGAATCGGACGAAGTTCGCGCGCGCGTCGTCGTGCGCGCACGCCGGAATCTGTCGAAATACTTCAGGTTCTGCAGGGGCTTGATCATCGAGCACACCGAAACATAGATCAGCACATGGCTGTGCAAACGGATTTTTCAAGAGAAGGTTTGGGCCCGCGCTCTTGCCATTTTGAACTTGTTTCTCAACGCGTCCCTTCACGTGCTTCCAAATGGGCTGCCCGCGCGCGCGCGTCGAAGTCGTTCGCGCGCCTTTGCGCGCGTGCTGTCGCAAGAATCCCCGCGCAAAAAAAGGGGCGAAGTGCGCGCGAGCGTCGTCGCGCGCGCATGCCGGAATCTTTGCCGGTCGCGTTGCTGGCTTCCCAAGGTCTTTCTCTGCCAAATTCAGGGGCCGACCGTGCAGATCCTTGCTGGTTTCGCAGGGGTTTGAAAATCGCGTGCCCCGAAAACATGCAAACGCATGGTTTCTACAACATCTGATTATGCATATATGTTTACTTCATTTTTGAAATCTAAAAAGAGCAGCGCGCGCGATCTTGCGGAGTCTTCAGGCTTCTCGCGCCGCATGTCGAAGTCATTCGAACACCCTCGCGCGCGTCGCGCGTGCAGGGGGGGGGCGCGCGATCCGTGTCAAATAGTGCAGCGCAGGCCAATCGCGCGCGTCCATAGCGCGCATGGCGACATCCTTCAACAAACTTCGTCGCCGACGCGAGGACTTCGGTGTCGTTATCGGCGGGCGTTATCGACGTCGGTGCCGCCGTTGGCTTGCCGTCGTTATCGCTTTGGTCACCGTCGCTGCCCTCATAATCGTGTCTACCGTTGTCGGCGCCGCCATGATGCCGCGCCCGCCCGCGTCGCCAATGCGCATTGAAGTGCCCGCTTGGAAGCGCCCGGCGGTCAACGCCGCCGCGGCCGCGCCGGTCGCGCCAAACTAGCTGGCAGGTATGCTCGCGAGCATGCGCGGGTTAGCGCGGCCGCAGAGATGCACGAGCCAACGCCAAGCATTCATCGCAATCGCCGCCGCATGGGTTTGCAAACCAATCTGCGGTTGGGTGGGTGGGGCGTCTGCAAGAGCCTGGAATTTGTCAGTTCGTTTGTGAAAAGCCACCACGTAGGCCTTGATTTGTAAATGGAGTAGATTCTCCCCCCCAGCCCTCCCCACAATTAGCGATTTGTTTTTCAGATTGCAAGTGGCATTTGATTTTGACACATCGCCCATCCCAAATATGAATTCGCACCCGCCATCCCAGGAGGGCCGGTATCGACCCCGCCCCCGACATTTTCTGCAAAGAAGATGATGCGCGCACTCTCGCGCATCAGAAATCAGCAGCTTCTTGTTTTAAAAATCCGTTGCAAAAACAAGACGAAGTGCACGCGCGGGCGCCATTGCGCGCGCGTGCCGACATCATCGAAAAACCGGTGTCGAAATGATTTCAAAATCGAGTGTCACGAAAACATGTGGAAACACATCGTTTTGCGGTAAGAAAAGTTTGCGCCCGCATTTTTCCAAGTTCTTAAGAAAAGCGTTGTTTTTTTCTCTCAAACATGTTCACGACATGCTTCCACGTTGGCTTTTCGTGCGCGCGTCGACATCGTTCGAAAGCCCTTGCGCTCGTGGTGTCGCGAGAACCCAGTGGACAAAAAAATTGACGAGATCGTCGCTCGCGGGTCGTCGGGCGCGCGTGCCGAATTTGGTCAAACAAATTTGAAGCGTCGCGAGGAATTCAAAACCGAGTGGCCCGAAACATAAAAACATGTGGTTGTCCAACATCGGTTTTCAAAAAACATCCGGCGCGCGTGACCTTGCGGATTCTCCAGTAAACCGCGCGTTTTCCAGCATTTCTATCACATTTCTATTGTCGTTCGCGCCGCATGTCGAATTCACGCGAACGCCCTTGCGCGGGTGCTGGGGGGGGAAGCCGCGATCCGTGTCAAATAATGTTACGCGGGCCAAACGCGCGCGCCGATCGCGCGGGCGTCGAATTTTTTCAGCGAAATTCTTCGCCGACGCGAGGACATCGTCATCGTTATCGGCGGGCGTGATCAACATCGACGCCGTCACTGGCCTTGCCGTCGTGATCGCCACTTTCTTCACCATCACTACTGTCATAATCGTGTCTACCGTTGTCGACGTTACCTCGATCCCGCGCCCGCCCAAGTCATCGACTGAAGTGCCCGCTGGGAAGTGCCCCGCGGTCAGCGCCGCCGCCGCCGCGCTGGTCGCGCCCAGCTGGCTGGCCGCTTCGCGCGCGAGCATGCGCGCGCGGGCGATCGCGGCCGCAGATATTCACCAGCCAGCGCCGAGCACCCATCGCTATCGCCGCCAACCACCTTGCGGGTGGGCGGGTGAGACGTTTGCACGAGCGTGGCATTTGTGAACTCGCTTGTAAAAGTCAATCGACCGACATAGGTGGCACCGCATCGGTTGCACCACATATACTGCGCAACGCCAGTTGCACCGCATCGACTGCGCAGCGTTGGTTGCGCCACATGGATTGCTTCACGTATAGCGTACAACATGTATTCTGTCTTCGCAGAAGGAACTAACAACACGATTCTTTCACCCTCCCCCCCAGAATCTACGCCCCCCCCTTGTCGCATTGCAATTTGCATTTGATTATTCCCCATCGCCCTTCCAGTATTCGATTCATACCATCCCAGGCAGGCCAGTAATCACCCCCCCACATTCGGGTCCTGCGAGACGGGGGTCAGTGCAAACGGGGTTTAGCCAGGCCGCTGGATCCTGCAAGATCCTGCGAGGACCCCCTCTCGCTGACCCGGGTTAGCGAGCCGCTCGTGGCCGCGAGGCGGCCGCGCCTATTGGCTGACCCGGGTTTGCGCAGCCTTGCGCGGCAGTTTTTCTGTCCTGCATTTCAGCTGTTGGTTTCTTGTTGACCCGGGTTTGATTGACCTGGGATCGCAGATCTCCGACGCATCAATTTTCAATCTAAACCCTTGCAGTAGAATGGGACAAAGTGCACGCGCGCGCGTCGTCGCGCGCGCACGCCGGAATTCATCAAACACTGTAGGTTTCGCAAGGATGTCAAAGGCGAATGCTTCGAAAACGCATATAACACGTGGCTTCGTAACAGTAATGTTCAAAAGCAGCTTGCGCTCGCGGTCTTGCGAGTAGTCCAGGGAACCATCGGTTTCTTTTTGTTGCCCACATTCTCATACGGTACTGCCAACCGTACTTCCGCGCGGGCAGGTCGAAATCGCTCGAACGCCCTTGCGCGCGAGCTTCCGCAAAACTCCTTTGCATAACGTGGGGCGAAGTGCAGGCGCGCGCGTCGTCGCGCGCGCATGCCGTAACCTCTCGGTCATCTTCGGTTTCGTAGGGATTTGAGGTTTTTGTGTCCCGAACACATCTGTTGCTTTTGAAATACTGTTTTTGTAACACCAGTTTTCCAACAAAAGCCTGCGCTCGCGCTCCTGCGATTTTTTGGCTTCAGAAAGCATTCAATGTTTCAACATGTCCATTCAAATCGACCGCATGGGCCTCTTTTGCCGCATGTCGAAGTCATTCGAATGCCTTTTGCGCGCGTGCTGCGGGGGCACGACCCGTGTCAAATATCTCTACGAGGGCGACTCTCGAGCGTCGGCCGCGCGTTCATGTCGAATTCCCTCCAAAACCTTCATCACCGACGGGGGGACGTTGTCATCGTCGTCGGCGTGATCAGCATCGGCGCCGTCACCGGCTTTGCCGTCGTCGCTGTCATCATCATCGCGAGCATCGCTACTACCATCATTGTGTCTACCGTCGTCGATGTTGCCATGATACCGCGCCCGCCCACGTCGCCGACTCGCACTGAATTGCCCGCTGGGAAGTGCCCAGCGGTCAGCGCCACCTCCGCCGCGTGGGTCGTGCCAAGCTAGCTGGCCGCTTCGCGCACGAGCATGCGCGGATTTGCGCGGCCGCAAAGGTGCACCAGCCAACGCCGAACACTCATCGCAGTCGCTGCCGCATCGGTATTGCAAACCGAGTTGCGGGCGGGTGGGTGGGATGGTTGCGCGAGCAGAGGAGTTCACAACACGGTGAAAAAACACATTTTGCTCTACATCGTTTTTTCCACATAAGTTGCTGAACAAACCTTGCTTCACATCGATTGCAGCACGTTGCTAGAAGCGCACTGTTTGGAGCATTCGCTAACGAGCCTTATGTTCTAATTACATGTCGTGGTTGGCCTGCAGGAGTGCAAGAACGGTCCGTTCCTGCTCAACCTTCTCGAAAAGAGAAGGGCATACGACCAGTGCGTGGTCGGAAATTGGGCGTGCGATGTCCGGCCGCCGGCCTGCTCCTTACGCGCAATCCCCGATCTCGGGAGCAACGTGGGCCGAAAGAACCCTGGCACAGGGATGGCGTTCACAGGTGGGGCCTTCGCGTGGGGATCGCCTCGCAGGGGTCGCGTGCCTCTCGGAGAGCGATGTGGAACGCTGTCTTTGCAACTCCAAGCGTCGAGTGTCGGAGGTTCGCGCGGATTTCCCGGATCGGCGTTGGACCCGACAGGCGGCGCCTCCGCGGAGGGCGCCCCCCCCCGCACGGCGGGCAAGCGGGCCCTGGCAGGGGCAGCCGGCGGGCCCCCCTTTAGGTGCCGAGCCGCGTGGTCCGTGGGGGCCCCCGAACGCAGCCCTGCGGGAGCACGGCAAGCTCCTCAGCCCTCCTCCACTCCCGTGCTCACCTGGCTCCTGCTCCTTCCCAGACACCTGATGTGTTTTTTTCCACAACGTGGCTCCCCAGAAGTTTTTGTTTCTCTCTCTCGTCCCTCCTCCTCCTCCTCCTCCTCCTCCTCCTCCTCCTCCTCCTCCTCCATTGTTTTTCATTCTGAATAACTCCTTCCTGTCGCACCCTGGGGCCGGTCGAAAGGTCGTCTGAGATTCTTCCCCGCCGCTTCTGACCCTGAAGCTTAAACATTGGCAATCGTATAACAGATGGAGCGCGGGTTGTTTTCAAAATGTGGTTCTCGCATTGCCGCCGCGCACACTCGTCTTAAACATTCGCAAGCGTTTGACGGATTGAGGGCAGATCGTTTGCAAAATGTGGTTCTCACTTCAGCGCCGCGCACATTCGGTTTAAACAGTTGCAAGACTTTCCTTGATAGAGGGCGGTTCCTTTTCAAGTCGTGGGTCTCGCCTTAGCGCCGCGCGCATTCGTCTAAAACATCGCAGTAGCCTCGCGAATTCCCATGGTTGACGCACCAGAAATGGTTATGTGGAGCGAATCGCTGTTGTCAGGGCGCAACAGTCAAGTTGACACTCGGTGTTGGAGTTCCAGGACTGGTGATCTGGCGCGATTCAGGACCGTCAAGACGCAACAGTCAGGTTGATTAGCGGCGTTGAAGTTCCGAGTGTGGTGTTTTGGCACGCCTCAGGATCTTCAAGCGGTTCTCTCCCAACGGGGCATTTCCCTCAGTGAAACTGAGCCCGTGTTTGGGACCTATGGACAGCGAGCTTGCTTGGAGGGTGGATTCCAACATCGTCTACGAGTCTTGGGTTTACACTGGTCCTCTTCCTCCTCCTCCTGTGACCCTCTCCCCTGGACCGGTTCTTCGCCACGAGCTTTTGTGTTGGTGGGCAAAGGGCCCTGAGAGGGCCCCTAGGAGGCCCTGAGACGAGCAACGGCCTCCCGCCGTGTGTTATTCGCAACGAGAGGTGCGATCGGCGAATGCATCCGTATCCTTATGATGTTCCAGCCGCCCAGGGACAGGCGCCCCCGACAGCGAAGAAGTTTCTTTTATACCGTTCTTCGCTCGCTGAAAAGTGGGCATTTTGGGATCCCCAGATGCCAATCCACTTCCAGCGCCCCCCTGCTTCAATGATCGAGTGACTTCACCTCTTCCGCCCCCTGCCCAGCGGTCGTTGAAAGTGGGTATTTGGGGATCCCCAGATGCCAATCTACTTCCAGCGCTCTCCTGCTTCAACGATCGAGCGACTTCACACCCCTTCCGTCCTCCTTGGGGGTCGGACGGGACCCGATCTGTCTGCAGCGCCTTCCTACTTTCATGGTTCTACCTACAGTGCCGGTTTGAACACATGCTCCGCGTGCGGATCATGCACTAAACATGCAGGGATTTGGTATTGAAAACAACGCTGAGAGTTCATGCATACATTTAGGAATACATTAGTCATGTATTCAAATTCCCATGTTTTTTTATATAATCCCATGTGTTAGAACCTGCCCTGTACGTCTTCCGACCGATGGGTACCGTGGCCACGGGCCCCAGGCGAGCTCCGTCTCCGTGGCCATGCCCGTGCTGGAGCTCCCGGGGCGGGGCGCGCCGGGCCCCTGGCCGTGGGCATCCGCTCCCCCCCTCCGGCGATGGGCCAAAAGCTTTCCACCACCGCTGCCACATGCTGGACGGGGGAGAAGGGAGGGTGAGGATGTCCTCCTCCTCCTCCTCCTCCTCCTCCTCCTCCTCCCTCTCCTCCTCCCTCTCCTCCTCCTCCTCTTACTCCTCCTTCTTCTCCCTCTCCTCCAGGATGTCTCCCTCTCCTCCTCCCTCTTGATGACGGGCGTGTCATCATCATCATCATCCCTCTCCTCCATGTGGTAGTGGTCGTGGAAATGGGCCCATCACCCGGCCCGGCTGGCCGGCGGCCCCTCGGCAGGGGGACCTCGTGGCACCCGCGGGTCGCCGAGGGTCCGCAGCTCTCGTCCCCACCCTCCCACCACTCCACTTGAAGATACACGCCGGTCGTTGAAAGTAGGTATTTTTGGATTCCCAGATCCCAATCTACTTCAAGCGCCTTCCTGCTTCAAGAATCGACACGCTTTTGCTGTGTTTTGTTATTCCCTGGGGGGGCCTGGACCCAATCAACTTAATCCGCCTTCCTACTTCATGTTTTTACCTACTTCTTCCGACCGACGTGTAACTGGGCCCCTCGAAGTCCGAAGGGGACAGCCCATATCCCCATCTGGCGGGTACATTCGCCAGGGGTGCCCAGGCCACGCGAGCGGGGATATCTGATCCCGGGCTCCGGGCCCACGGCCCCCCCCCCCCAGATGGGCTGGGTCCCGGGGCTCCACGGGCCCCCCCCCCCGATGGGATGGGAGTGTGGGCGACGACGGCGACGACGACGACGGCGACGGCGACGACGACGGCGATAACGACGACGGCGACGTTGACGACGACGTTGACGACGACGACGACGGCGACGGCGACGGCGACGCCGACGACGACGGTGGCGGCGGCGGCGTTGGCGGCGCCGACCTCCAGAGCTCTCCGACGACGACGGCGGCGGCGGCGACGACGACGACTTCTGGAGCTCTCCTGGCGCACCTCAATACCACGCCACACACGCCACACCCACAGCACCACGCCACACCCAAAAGGGGGGGTGGCGGGGACCATCGCGCGGGAGGGGGGAGCGATGGCATCAGCATAGGGGGCGGGGGCCAGTCCGGGGACCATGTATAGGGATCGGTTGAACGATGCTCAGAGGGTGCAGTTTTCGGGGGCGTCGACGACCCAGAGCTTCGACGGCATGCGTTCTTTCCCGTGCCTTCTGCGCTGGGTTCTCGGTTCGATACAGCCCTGCGGTCGCGACCTCCTCCTCTCGCCGCCCTCCTCTTGTCTTCCCTTCTCCTCTTCTCTGCGGCTTCTTACCTGGCACTCTCCTGCCTGCCAGTTTGCGTCCTACCTCGCCGTCTTTCGCGACCTCGCCATCTTTGGAGGGCTGCGAACTGCGAAACTGTCTCCATTTTCAAAGGCTGCTGGGGGGTCCAGCGGAGTGACGCTCCGCTGCAAACTCAGATTGGAGCTCGCCATCCCTGGGAGGGCTGCGAAGTGCGACAGTGTCGCCACTTTCAAATGCTGCTGGGGCGTCCAGCGGAGTGATGCCCCACCGCAGAGTAGACCTCGCCATCCCGTGGGGGGCTGGGCACTGCTCAACTGTCGTTACTTTCTACTTTGGAGGGTTGCTGGATGGTCCATTTGAGGGACGTCATACGTAGACCCTGCTTAGACCTAGCCATCCCTAGGGGGCTGCGACTTGCGAACGTGTCGCGACTTTCCCGGGCCTCGGGGGGGTCCAGCGGAGTGACGTCATTCGCAGAGTCAGATTGGACCTCGCCATCCCTGGGGGGGGCTGCGAACTGCGCACCTGACGCCACTTTCGAGGGCTGCTGCGGGGTCCAGCGGAGTGACGGCATACGCCGACTGAGATTAGACCTCGCCATCTTTGGGGGGCAACGAATTGCTCAACTGTCGACCTTTTCGAAGGCTGCTGGGGGGTCCAGCGGAGTGACGTCATGCGCAGATGTAGATTCGACCACCCCACCCCTGGGAGGCCGCGAGCTGCGAAACTGCCACTACTTTCGAAGACTGTTGGGAGGATCCAGCGGAGTGACGTCATTCGCAGGCTCGAATCAGGCCTCGCCATCCCTGGAGGGCTGCGAACTGCGCAACTGCCGCCACTTCCGAGGGCTGCTGGGGTCCAGCATTGTGCCGTCCTGCGCCGACAACGATGCGCCTCGAGTTCCTTCCCCGCGGGCCGCCCGAAGGCTTGGCGGCGCGCCTGCGGGCGTGCAGCTCCCGCGCTCCGAAGATGCAGAAAGAGGAAGCGCGGAGAGCCTGGCGCGCGAGCTCGGCCTCGTTCGTTTCTGCATGCCGCTCTAGCTGTGAGCAGCTGATCCCGTGGAGCGCCAGAGCGACAGGCGGCGGGCCGCGCTGTTTGTCCAGCGTGCGCCAGGGGAACACCATCGCCGCCCTCCTTCCTCATTCTGCCTCTTTCGTTGTCATCCTTTTCCTCCCTCCACCGTACCACCGTAGCTGCTGCCGCGTTACCTTTTCGGTCCCGCTTCCGTTTTTTGTTTTTGCCCCGTGTTCCCACCCGCATTGTTTCTTCGAGGCTTTTTTGGTTCTTTCTGAGGCTGGTTCTGATCAACAAACATATTGGATTCTGTTTGGTGAAGGGGTGAGGATTTGGTAGTGGGGTCACGTATTCGATCTGATGCTTCCCGCCTTTCTCCGCGCAGTGCGTCTTCTGCCCGTTTCCCTTCCGCCTCTGGATAGGCCGCGCGGGGAAATCTGGGGGCGCGCGGGAGCGCTTTGGGATCCCAGGCGCCCTGCCCTTTCATCAGAATCGCTGTAACATATGGGTTACAGAGTGCACAGAACTCGACGACCGGAGGAGCACCCCATTCCGCGCCCAGAGGCACGGCGTTGTACACACGTATATATATATATATGAATAGACCATACTATATATGTATAATCGCCCCCCTAACCCCGGGTGCCACACCTCCCCGCCACATCTCGGGGACGCTCTTGGTACCGCTCCCCCAGCCTTTCCGGGGGTCTCCACAGCGCTCCAGGAGGGCCCAAGACGATTCCCAGAAGCGCCCAGAATGCGAAAGGATTGTCCAAGACGCTCGCAAGCAGCCCAAGTCAGCCTTCCGACGGTTCTCGAGGCTCCCAGGTAACCTCCAAGAGACCCCAAAAGAAGTCCGAGAGGCGTCCTGGGACAGCCCAAAGATGCCCAAATCGTAGATTTTCATTGTTTT
Organism: Prorocentrum cordatum; assembly: GCA_963575745.1. Lineage (NCBI taxonomy): Eukaryota > Dinophyceae > Prorocentrales > Prorocentraceae > Prorocentrum > Prorocentrum cordatum. Next base: position 368,952 of record CAUYUJ010002880.1, on the reverse strand, counting down.
TTCTCTATGTTTTGAGCTTCTCGCGTTTTCGAGTTTCGAACGGTCCATAAGCGCCGAAGAGGCTCCCAAGACCGCCCAAAGACCACCCAAGAGACCCTCAGGACGGCCCCGAGATGGGCCAAGAAGGCTCCAAGACTGCCGAAGAGGCGCCCAGGACAGCCCCAGACCACCCCAGAGCAGGCCCAAGATGGACCCAAGAGCGGGAGCAGGAGGCTTCCAGAGACTTCCGAGAGGCCTCCAGGACCCCCGAAGGTCAAGTCTGTATGCCCGCGAAGGGGCGTCCGCTTAGGGCACAGGCGGGTGAAAAATAGCAGACGCTCACGTGGTGAAGAAAATCTCCTGTCATACAATTCCAAGAATGTGGCTCCCAAAACAATTCCGGGACCCCCCGGAGGCCCCCAAAACACCCCCGATCCCTGAGAGGCCCCAAAAAGACCCCGAAGAGGCTCCAAGAACAGCCCAAGAGAGCTGCGAGAGCCGTTCCGAGAGAGCCCAAAGAGGGTAAAATCGTTGATTTCCCATTGTTTTTTCCTATGTTTTTCGCCTTCCCACGTTTTTGCGCTTCCAACCCTCAAAGGTCGAGGATTTGAAAGAAGAAAAAGGAATTCCCAGAATTTCTGTTCTTTCTTTTCAAGTGGAACTCGTACTCGGGGGTCCTACACATCCCCTGACATCTGGCCGGTACCGCGCCTCCCGGCTTCCCGGGGGGAGACCCCAAGACGCCGAAAGACAGCCCATGACGACGCCAAGGAGCCCCCAGAACGTAAAGAACGGCCCAACACGCTCCCGCGCAGCTCGAGACACTGTTCCGACGGCTCTCCAGGCCTCCAGGAGGCCTTCAGAGTCCCCAGGGGGTCCAGAAGATCCCACACCCCTGAGGGGCCCGGCTCACAAAACCCGCGAGGCACAAACAAAAAACAGCGCCGAACAACGCCGAGGAACTAGAACAAAAATGGGAATCCCACAAATCATTTTGTTTGTTTTCCAAGTTTGGCCCCCGGTCTACTCTTGCACAGCAGACCACAATTCAGACCCCCCTCACCTCCCGGAAATTCCAGGAAGCCTTTGAGGGCCCCAAATCGTTGAATACCTGAAGGGAACCAATCATTTCTGCGTTTCCGCACTTCCCTTTCTATACGATTCCGAGGCTTGCGCAGGGCTTCCAAGGTAGTCCCTGGACGCAAAGAAGCTACCAAAGTGATATTACATGAGTTAGCTTACCAAGCCTAGCTAGAACTTGAGCGCGCGCGCGAAGAGCTCGCGACACATAACATATCTGACAGATATCGCGAGAAAACGACACATAAAGACAGAGAGAGAGAGAGAGACAGAGAGAACAACACAACAACAGTAGTAAGGAGAGGGGACAACCAGTGATCACGAGAGGGATATGAATATATAGGCAGGTAGGAATGAGCCCGCACTTGTTCATGTATGTTTATGTATGTGTATATGTGCAATGTTTATGTATGTCCGCATTGGCATGTGTTTGTACATGTATGTGTGTATTCATATGCTTATGTGTATGCACATGTGCATGTATGTGTACATGTACATGCCAAGATGTAGACATGTGCCGTTACATATGTAGATGTGCATGTACACGTACGTATGCTTATGTGTACATGTAGGTGTATGCGTTTGGGTATGCATATGTGTAGGTACATGTGTATATGTTGTATTGGCATGCGCATGTACGCATGTATATGCACATGCATACGTACATGCACGATGATATACCTACATGTGTAGGCGTAATTGTAAGTGTATTTGCACGTGTGAGTGTATAGGTATTTGTGCATGTGTACGTACGTGTAAATGTATATATGTGTCCATGTGCGTAGGTACGTGTTGATGCATGTATAGCTGTATATGTATATGTATAGGTGTTTGTATACGTATATCTACGTAGGTGTATGTAAGGTACCTGTATATGTATGTATGCGTGACCGTACGCGTATTCATATGTATATGTCTATTTGCATGTACATAAGTGTGAATATGGATATGTTTGCCTACGTGTATGTGTATGTGTGTATGTTTATGAAACGGCATGTGTATATGCATATGTCTTTGTGGCTGCATGAATATATGCATACGTGCATGTATACATGTATGTATGTGTATGTGTATGCGCAAGTACTGTATATGGTTATTTGTTTGTGTATATCTACACATATGTCTGTTCAGATATGTGCATGTACACGCATCCGTTTGTGCATGTGTACATTCCTATGCTCGTGTATATATATATATGCATGTGGTTCTGAATGTGTATATGCATATGTATATACACATCGATGCGCGTATGTATTTGCATACTTACATTAATACACACTCAAGCCATTCCACCGAACCCCAGAAGAGGCGTTGAGTCCACGGAAGAGGGCTCCTTGGGTTTTGTTTGGGGATTCTCGTGGGCGTCTTGGGAGCTGTTTGGGGGCCTGGCGGAACGTCTTGGAGGCAGTTTTGAAGCGTGTAGGGGGCCGCCTTGGGGTGTCTTTTGGGCCTCTTCGGGGCCACTTGGGTTTATTCGGGTGCTTCTTTTGGGCCGCTTGGGGGCTTCTTGGGGCCTTTTTTGGGGGGCCTCTTGAGCGGGAAAGGTAGGATTTTTGGTTCGTGTTCTCCCGCTTCGCCTCTCTTGTGGCTTCATTGGCGCGATCTTTGGTTGTTTTGGGCCACTCTTTGGGCCGTCTTGAAACCCTCTTGGGCCGTCCTGGGGCCCTCGTAGGGGCCTTCTTGGGCAGTTTTGGAGCGGTCTGCGGGGCCTTCCAGGCAGTCTTGAAGCGCCGGAAGCTCGAGAAGACGATAGCCCCAGAAGCAATGAAAAATCAAAGTTGGGGCTTCTCGCAGGCGTCTTGGGGCGCCTTCGTTCCGCTCTTCTGGACCGTCTTGAAACGTCGTTCAGGCCACGGAAGGCAGATTTGAAATTTCCGGAGTCTCTGTTGGTGCGCCGGGGAGCTTGGGTACCCCCCCCTCCTTAAACGCGATTTGGGGCCCTGGGGGAGGGGGAAATGGGGAGGGGGACAGCCAATCGCCTCACACGCTTTCTCACCCCCCGCAAACAGGGGGCCGCGGACTCATGAGGAAGGGTACACGTATTGGGCCGAGGAACGCATCAGGTATGAGCCCTGTGTGTTTGAGACCATGAACATGTGCACGCACACATTTGTATAGACGATAACTGGTATGTTTATATGTAGTTGTATATGTGTTGATGCATATATGTATAGATGTAGGTCTGCGCGTATGTATGTATGTATGTGTGTATGTATGTATGTACGTATGCAACATGTGTGTATGTATGTATGTATATTTGTATGCATGTATGTAAGGAAGTTCTCCATGTACGCATGTATGTATGATTATGTGTGTGCATGTGTGTATGCATGTATGTGTGCATGCATGTATGTATGCATGTATGATTGTATGCATGCTTGTACGTATGCATGCAGGCATGTATGTATGTATGCATGCATGCATGTATGTATGTGTGTATGTATGCATGTACGTATGTATGTATGTTTGTCGGTATGTATCAACGTATGCGTGTATGTATGTGTGTATGTATGCGTACATGCATGCATGCATGCATGCATGTATGTATGTATGTTTGTATGTATGATGTATGTATGTATGCATGTATGTGTCTGTCGGTGGGTCTGCCTGTCTGTCTGTCTGTCTGCATGCATGCATGAACGCATGCATGCATGCATGCATGTGTGTATGTATGATGTATGTATGTAGGTATGTATGTGTGTATGTATGTATGTATGTATGCATGTATGTATATATATGTATGTATGTATGTATATATGTATGTATATATGTATGTATGTCTGTATGTATGTATGTACGTACGCATGTATGTATGTATGTATGTATGTATGTATGTACACACGCTACACATGTGGATGCATACACCTGTCTATGTATGTATGTACGTATGGATTTATGTATGTATGTATGCATGCATGCATGTATGTATGTATGCATGCATGTATGTACGTATGTATGTATGTTCATTGTATGTGTATATTTACACATGATATAAACAAATACCGTCCCGGGTCCCACACTTCCCCGTGACATCTCGGGGACGCTCCCGGTACAGTTCCCCCGGCCTTTCCGGGGAGCTTCCACAGCGCTCCAGGAGGGCCCAAGATGCCTCCCCCATAATGCGAAAGGACGGCCCAAAACGCTCCCAAGCAGCCTTCGTCAGCCTTCCGATGGCTCTCGAGGCTCCCAGGTGGCCTCCAAGAGACCCCAAGAGAGGTCCGAGAGGCGTCCTGGGACAGCCCGATTAGGGCAACATCATAGATTTGCATTTTTTGTAAAACATGTTTTTGGCTTCTGGCGTTTTCGAGTTTCCAACGGTCCAAGAGCGCCGAAGAGGCTCCCAAGACCGCCCCAAGACCACCCAAGGGACCCTCAGGACGGCCCCAAGACGGGCCAAGAAGGCTCCACGACTGCCGAAGAGGCGCCCAGGACAGCCACAGACCACCCCAGAACGGGCCCAAGATGGGCCCAAGAGCGGGAGCAGGAGGCTTCCAGAGACCTCCGAGAGGCCTCTGGGACCACCCAGAGGCCCCCAACACACCCCCGATCCCTGAGAGGCCCCAAAAAGACCCCGACGAGGCTCCAAGAACAGCCCAAGAGAGCTGCGAGAGCCGTCCCGAGAGAGCCCAAAGAGGGGAAGATCGATGCTTTCAGCCGCGCACCCAGGGGCAGCGGATGACCGTGCGGCCCTTTCACACTGACGATATCAGACGACTCTCTGTGCGCGTGTGCGCGTGTGTGCGCAAGTGCGTTTGCGTGCGTGTGTGCGTGTGTTTGCGCGTGCGTGCGTGTGTGCGCGCGCGTGTGTGTGCGCGTGTTCGTGCGTGCGTTTTCATGCGCGCGTAAAGCCTGATCGGCTTCCCCCGTTTAATATAGGGCTACGATGGCGGGGCTCCGCGCCAAATAGCGGCCACAGTACACCCGCGCGCACGGCCGCGCCCATTTTCTCAGATGCTGCAGCGCAGCATCCCCCCGAGCCCATAGAGCAGACCGAACGCAAGCAGACGCGTATAGCTATGGTTCCAACGCTTATTTGACACGGCCGCGCGCGCGGCGTCGTACTCGGCGCCGCGCGCCCTCGGCGTCGCGGCAAGGAATGCAACCGCACGCCTCCGAGAAAGAGACCCCTCGCGCCTGGTCGCTGCAGAGGTCGATCTCGCACTTGTCCTTGTTGGTCTTCAGAGGTTTAAACGCCCCCTGGCCCGAGCTGGGCGCTGCCCCCCCCCCCCCCGCGGTCGCCCCGAGCACCTTGCTCTGCGGCGCGCCGCAGCCGTTGTCGTCCATGCCGCAGCCCCCGTGCGGGTCCTCCGCCCGGCAATGGCCAATCAGAAATGAAACTGACAGCACGCGTAAAAGCAAAGAGCGCAGTGCTACTTAAG